>JAYESA010000017.1:104689615-105209615 GCA_036927795.1 Iris macrosiphon
GAGCGCCGCGCCGCCTCGCCGCAGAGCCCCGGCCACCCTCCGCCGCAGCCCGGCCGCCCAGCGCCGCCCCTCGCCGGATCCCGAGCCGAAACCCTAACCCTAATTCCCTGTGTCCGGACACGTGTCAGACATGTGTCGGACACGATTCGACCCTGTTTTCGGGTCCCCTTCAGGTGCGTGTAACTTTTTACTCGTAGCTCCGTTTTCATTTCCGTAAATTGCGTTGCGAAGCCTGTATGACCCTCTCGGTGTCCGGACAAACCGTTCGGGGCATCGCGTCCTGTGGTGATCGCACACCGCGATCCAAAAACAGGAAAAACCAGACCCTGTTTCACCCCGGAACCGAGTGCGCCCCGCCAAACGGGACGACTTGGTCGCGCGCGGTCTTCACAGATACGTACGCCTCGTCGATACGGACGTGCGGGATTTCGCAGAAGTCGATTCGGGTGTGCGTGCACACCGGGATCAACGCGTATCCGCGGACATCGCCCCGTATCCGATTTTTCTGCAATTCGCCCTAACTTTGTGTACACACGTCGGATCGAAACAAAACTTGCGCCATCGGACTCGTAGTGATACGCTGGTCCTGTGGGTCAAGTTTGGTTCGATTCTGAGAACGTTGACGAAATCGCGTGTCGTGGGCCCCATAGGCCCCGCTCGACGGGCGATTTTGTGATCGGCTCATCGGAATTCAATTCTGAAAGTTCCGTTGGGTTCGTATCAGCATTTCTGACCTGTTGACACTGAGTTTGGTGAATTTGGGGACCGTTGACCCTGACGCATTTTTCGGTGTAAAGTGGGCCCACCGGTGGACCCCGTTTTGGTCGAAACTGTCGTTTTTGTCCTTGTCTCCAAATTGGACCCAAGGACAGGCATTTCTAGCTGATTGATTTTTTCTGGATCTGATGGTGATGTTTGTTTCAGCAACCGGAGTACCGCCTGCAATTTCCGCCGAAGTCAGAACTGCAAACATAGCCGGAACCACAGGCAAGTGTACCTTGCCAAAACTTGCAGCTTTGCTACCTAGCTCCTAAACTTAGTTATACATCAGTGGGCAAGTAAAGCTTGCCAAATTCTCAGATAATTCTGGTTAAAGTATTTTACTTGATTTCTGTAGCTTCATATGTGAACTTGTTTAACTGCTCAACCCAGGGCACCTGACACTCTTCATGTGACGGAATTGCCTGAGATATACCTGGTGATTCCGTATAGGCTACATTTTCATGTCATTTCCAGTTTACATGCTTAGATTCTAGCCTGACTCATTGCATTAGTTCAAACTTGCGTGACTTGTACCTGATATATTCTGGAACTGTGACGTGAGATTACATGGGGTGGGGAGAGTATTATCATATCAAGGCTGAATATAATATAATATAAATATTTTTATCTGGCGGTGCCTTAGACTCTGATGCAGAGCTTTGGTTCCTTACTGGCTCTTCGAGAAAATACTGCTATGGTTTCTTCGACACTGATCCTGTAGTAGTCTCAGCCTGAGTATGACTAAAACTCTCACTTGTATATCACTAGCTGGTTTACATATTTACCCTGCTGTTTATATTATTGCTGCACTGCATATATTGTGGCTTGTATTTTCTGTACCTTGTTATGTCCCCTGAGGACCTGGAATGGACTATGTCCCCAGGTATAGCCGCAGAGAACTACCCCGATGTGTACGGTACAGGAGCACTCCTTGGAGCAGAACCCGGAACCGAGGACGAGATAGTTGTAGAAGACTTCTCCTGAGCACCGGCTTCATATTCACAGTATTTCCATTTCAGTATTTTATTTCCTGTCTTTTTCTTAAAATGTAACAGAATAATTCTCGGATTTGTTTCCCGAGACACTTATTTGATATTGCTTATTTATTTCCATTGCATTATTTCTGGCAATTAATCTGTGTTATTCTGTGGATGAGAATAGAAATACCTGAGACTTGTACTTAGTATTGCTAGACTACAGCTTAAGCATGCCCTGATGGATCCATTAAATTGGGTTGTCCATCGATGCATGCTGCTGGCCATTGCGCACGTGCTCAGTCCCTAGTCATTTTGGGACTGGGACGTGACAATGGGTATGACTCAAATGAGAGTAAAAGAATACATAAGAAGGATTATTATATCAACAAATAAATTGAGTCTAAATCATCTAAGCATTCGACCTATCTAGGTCTCAGATGAAAACTCGATTCATTGCAAATACTATATATTCTAGCATTCATTATCAAATGAAATCTCATGAGATTGCAATAGATCTAAAATCGTGGAACCCAATATTTACAAGGTGTGTGAAAAATAGAGTAATCTCACGAAGAGGTGACAGGGATCACCTGAAGTAAGAGAATCCATACAAAAGCGGATTATCAAAGTCGAAAAATTAATTAAGTCAAAGCATATGAACAGTCGCTGTATCTAGTCCTAGCAACTCATCACAAGCAATGCGCATCTAAAAATATTATCGTTGTACCAATCGACGTATTAGATGACCAATTAATTGAGCTAAAAATATCTAAGCAATCGACACATTTAGTCCTCTACTCACATCTCACTTCATCGCAAGCACTAATATATACTACTATATAATAGAAAAAGTTGAGACTTTACCGCAAAAGAATTTGTTCCAAAAATATTTTTACTTGTATTTACTAATTAATATTATTCATTAAATTTAACATAAATATTTAGATAATTATGTATAAAAAAAATTAAAGATCATGTATAAAATACATACAACGTACGTACATCTACATTAGTATAGATAATGTGGGGAAGATGATTTGTCACACCCCTCTAGATATGGAAAGGGATATCCTCCAATTTCCCCCCTTAAGCTAATCCCCTCACCCCTTTAAAGTACCCTCCAAATCCTAATCAACCACCCCTCATTAGCCCTTAGAAAAAAAAAAAAAAAAAAAAAATTTCCCTTCAAACTCTCTCTCTCTCTCTCTCTCTCTCTCTCTCTCCCCCCTCTTATGTCCGCCTCCGCCGGAAACGGCTCCGCCGCCGCCGCCGCAGCCGGAGGCGTCGGTTTACGGCCGTCGAGGCTCCCTCGGTGGACGCGGCAGGAGATTCTGGTACTTATAGAGGGGAAGCGGGCGGTGGATGGGCGGGGGAAGGGGAGGTCGGCGGCGGCGACGGCGGTGCTGGAGCCGAAGTGGGCGGCGGTGTCGGCTCACTGCCGGCGGCGGGGGGTGGACCGGGGGCCGGTGCAGTGCAGGAAGAGGTGGAGCAACCTCGCCGGAGACTTCAAGAAGATCAAGGAGTGGGAAGAACAGAGGAGGAGGGGGGAGGGGGAGGAGTCGTTCTGGGCGATGAGGAACGACGCGAGGAGGGAGAGGAGGCTGCCCGGGTTCTTCGACCGCGAGGTGTTCGATGTCCTTGACGGTGGGCCGGTCCCGGTCGCGATCGCGGCGGTGGCGGGGGCGGTGGAGGAGGAGGAGGTGAAAATGGAGGAGGAAGAGGAGGAGGAGGAGGAGGATGAGGCGGTGTTCGACAGCGGGAGGACCGCGGCGGAGGACGGGCCGTTCTCGGACGAGGATGATAAGGAGGCTGAGGAGGCAGAGGCGGTGGCGGTGGCGGCGGCGGCGGCGGCGGCGGCGGCGGCTATGGAGGAGGAGCCGGCGGTGGCAGTGACACCGATATCAGGTAGTTGACCCCCCTTGTGTGGCCTTCTGGCAGTTCTTAAAATTTTGGAATTTTTTTATTTTAGTCCCACTTACTAATATTAGACTTACATCTTACTTCTTTTTTTTTAACCGTAAAAGTTTTTCTTTTCTCCATTTACGTTGTCGAACGTAAAAAAAAATTAAAATACGAGTATTATACGATCAACCTGAGAAAAAAAAAATTAAATAGAGAAAAAAGAGACTTTTACGGTCAAATGAATGTTGTCGGTGAAAAAAAAAATGAATGTAAGTCTAATATACACCTTATTTTAGGAGTAAGTACAAAATCATATTACTAAGTGTGACTAAAGTCAAAATTTTTCTAAAATTTTCTGTTTCGAGATTTTAATGTCTGCCTACTAGCACGAGTACGTTCACGATACGATACGATACTGACACATAGACGACACCTATTTAGGCGTGTTCCAGTGTCATTTGGAGTTTCCGTATGTATCTGATACTTGTCTGACATGTGTCATCCGACGTGATGGGACAAGGACATGAAACCTGTTTTTGGAGTGTGCCTGTATAGCAAAGCCTTCTCTTGCTCATAGCCAGAGGGTTGACCTCAAGTTGTTTACGTAGACGTTATCATTCTCCGATTGTAATTCTCATTATGACCGGATAATGTTTGATGATAATGAGGATGATGGTGAATTTAAATCATTATACTTTACTTATTTTTATTTTCTGGTTGCAGAGAAAAAGTATGAAGCATTCCACCAGGAGTTATCGGACTCAGGTAGGAGTTGCGAGACTTATGATTTTATCTATTTTATTGCTTGCTTTTTATGCGTCGATTTTTGCACTGACAAATTTGTTTGATGAAATTAAAATGGAAGGGAATTTATTGCTTGATTATGTTCATGGCCAACTTTGTGTATCTTGTTATGAACTTTGGCTAATTTGCGACTAAATACCCTAATCTATCATCGGCTTGTAAGTTGCTACTCTAAACTATTTTAATAGGCCATTTAATATCCTGAACTTTTAGTTTTTTTTTCCAATTAATACCCTACGTTAGACTGCTATCTAACTTGACGGTCACATACACATCACATGGCAATTATGGACATTTTTGTCCTTCAATTGAAAAAAAAACTCCTACATTATCCCTTCTTTCCTATACTTTATCCTAACCATAAATCCAAACCTAAGCCCAAAGCTAACCTAATTGAGGATGTAGTTGCTTGAAAGGGTATCATCCTAGGGAGGGAGTCATCTAGGAGGTGGGAGACGAAGATGGTGGTCAACAAGAGGGGGGGTTGTCTAAGAGTTGGGAAAGACGAGGAGAGAGGTCAACAAGGATTGGGGTGGGAGCTAGAGGGGGTTGGTTAAGAGTGAGGTGGGGGACCACCAAAAGGTGAGGAGAAGAGGTGGTTTGGTTTATGATTAGGTTTTTAGGGTTAGGGTGCATGAGGATGAAACAATGATAAGACTAGTAATTTATTCTATTTCTTTTAACAACTTAGAAGTTTAGAGTATTTAAAGATTATGATAGCAAGTTGTGAATTTTGCTACTTTAGGGTAGTAAATTGTCGGAGATAATTCAAGATATTTATGGTGTGTTTGGTAGGAGAGAAAAGTGAGGGAAAAGAAAATGGAGGAGGGAATGATTCATTTTCTCTTATTTGGTATGAAAGAAAAAATGGAAAGAAGGAAAAGTGGAGGGATTACTTTTTCCTCGTAACCTAGGAAATTTAATCACTCCAAAAGTGGGAGAAAAAGTAGAAGAAAAAGTGGAGACTTATATTAATTAACAATTATACCCCCATATTAATTGTGTTATTTAAAAATTATTCATGAAGTCAAATGGTAAATAAGTGTTTTTAGTTGAGGATAAAATTGGTAAAGCCTATATTTTTACTCTCTTTTCTTTCATTTCTCCTTCCATACCAAACAAAAGAAAATGAATCTCTTCTCTTTTCCATCATTCCTACCAAACACAAAGGAAAGAAATGATGTTTCATTTCCATATGGAAGAAAAATGCATCACTCTCTTTTTCTTTCCTTCCACTTTTTCATCCCTCCTACCAAACGAAGCCTTAATCACTCCAAAAGTGGGAGAAAAAGTGAAAGAAAAAATGAAGGCTTATATTAATTAACAATTATACCCCCATATTAATTGTGTTATTTAAAAATTATTCATGAAGTCAAATGGTAAATAAAGTTGCAAATTAGCTATTGACCTTTGATTCCTTAGCTAGGATTGACGATAACAATTGGTGATAGGTATAGAAAGGCAAAGTGTGGGCTTGATTTTCATGCCTCGTTTGGTGAAGAATCCAATGGTTTTCAAGAATCTTAGAATGAATGAACTGTGATCATTTTTGTTACTCTGTTATAAATGCAATAAAATTTTAATCTGTGACAATCCGTGCGGTTTTCTATTTTATAAAAGTTCAATCACTGATATTAGAAGATGGAAATGAAACAATGGTTTGGTGTGACAACAGAGGACTTAAATTTCTATTAGGTTCATATGTCCATAAGTATCAGTTTTAAGTGCCATTCATCTTTTATGAGTATTCCATGTATAGTATTTAAATTGAGAGTGGTTTAAATTGGTACTTGATGTTGTTATTTTGTAGAACGAATTGTTCTTGGTGAGCTAGTATGAAGTTGATATCCCCCTAGATTAGTTAACCACCACCAAACTTCATAGAGAGCTGAGGTTACTCGGTTTAATCAACTTGACATGAGGAGTTACTGATATATTTTGAGTTACTGATATATTTTCACCTTTGAAACACTTTAATCAATTTGACATGAGAACTTGCTGAGATATTTTCACCTTTGAAACACTTAATTTCCATACATGATGTAGCAATGAGAATATGAGTATCGAAGGATGACATGAATATATTACAGGAATAGAAGGATATATAAGAGAGATGTTAGAGCAGAAATCAGGCCCTTCGGGTGCAACCGAACTTGGTGATATAGTGAAGAGAAATTCATTAGCAAACCTAGTGGTGGCTCTAAATCCATGGGTCCGTAGTTAGCCCATCGTGCTTTCTTCCTTCTTGCTGGGAGAAGAACGTTGACTGCATCTTCAAATAGAAAAGAAAATCTAACCCTCTCCGGGGCACCGAAGGAAAAAGAAAAGAGAGTTGGGTTAGGTTTTGTCCCTTCTAGCTGCTATGCTTCCCTTAGACACTTTGATACACTTTCTCGGGCAGGAAAGAGAGCGAAAATAGGCAAAAGAATATGCTGCGTATTAGGCAATTTATTGTGACCTCTCAAAATAATCAATAAGAAACAATAAAAGAGCTTATACAGTTTAATTCCTTCACACTTTCCATGGCCAACAGTTGGTGACAATTATCGGAAGTTAAAGTTTCAAATAACTCTTTTTGTTTTTTATGCAATTAGATTGGTCATTTCGAGAAGACTTCAGAAAGAAGTATTTAAAATGACTGATCTAGGAAGAAGATAGCTAATGAAAATTTAATGGTCAACACTTCCAATTTCCCTGGCCAACTTTATGTCTATATATAGGGTCCTTGTACCTTTACATTAATAGCTACAAACAACAACAGGCAATAGATATTGAAAGTTCGATCAGTTTGAATTCTAACAGAAAGGTGAACTTGAATTCAACGATGCAGTGACTTTGGTGTGAGAGGATAGATGAACATAAAATTCTATTAGGTTCACTTTTCAAGTAAATTCCAACTTGAAATTAAATGTTTTGTTGGATAAACTCTTTCAGTAAGGAGGAACTCTTTGAAATTAGGAATCGCTGAAATGTCAATATCCTAACTTGAAACAGAAAAGTATATTCTTGATAAGACAGTAATAAGTGATTCTTTCTTTCTATTTCAATCACCTACAACTGCGTGGACATCCCAATTTGCTCAGTTGCAACGTGCTACCTTTGAAATGATTAGCTTCCATTCCTGTGGTAGGCATGAGAAAATCAGTCTGAAATGATGACACAATTTTTTATTACTGGCAGGACATGGTGGCGAGTAACCAGTTTCTCGAGACCTTCCAATTTCAGCATTATAAACAACACAGTTTATTTCAAAACTCTGGAGTTGCCTACATGAATCCTTATTTCCCATTCATCTTCGATAAAGGCCATCTCCTCAGAAACATTAGCAACTGCACATTGGTTTCTTTTTCCTGCTCACTTTTATTTTGGTCTGACCCTACGTCTACTGACAGGTTAGAGCATATGTCACTTCTTCATCTAACAAATGAAGTGACTTCTGAGGCGTATTTCCTCTCATTCGTATAGAATATACCCATTGATCATCTCAAACTTTTCACCTCATCCTAGTCATATCAGTCATTGCAAATTTCCTGCCAAAGGACCAATTTCTTATCATATCGAGTTTATGCAACTACCATTTCAACACTTATATCATATATTTCTCATATCATGAGGTTCTTCAAAGCCCAAGTGTTTACCATAAAACATCGGCTGTTTTGATCCTCTTTAACATTTTTGTTCAAGTTAAGGGTATTCAAGTTCCCATAGCACTCAAGACTTGATACCTTGCAAACTATAATTGTAGGAAAAAGTGTCACAGGTAGAGTATTAAAAGTGTCATGCGTTACGTACTAAAGTTAAGAGTGGATTAACAAGGAATAAAAGTTATCATTAGACTGGTTATATTATTGGAATTTATACTTGGTTTGAATAAGATATTATCCAGAAAGAAAGAGAAATAGCTGATAGTAGTGCTTCATTGCATGTAGATTATTTCAAAAATTGTAGACTGACAACAAAAGTTTGAAATTATGTCTGCTGTGTTATATTCTTATAGTAAGAAACGAATCCAATTTAAATAGATATCTAAAAACCTTTTGGAAATTTCGAATCTGGACAATTTGTCATTCTTACAAATAAATAAATTTGAGGAAAAGAACTGCCTTCATTGTAAGGTTAGTTAAACTAGTGCAATATGTTGAGACAGGCTTCCATCAATCATGTGGGAAGGTTTCCTATGAACAATAATTGCAGATGCTTCTCCCAAAACTTTTTATTATTCAAGGCAATTTCCTTCCAATTCAAACTTGTAAGAACCACATAAAGAAAGGTTTATATTACCTATTTAGTATCAACCAAACTGATTTAACTCTCTATAGGCATTCCTAAAGATAAGCAACCAGCAGAAAACCCCGAGACAGGAACCCTGCCATCGCAAGGACAGAAGAGGAAGAGGACATCACAGGATGGATCTGTCGATCACCGTCTACAGGCCAAACTGGTCGACGTACTAGAGAAAAACAGTAGAATGCTGACAGCTCAATTAGAAGCTCAAAATGTTAACCACCAATTGGAAAGGGAACAGAGGAAGGACCAGACTAATAGCTTGCTCGGCATCCTCAGCAAAGTAGCAGATGCTCTCGGCAGAATTGCTGACAAGTTATAACCACAGTACAATTGAGAGCATTTAAGTTCTGAGAGAAGATGATTTCAACCAGCATGTGTAGTCTGTTAGATTGATGTATAGATTTCTTCATTTGAGTGAATAGAGTTTTATAGGGTAGGTAGCAAGTTACAGAGAGAATGCTAGTTTGACAGGTTTGGTTTAAATTACATAAGCCATAGGTATTGGTTGGTGATTGATTTTAAGTTAATGGAAAAAAAATAAAAATTCAGAAGCTGCGAGTTATAGCAGCGCATCGGTATTGGAACAAGGAGTTCCTCAATACATGCTTGTGAGATCTCCTTGCATCTGTTATATACATTTTAGCATTGTATTAATCTAAACATTTGTGTCATAAACATCGATCAGATATATAGGGTTATATTCAGGGAGATCTAACATAGGCCCAAAGACCAATGTACAGCCAACTTCCCAGAGGTGGACTATTTTATGCAATAAATTTACGGTTGCTTGTAGTTTTTTGTTTGCCAAGTTTCAGTTGTGCACCTTCAAGCACCAGTTTTCTCAAGATTGAGGGCCTTGCTTGGAGGATGTGGACTCAAGTCCCTAAGCTATGCACATTTCAACACTTATCGTCATTAGACATGCACTTTGAAGCCCTAAAACCAGTTTTTTCTCAAGACGAAGAGGACACTTGCTGGGGGACGGTCTGTCTAATTGAAGGGATGCATTTATTTGTTCTCCTGAAAATCACTCTTTATGATTTTTGTTCAACATAGGAATGAATATCTTCAAGGGACCTAATCTATTCAAAAACTTATAACCCGATAATGAAGAGATGAGCCAGAAACAATGAGATGAGAAAAAAAAATTGGCTTTACTCCTAACATTTGAAACTCATACAATTTCAATAGCTCCCTTGAGAAGGCTATTTCATGATTCTCAGTTCAGCAGCATAGCTTAAGCTTCGATAGATATCATTACAAAGGATCAAGTCTATATGTCCTAAATCCCTTGTCCATAATCACCTGGTGTTGACTTTGAGCAATATTGTCGACCCCTTCGTTAGCTTATGTTCATCTCTACTGCAGGGGTTTCAGCATCATCTTCATCCATTTCTCGCACCCGCTGCTGCAAAGCCCATGGAGCAAGATGAAAGCTGGCCCTTGCCCTTGTCAATTTCCATAAGACTGAGGAAAATCTTGCAGTGATCAAATCTGACTCGTTTCTTTGTTTATCGATCCTTACATGTTTCTAAACCAAACTGTAAATAGACCAAAGTAGAATAAGTTCATTAAAAAGATGAAAACACATGAAAAACCAGATGCAGTGGTGGTAGACCAAAACTTGCAATATCATATTACACCAGTAAAAAATAGACCAAGTGTGATTTTGTTGCTTGATTAATAAAGAAATAGAGCACATTGTGCACCACAAACAGTGATCTTATATTTAGGGCATGTTTGGCTACTACCAGAAAGTAGCATGGAACTAGGAAACTAGCAGAAAGTCTCTCCTAGTTTCGTTTCAGTTGATATGTTAATTTTTTTTTTTTTTTTGTAGGGAACCAAGTTTCACAACTCTCTACATAACCATAAATGGAAATCATAGGCTCATAGCATTTCCATCCAAAATGGTGGAAACACAAATATTGATGTATTATTTATTAGTATTTCCATCCAAAATTGGCTCATTTTATTTATTAGTATTTCCATCATAAATGGAAATTATACTCATATTATTTATAGGCTCATCATAGCATTTCCATCCAAAATCGGGGACCATATTTATTAGTATTATTTACTTACAAAAATGGTCCAAACTAATAAACATGGTCCACATTTATACTATTTTAGTATTGATGTCATAATGTTGCTCTAGTTTCTGGCAAACAAACAATATTTATAGCTTGGAAACCTACATTCTTTACTTTCTAGAAACTCAAAAGAAACCAAGTTTCCAACTTTCAAATAGCCTTTGGTTGCTAAACAGGCCCTTAAAGCAACTGCAAATATATCAGGTGTACTAAACCTTGCATGTTCAGAGTGTGAACAAAATGATATTACTTTCTAGACTTTGAACACATTTGTTTATATTGTGAACGAAGCCAAGATGGAAAATAACACGATGAGTAGTACTTCAATACTACACCGAACAATGGAACTTTGATAGTGCTGCTCTCATACCATCAATAGACCTTAAATATACTTTTCTAAAGTATTCAATATGAGCATTATAGCATTAATATCCTTTGCTACTTTCTAAATCGCCTCCCATTAGGGGTGTCAAATAATAGAGACATTGGGCATGCAGGTGTAGCACAGACGCTTAGATTGCTATACCATGGCCAGGAGTTGATGTAGCTTAGCCTAGTTGTTAATTTATCCCACTCGACCTAACAGCCTCGTATGAGAGCCATTCCAGACCTGGTTGTCGCCATCCGTATCCACCATCCACGGCGGCTTCGACAACTGATGCTTCTTGAAATCTCCAATTCTTTAATTAGCCAAACCAGAAGGAGAGCGAAACGAGTGCCATTAGGGCTGGAAACATCCACCAGGGGCACCAGAGCTTGTCATAAATCGTGTATGTTGCTATCTACAGTGTGTTCTATCTCGTATATGTTGCTATCTACAGAGCTTGTCATAAATCGTGTATGTTGCTATCTCGTGTTGCAATGAGCCCTCCCCTCGACCAGGAAGGGAGAAGAAAAGTACTTTTGTTAGCTGTGAGAAAGAGAGCCAGTCAATACGAGGATAGAAGTTACGAAACATGGGAACAAGAACATTCGACTTCAGTTGTCTCTATCTACTTTTGTCCTACTAAACTTGTTTCATATTGTAAATATATGGAATTGAGCTTCTATTTGGACTTATTAGTCTGGAATTTGTTAATAGATTCGTCACCGACCCAAGAAACATATGAAAATTGTTTCAAGCAACCAGGATTTAATTAAATTCTGATGGGGTCGTGCTAACTATATATAGAAATTCTTAATTGAACTCGAACAAGAATGTGTAGAAAATCAAAGTCAATATTTTTAAAGTAATACAAAAAAGGAAATATATTTATTCGCAAAAGATGTACTAAGAATAAGTAATTTCATCACATTTTACTAAAACGTCCATTAAATTCTTGCAATTGTGAATCTATCGCGGCATAGAAGAAGTCTACTCGATAATGATTGAAATAAGCTTCACGAATCTCATCCTGTTGGTTAGGAGGGTATTCCCATATCTCTCGACGCAATCATGGGTCAAGCTCTAATAAATTAAGATCAATTCCTTCACTTTCAGCTGTTTTTAAATTTTTTTTGAAGGAATTTCAGATGGAAGAATATCATTATTGGAGGCGGGCAATGACGCTTTAGAAGTAGCCGAACCTAATTCATTTGTTGTTTTCTTTTCAAAAAAATTTATGAGTTGTAACAGGTTTTTTTTCCATTTCATTACCAAATTCACAATAATCTTGTAAAAATAAGATCCAAACATTAAACTAAAAATAAGACCCTAACATGATTGTTAGTTACCACAAAAAAGATTTAACATGTAGAACTTATAAAACAACAAACAATATTCTTTCATGCATCACTTATGATGAAAAAATTCGATTAATGAGATAGTTATTGTAAAATAAAGTTTAATCAGCGTACCTGTAGAAGCATGAAAAATCTAGATCCATGCGTCCAACAAACATGCGCCCTAGATCGACTCAGTAGAAATCAGGTCGAAGAACGACTATGCGGCCCAAAAAAAGCATCTATTATGCGCCGACAGTAATCAAAGGCCATGCGTCGCAGTGATCAAGCCCCCGGTGTCGTAATGATCCAGTGTCATGCGTCGACCGCTTCATAACTAGTGTTCCCATGTGCCATCAGTTCCATGCGCCACTAAGTAACTAGTGTTCCCATGCGCCAGCAGTGCCATGAGCCACTAAGTAACTAGTGTTCGCATGCGCCAGCAGTGCCATGCGCCACTACTCCCTCAAGCATCCATACGCCCCAATACTGGCCACATAAAGGCTCGACACAAAGATTATGTCTAACACAAAATCCTGACAAAAAGAACTTTCTGAATGCCTCGAAAGACGTGAGCACGCTAAACGACAGAACCTCACGTCAGCATAAACTTTACTCCTCACAGGCGTGCAACGTCACGTGTACGAGGCCACATGCGTCCCAGACTCCATGCGTTCTATGCGTCTCTAGCCCCATGCGTCCCAGACTCCATACCTTCCATGCGTCTCTGCCCAATGCGTTCCAGACTCCATGCGTTTCATGCGTCTCTGGCCCCATGCGTTCCAAACTCCATGTGTTCCATGCGTCCTATGCGTCACAGGCTCCATGCGTCCAACATGGCAGGGTTCCCTGAGACAAAATTTTTCTGTTGCGACTTAAGTGATTCTCTCCAACTAAATGCGGGCCATGTGTCAAGCTGACCAAGTCACGCAAACAAAAGACGAGAACCGCTCAGATCTTCAGCAACAGCAAATCGCAACAACGTCCACGTGAAAGCTTGGCCTGGACTCAACTACATCATGTTAAGAATGTACACATGACAGTCTGCCCGTAATATGCTCTTACAGTTGCAACTGAATTCTGTTGAAGGAGCCCCCTGCGGCCACAAAACAGAAGCACATGCGGTACCTATAGCCCATCAGCATAATGGCTATAAATAGGAGCAACTTGGAAGCTCCAATGGCTGATTTTTCTGCTTCAGAGACCATACCCATCTACGCGAGCTACGTACGTGCACACAAGCTCAAGAGAGAGAAGAGAGAAGAGAGCATCCCCATTCCCTCGTCAGACCGTCAACGGAGTAAAAGAGTCGATGCAGTACTCGATCTCCATCGTCACATTATCCAGATCAAAAATATTGTACTTAGATTCTATCTAGGATTTTTTTGTACTTTTGTTTGTTTGTTATTAAACGAAGGTTTTCCAAACTTACATCATTGGCAAACAAGATTACGACTTTGCTGGGGACTTCCTTCTCCTCTGATGAGAAGGTCGTGACGCAGTCCGACGCGTCAAAGCTGGGTTCGACCTAGAGGATGCTGGTTGTACGCTTCGACCAGCAAGCCTTTGAGGAAATGCTCTCTGAGGGCGGCCCTTCTCCAAGGCTGGCAAAGCCTAAGAAGACCCGCAGGACATGGGTTTGTAGAGGCCGCTGTGCCTTACCTAACTGCAGAGCATGCACTCCCCGTCTCTCTCCCTACCGCAGGGGACGCACATCATGCGTCCACACGAGCTGGCGCCTTTCATGCGGCAGACTCTTCTGATAAAGAAAGTTCTCGGCACTTGAGCTATGGCAGAGAAAAATACTATGATGCCAGGACTTCGAGCGCTAAGACACGTTCCATGCGGCCACGCCAAAAGCCGCATAAGGAGGACTAAGCGGCACCGGTCAGTAACCGCAGCCAGATGGACACATGCGGCCAGGACAGTAACAGAAGTTCCGTCTTCGATCGAATCTCACGCAGCGCTGACTCCATGCGCCATGCTAAGAAAGGCAAAGATGTAAACTTGGAATCTTCATACTACGCACCGACATGTGCTAGGACGAAGAACTCTAGAACAATGCGAACTCGCCAAGCTCAAGCAATTGCTCATTCGACCGATTTTTAACAGGCGTCGCTAACTATAATGCATGCCCCTGACGAAAAGTTGTACAAAATTGATACATGCATCCAGCCCACAGTGGCAATTGGACAGGGTCAGTCTAAAGAGTCTTCTATCAGCAACCTAGGAAAAGTTCTTGTATGAACCGCAGGTCAGGAAGCAAAGTCAACACCTATGCACACATGTGCTCGGTCTACCCGGACACATAAGAAGTGTGCAAAGGTGAATCAGCCATCGCTTGACTTGCGCAACGTGATCAATCACAAGCGCAAAGTGAGGAAATCAACTAAGGCATACGAAGTATCCTCCCCAGGGCATTATTGTGCCAGCATTATCATCAAGTACTGCTATAACAAAATAGCAGTACCCACAAATAGGCAGTCAACATTCCAGCGGCTGCAACAAAAGTCACCCACCCAGCAGTAACCCAGAGAACAGGTGCAAGCACTAGAGACAGATGAGCTTCCCCTCGCCTCATGTTATTCTGCTCGGAAGGAACCCTCTATAAAGGGAGATCGAAAGTCTAGCACCTCCAGTCCGTCGCTCTCGGCCAGCAGATCAAGGAGGCGGGTCCCAGGAGGACAGATAGTGGAACCCGCAGAAGGTATTTTCCTAGGCACCCGCTCAAAGAAGAAGCTGTCAGCCACTGGGGGTAGTTCTTTCTTAGGACCCCAGGTGGCTACGCAAGCTGGGGGTTGTAATCCCTCGGACCTCTATGATAATCCGGTATTTTGAGAAGATGGTGATTCCCAAGGAGCAGATGCTGAGATCCTTGGGGGTAGCCAACCTCGTCAAGAGGACGCAACTTCCTACGCTGAGGGTAGTGTCCCTCCAAGTCCGAAGAGGATGCGACACTACCAACTTTTCCGAATGACTATTCACGGCAAGTGTCTGAGGCAGAAAATACGACGTCCATCGTCCCATCCATTTCTTCCCATGTGAGAATAACATACATGGCAGGGGGTGATCACGATGGCCCCAATGATCGACAGCGCCTCGAATCCCCTAGGCCATGATGTAAACCATGAGCACGTCAATGCAGGCCTTAACCCAGACAATACTGAAGATCAAGGCTAATATAGCCTCACAACCAGCAAGGGCCTCTGATCATGCCTGGACCTCGGGACAAATTGGGATTCAAATGCAACCGCTTCACCCGCTGGCGACAATCATCCCCTGCCCGGATCATCTTCCCCTTCCGCAGTCGATGAAGTCCGAGAAGCAATATGGGAGGTACGAGAACTCTGAGCCCGCCTTGACCCAATGGGCTATCGGTACTCATTATGCGAGCTCAGGATTCGACAACCGTATTCCCTCGAGTGGAGAGACGTACCGTACCCGCCCAAGTACAAGCCATTTAACTTGACTCCGTTTGATGGAAAGACATATCCCCGTCAATTTATGAGTTACTTCAAGACGGCAATGGGGCATCTGCCTCACAACGATGCCCTCTTAACCAAGCTCTTTATCGAGGCATTGTCTGGAATAGCTTTCGAATTATTCTCTAGCCTCTAGGATAATTACCTTTAGTCGTTTGATAAACTCAAAGGTCTTTTCCTTGTCCGGTTATACGACGGAGGAAATGACATGACGATGTCCTCTTTAATGGACATCACACAAAGGAAGAAAGAGTCTGTACTGGAATACATCGAGCGGTACAGACAAGCGGCGCTAAAGTTATCCTCCGGTAACCCTGAGTCCACGCTGATGGACATCTGTCGGAGAAATCTTCTCCCCACAGTCATACTCTGGATGGACAACTCTCAGTTTAAAGACTGGACGACGTTCATCATAAATATTGTCAGTGCTGAGAAGAAAGTAAATGACGCCCGCCTCTTGGGAATACAATATCGCTGATGATAGGAGAAAATGCCCTTACAACAACAACAACAACAACAGCGGCAATAACGTTCGAGATGGCAAGGGGAAGCAGGATCTTGTCGCCAATATAACCAAGAAGTCCGAACAAAATCCCGCAGAGGTTCTAAAACTGAAGAAAACTTATTCCTTCGAAGACGATGATGTCATAGAAATCTTTGACGTACTAATAAAGGAAAACATGCTTCGGCTCCCCAACGTCAAGCGTCCTGTTAAGGTAGTTGATATAAATAATCTAAAGTACTACCACTACCATCGATAGGTCCTCTATGCGATGCGGTATTCCTACACACTGAAGCGGTACATCCAGTGTCTGCTCGACGCCAAGGCCCTCACCTTGGACTTTGATGAAACAAAACAGTTGCCACCAACATGGTATCTCTCCAATTTGGTAACTTTCCGGCAATGGATGCCCAAGACTCCATGCGTTCCATGTGTCTCCAGCCCCATGCGTTTCAGACTCCATGTGTTCCATGCGTCTCTATCCACATGCGTCTCAGACTCCATGTGTTCCATGCGTCTCTGGCCATATGCGTTCCAGACTCCATGTGTTTCATGCGTCTCTGGCCCCATGCCTTTCATACTTCATGTGTTCCATGCGTCTCTGACCTATGCGTTCTAGACTCCATGTATTCCATGCGTGATATGCGTCCCAAACTTCATGCATCCAACAAGATATGGTTTCCTGAGATAAAATCTTTCTGTTGCGACTGAAATGATTCTCTCCAACTAAATGTGGACCAAGTGTCAAGCTGACCAAGTCACTCAAACAAAAGACGAGAACCATCCAGATCTTCAGCAACAACAAATCGCAACAACGTCCACGTGGCAGCTCAGCCTGGACTCAACTACATCCTATTAAGGATGTAGACGTGGCAGCCTGTCTATAACATGTACCTACAGTTGTAATCATATTCTGTTGAAGGAGCCCCCTACGGCCACCAAATAGAAGCATATGCGACACCTATAGTCCATCAGCATGATGGCTATAAATAGGAGCAACTTGGACGTTCCAATGGCTGGGTTTTCTTCTTCAGAGACCATACCCCATTAGGAGAGCTACATACGTGCACACAATCTCTTATCGCCACTTGCCAAAGGAATCTACTGCCTATAGTAGGGCTCTGGACGGGTCCAACTCAATTTTAAGACTGAACGACGTTCATCATTGGGGTTGAAGCTGTTGAAAGTAACGCAAATGTGGCACGTAATTTTGGGTTACAAATGACCAATACGGAAGGAAAGCTCTTCTCCAACAACAACAATAATGCGAATAATCGTAACAACAAAGGAAAGAAGGCCTTAGCTATAAATTTGGCAAAGCGACCTATCTCTCCTCCAGAACAAAAGTCTCTTGAATCTTCCAGACCTACGGAGGAATATTCCTTTGACGAGAGCGATATCCACATCATTTTTGACTGTCTGATGAAGAGCGACAGATTGCAGTTGCCCAATATCAAATGACCGGAGAAGCCCGGTAAAATAGATGACCCGCAATACTGCTTATACCATCGGTATGTACATCATCCTACCAAGGCTTGTTATGTCTTGAAAAAGAAAATACAATAGTTGATAGATGCTAAAGCTATCACCCTTCACAATGAGGAAAAGACGGTTACCGCCAATATGGTGTCTCTTCAATTTGGTGATTTTTAGCACAAGAAGTCCCTAATGGCGTCATTCTAATACCTCGAGCTACAATAAAAGTGGTAAATCTTCTACCTCCTCGAAGTCAAACAGAGGAGTTGGTGCCTCTTACCATAGATCATAGCGAGATTATGTTGATTCATCTTGACCTGCTGCCAGATTGGGACAAGGGAGCCGTATCTTCCATGCAATATGATTTCTTCGGATCGTCACTTAGACAGAGATCATGATCAATCTCAATAGACATATCTCTCGAGATCAGATTTTAAAATCTGAACATTGCCCCCACCAAGCTCTACTCGCAAGCTTCGCTTGACATACCGACAATGGTTCATGATTGGTAGTATTCTGCTGTATAGGGCACAAGAAATATTTATTGCTTATAAATGTGTTCCTACACAAATCTTCCCTCCTTCTTCTACAACAATTAGAGCATCAACATCAACTAGTGTGGTTGAGGAGGAGCGTCCCCAATTTTATCAATACAACCAACAATATGTGTACTTGATGCAAAATATGGAGTATGATTTCCAGAAAGCTGAAGGTTTAAACTTTGACAAGGGACAATATATTTCTCTACAACTCCAAGGGCAGTCTAACAAATTTTTTCGGATTGGGCTACGATCAAATTAGCCCACAGACTCATTCCAAAAAGAGGCATGCCAAAAAGAATCTCAAGTCTTGTAAAATGGTGCTTCTTTCTCCGATGTTCGAAGAAGAAACCATGACTGGTACCAGGTCCGAAAAATATTATCATAAAACTCACGAGTCTGTTTCGAAAGATGTTCCTGACACTCCTCTTACTTCATCAACTCAAGTTGCTCCAGTCACAACTGAACATGGTCCTTCGAAGCCTAATGCAACAGAGAAAGAAAAGCAAAAGGAAGTACGTTTCGACAAATCTCTGAAGAAGAATGTACCTCAAGGACTTGAAAAGCCCTACAATTTTGACATATTAGCACAACTGGCCAATACCCCAGCCCGACTTTCCATATTCGACTTATTTTATTTGTCGAAGGAGACTCGTGAAGCTTTGAGCGAAGCTCTGATACATGTAGACTCATGCTTAGCTAAACTCAAGACTCCTGATGAAGAGCAACTAGCTTGTCCTCAATGCCACAGCGTGATCGAAAAGATTTCTAACATCAAGGATAACCGAAATGACATGCATCTGTATTATACCGATTACATCAGATCTATTAAGGTGAACCGGATTTACATCGACCCCGTTTGCCATTAAATACGAAAGTTAGAAAGAACTTGATTCAATTGAACAAACTACAAAGAAAAGTCTTAGAAGACAATATAAGTACAAAGTTATTTTCTAGGGGATGGCAATGGAGGGTTAGGAGTATAGCAATACTCTTTACTCCATGGATAATCCAATATAGAAGCTATTCTCTCGTGCTTGAGTATAGATTCGCAGATAGCCAGCCTCGTCTCTTGGTTCGGTCTCTCTCTGAAGAAGAAAAAGTCGACCTTTAGAACATTCAAGTTGCTCCTATTTATAGCCATCGTGTTGATGGGATAGGGTGCCGCATATGCCTATGTTTGGGGGCCGTATAAGGATCCTCCAACAAAATGCAGTTGTAACTGTTTCCGTAAGCCATGGTCAGATTGCCATATGGCCTTAGTTGAGATATGCTGTTGATGAGATCTCAGGGTTGTTATCAACCCGTTGTGGGCATGACTTGGTCAGCTGGACACGTAGTCAGCTCCAACTGTGAGAAGATCTCTGCAGTTGTAACAGGAAGATCTTGTGAGCTGGAGTCCGTACAACAACTAGACTGCAAGTTGACGAGGCCGCATGGCTCATGTAGCCGCATACGTGCTCTCGTTTAGGCAATGGTTAAATGGACACTCTGGTCGCATGTTGGCAAGGCCGTATGGGTCATGTAGTCACATACGTGCTCTCGTTTGGGGCCATGGTCGAATGGACACTCTGGCCGCATGTTGGCGAGGCCGCAGAGTATTCGACACATGGCTCTGTGCGTTCTGACGAAGTCATTATTGCCTGACGTGACCTTTTATCGGATGTGTGTGGTCGTCTCTCTCATACTTTTTGAGGCAGTCAGGACAAGAAGTGCTTGGAACTGTGACAAACCTTTGGGAGGCGTGTCAGAGGGCGTATATGCGACTTGGCTTTTTTTGTCTGTCTAGGCCGCATGGGGGGTGACAATGCGGCCTGTCTTCAGCATGAGGATGCGACCTGTATATAAGCCGCATGACTATAGATTTTTTCATGCTTCTACATGACCCCCTTCAAAGTTTTCAAAGTGTCAAGTTTGAAATACTTTGAATAAGAAGCACGGTTAATCACTTTTCGGCCGCATGACTTAACGTGTCGCATACATACGTTGCCACATGGGCACTTCTGACAGACTGTCTAGTCATAAATATGGAGATTTGGTTCGATCTCAGAGGGATTCTGAGCCGTCGATTGACCCATAATACTAAGCGATCGTTCACAGGAGATGAGGCAGCACAACGAACGGGGAGACGCCGTCATCTCTCTCTGTCGTACGGATCGAGACGGATTGGGATAAGAAATGACCTCATCATGAGCCGCCTATTCTCCCCTTTAAAACGAGGTTTAAGAAGAGAGAAAAGTTTCTTTTACTTTTTCTTCTTCCTCTTCTTCTTGCCTTTGCTGACCGCCTGCTACTGCTCTGCTCGACATGGCTCCCAAGGGTTCTTCTTCTACTACTACTGCCAAGAGAGTCTCTAGGAAGAGGAGTAAGGGCAAGGAGAAGTGTAAGGAGGATACATTTCCCAAGGATGTGCAACCAACAATCTTAGGTAAGTTCACTTTAGAGGAGAAGACCCTGAACACAGAGACACACATGCACAGTTGGTCGTATGGGTGACACATCATCATCAAGAATATGCGCTGACTTATCACTGCGGCATTAGTTGCTCGGACGCATGAAGACTGCCGCCGTATGCGTAACTCTGCCGCATAAGATCATCTTCCGCATAATTCAATCTGCCGCATGAGGATTTCTTCATGTCTCTGACTATGTTCCTTTGCTGTTTTGCAGTGACTTTACCTACTGTACCCTCGGGTGAACTGGTGCTTGGCCATGGCATGCTTCCTCTGGATATGAAACTGGGGAACTTGATTTCTACTGTCCGAGGTCAGGTGGATAGGGATCTCCCTCCTGAGCGTTAATGGGGGATTTCTGCACATGATCCTTCCTATTTGCTAAGTCAACTGAATGCGGGAGAGATCCCTGCGGGGGGCGGATATTTCTTTAAGAAATTGTACTTCCTATTTGGGGATATGCTGAAGGCCATTCATCCAGATATAGGGAAGATTAACGAGAACTGGCTATTCATCTTCCGCGGAATGGAAATATCATTCCCCACCTTTGAGCGTTATCTGCCTTTATTAGAGTTGAAGGTGATGATGGGTCCACGACAGATGGATTGGGACCTGACACCTGGACAGCAGGGGGCCCTCGCCGGCAGTATCCGATGGGACAAGAACAAAGAAGGATTTTTTAGGCAGAATGAGGCATACACATACTCCTTACGTGGATTGGAACCCGACCTTGTTGGAAGTGAGTTGGGGCTGAACTTGAGCGCCTATGCAACGGATACTTTCCTCCGTCAGGTTATAAAGAAAGGATCTTACCCGACTGGGCAACTACGGGCTGTCAGCTGGGTATATTACAATACCTTGTGGTGTCATCTAACCTTGTAGATTCTGAAGATAAATGAGCAAGAGCTTAGGGCAGCTAACCTGTACTTTTCGGTGAGCGGCACCTGCTACGGCCTGAAAATGAATTGACCTCTCTTTGTCGCTCTGGTGGAGTTGTATAGTTGCCGTACGAGGACTTTCTATACGCCTGGCGGCGAGATATGATTAGCTTTGCACGAGATGCATCTTATCTCTAATCTTCTTTGGGGTGAGGTGCCCTACGAGGTTTACTCCCCCGCAATGCGAAGTTGGGGGAGTTGGAGACAGAGAATCCAGATATCCTGGCGGTGTACCAGGAGTTACTGTGCCATCTCCGTATTTTTCTGTGGATGAAGAAGCAGAAGAGGAAGTCTTCTGAGGGATCCTCTCCCCATATCCCGTCGTGGACCCGCTATCTCTTTCCGGAGCAGAAAGGGTCAGCCAACATTCATGTTCGGATGACGCGGTCAAAGCAGAAATTTTTTGACTCGATTCAAAAGCTGAAAAAGTTAGCTGCTGAGAATGAAGAGGCCGAAGGATCCTCAGAATCAGAGGGAAGTGAAGAGTCCCCGGATGAGCTTGTTAGCCCGGACGAGGATATCAGCTAATTTTATGCGGACACCCACAGGCTATCCGTCAAGGTCGTATTGGCGGGATACCTGATGCTTTGGTTGCGCACTTGCGTAGTTTTTGGCGGCTCCGATCGATAGATAGGGGCAGTAGCAACCTAATCCTCCCTACTGTGAAGTTGGCTTTTGGCCTCAAGCTGGCCCTACTACCGGCTATGGTTTGCAGCATACACCGTGGTCTTCGATCTTTTGCTCAGAAGCTGGAAACTCATCATGGAAAAGGGCATTTTAAAACGGTTGAACTCCCTTATCACTACGTGATGGGCTGGCTTCTCTTGCACCATGACTCCCTGATACGTCCCGAACCTGATGACGATATGGTAGAGGATGATGCCTGGATTCGCAGGTATCGGAGTATGAAGTGGGCTTGTGAATCGGTCCCTACCTGTAGGAGGGAGCTGGATTTCATGTCAGGCTGGTCTTTTTTTTACGACTGAATCTGAGTTTTTTGACGAGGAAAGGAATTCGGTTCACAAGGACGCTGGGGTAGGCACTCGGACCCTGTCGGAGAAGCTTTTCTGTTGGCTCCAGGCCATTCTTCCTTCCTACCTAGTATAGCAGAATCGGGACGTTGTCTTCGTGGAGACGTACCTACCGAGATGGTTTGCCCGCCAGTTCGGGTAAAGTCGATTTTTGCTGGGCCATCCGATCGCCTCCCTTAGTCATCATGGGTGTCTATTGGACGGAGCTCGGGCGTGGAGTTACTATAATGCCACGCACACTCAGGTTATATTCTAGTTACCAATAGCCGCTGCCGGCCCCAGAATCCTATACACGACTGTGAGGTACTATTACTCGATTAACGCTCCACCGTCCGGCTTTGACTTGGAGAGGAGCGATATTGAAGGTACTATGCTGATGCCACCCGATGCCAAAGGTCGTCGAACGCCCAAGAAAGGAAGGGGGTTACTAGGCCCTTACTTGTATAATTGGAGACATCCACTGGGGAGGAGGTGACGACAACTCCTTCCGATGATTCTTTGCCTGCTAAGCATAAGTCGAAAGTAGGGGCTCCACACGCTCGCTACTCAAAGAAAGCGAGGACTGGCGTGGTCGCAGGGGCGGGACCTGTGACGAAGTCAAAGTCTAACGCAAGCGAAGAGGTAGGACCCCTCTCACTAATGGTTCCTGAAGCAGGACTCCATTTAGATGCCATGGCGGTATTCGTAAGCCCTCTTAATTTGATCCTTCCCGATCTTCTTTATGAATATCTTTTCTCTGGTCTGTTCGACCGTTTATATGCGTATGAGAGAAAGGGGCCTGCGCCAGCTGACAACCGCTTCGGTGGTTTCCTACGCCGAACCGGAGGAGGAATCTCCCCCGAAGTTCGACGTATGTGTCTCAGAACCAGCACCTGAGGCTTTGGGGGCTCGGGACATGGATGCACATTCAGCGGAACAGCCTTATACCCCTTGGAGCATATATCCGTGGAAGAAATAGATCCCATGGGGACGACTATGACATCGCTAGACGAGTCACAACCTACGTCGCTTCCCTCTAATACGTCATTTTATAACTTAACGGGAGATCATATTTTTTGGCTTCAACTCTCGATTCTTTGAGTAAAGCTGATTACTGGTTGCTCTGGTTCCCTAGACCCTATCTTTCCTTTGCAGACTGTGGATGTGGCCGTCGAGGAAGATGTTGAAGAAGAACAAGGTGGTGGGCTTGTTCGGAGGAGGTCTGGATCTCTCTCCCGTTCTTCTGGAGGTGGAGGACACCCTGCGCGGTCTGTCCAGGACCCCTCAGACATTGCGGGTTCTTCTGGTGCGGCGACTGTTCCTCCAGCTGTTGCTGTCGGGTACTCCGTGACTAAAACTTCTCTAGATAGTGGGGTGGTAAACCGTCGTGATGAGGTTGTTCCCCCTCTTGAGGTTGCTGTGTCTCCTCCTGAAGCCGTCGTGACACGATCTATGGATGGCGCACTGGAGGGAGCCAATATGGCGAGGCACCCTGCTACTTCTGCTGGTAATACTCCGACATTTGTGGCTCAACTATCGGGCATCCAGGGTTTTCAGGTGTCCATGAAAGATTGGCTCATAGACAGGACCGCTGGTTGCTCCTATACTATTGTTTCGTCTTTGAGGTTTTTGAGCACCGTTGTGCCGCCTGTCGCGCATGTGGCCTCTTCTTCAATCCCGCCGCCCTTGACTCCGGCTATATTGGAAGAGATTGACGAGACCGTCAAACTTTCTATCCGGAGCTTCCATATGTTCTTGAAGAAGGGGATCGAGGGTGTATTGGAGTGCAATAAATCTTTCGCCCGGGCAAGGTACTTTTCTGAGGGCCAGGTCCATTCTCTGAGGGGTATCCCTGGCTTTGAGCAGATGGCTAACTTTCTGGGCCATAAATTGCAGGAGGTTGAGAAATGCCTAACAGAGCTCCAACAATATCATCAGGAAGACATGGGAATGCTGATCTCCCACGAATATAATGAGTTCTCAAAGAAGGTGGAAACAGAGAATGCCTTCTTTTCTTCGTCTCTGGAGTGCCTGCAGCGTGATCTCCGAATTTTATGGGAGAGGCATGACCGGCTGGATGATCTCAGAGAGGAGTGCCTTTCTCGGCAAAAGGACCCGACCGAGCAGATTAGCCGGCTCCAGATTGAGCTTGATGCAACAGAAAATAGGCTGCAGAAAGCCAAACAGGAAGAGGAGGCCATCCGTACTGAGGCGAGCCAAACAACGCAGAACACGGATGCTATTGAGGTTCGGGTGCAACAGCTAGAGGACAGACACGAGTCCTACGCTTGCTACGAGGATATGGAGATTATGGCCCAAGAAGTTGAGCGCCGGGCTCAGAGGTGCCTGGATGGCCATATTGCTCATCTCTATACGCGGATAGCAGAGTTGTGCTCTGACTCATAGCACCGTAATTTTATTTTACTTTTTTGTACCTTCATTTTGCCCTCGGGCTTGGGGTCTTGATAATCCCCGAAAATGTAGTTTTGCTTTTAATCTCTCCTTGCGGAGAAAAATAAAACTTATCATATCTGTTTTGCTATTCATTTGTGTTAGCTTTGGGTATCATACTAGAGGTAATATAAATGTAGTACAATACCGTGGCTTTTTAAGGATATCCCGCTGGGGAATCTCCTGTGGACTTATTACTTCTTGCGCACTAGGGTGCAAGTAATAAGTTTAAATTAGGTCTTGCCAGATGTGGTATGGTCGTGGCAAGTTTGGTGGTCTTAACACAGTTGGCGCACTTAAGTTTAAGGGCAGGTGATAAGTTGAGTTGACGACTGGTGATAGTCATAGGGAGAGGTTTGCTCAGAGGTCACTTGGACATGGAAGACTCTCAGAGGGAGGATATGAGGATGATAGCTTAGAGGTGACGTATACTTGAGCTGATCAATGGTCATACCGAGAGGTTAGGTACGGTCCTGAGGACATCCCACTGGAGGATTTATGGTGGACCTATTATCATTTTACGCACTTGGGGTGCTAGTAATAGATTTGAAACATACCCTATCAGAGGTAATATGGACATGATAGGTTTTGTGGATAGTTAGGACATTCCGCTGAGAGATTTCTGGTAGACCTATTACCCTTTTGCGCACTTGGGGTGCGAATAATAGATTCAGAAAAAACCATATCAGAGGTAATATGGACGTGATTGGTTTTGTGGATCCGCTATATTTTGTGCACGTTAGTGCAAGTAATAGGTTTGAGATAAGTCCTGCCAGAGGTAATATAGACGTAACAGTTTTTATGGACTTATCACCGTTGGCATACTCCGGGTTGGGTACGGGTGATAAGTTGGAAGACAATCGATATCAGAGATAATATGGACGTGATGATCGATGGTCAAGGCCAGATAGTTTGCTCAGAGGTAATATGGACATGGCAAACTCTAGGGTCGTTGACTTATTACCCATGGCGTACCTTAGGTATGGCTAATAAGCTGAAACGACTAGCACTATCAGAGGTTATGCGAACGTGATAGTAGAAAATTGGAAAATAGAACTTTACTCAGAGATAATTTGGACATAGAAAAGTTCTAGAAATATCTTACTCAGAGGTAATGTGGGGATAGTGGAGAGACGTAGTTCAGAGGTAATATGAACATGAACTGACTTTTTCTCTGCTGGGGAAAAAGGAAAGTAGTTCAGAGGTAATGTGGACATGAACTATTTGTTTCCATTGTGGACATCCTACTAGGGGATTTTTGGTGGACCTATTACTTCTTGTGCACGAGAGTGCAAGTAATAAGTTCGAGATGAAATCCTATCATAGGTAATATGGCCATGATAGATTTTGTGGACTTAACACCGCTGGCGTACCTAAATTTAAGCACGGGTGATAAGTTTATACGACGATCGATATCAGGGGTACTGTGGACGTGATGATCGATATCCAACCCGAAAGGTTTGCTCATATGTGAGAAGGACATGGCAAACCCTACTGGGAATTTTTTTGGGTAGAATTGCTATTTGTTGCGCACGTTGAGTGCAAACAATAAGTTCGAAAACAATCTTTATCAGAGGTAATATGGACGTAATAGATTTTGTGGATAGTAAGAACATCCCGTTGGAAGATTTTTGGTGGACCTATTACCCTTTTGCGCACTTGGGGTGCAAGTAATATATTCGAAACAAACCGTATAAGAGGTAATATGGACGTAATATATTTTGTGGACCCACTACTTTTTGCGCACGTTAGTGTAAGTAATATGTTTGAGACAAGCTCTGTCAGAGGTAATATGGACATGGAAGTTTTTGTGGACTTATCATCGCTGGCATACTTTGGTGAGTACGGATGATAAGTGGACCGATATCAGAGGTAATATGGACGTGATGATCGATAGCCAAAACTCGGGAGGTTTGCTCAGAGGTCACTTGGACATGGCAAACTCCCCTGGGAAGAAATATTAGGACAAAAGTTCAGAGGTAATATGGATGTGAACCAATGTTCAAAAACTCACCGAGGAGTGATTTGCTGAGAATGGTCTATCCGAAAATGAGGATAGACCTGAGGATTACTCCGCTGGAGAGAATGATGGGACGATAGCTCAGAGGTAATATGGACATGGCTAGCGTCTAACAAGATTGGTTTTTGAGTGGTCACTGTGGGAGTGTGCGAGTAGACCTGAGGACTGCTCTGCTGAGGAGACTTTGGGGACTCATCATCCATTGCGTATCCAGGGTTGCAGTATACAGATGATAGATTTTACGAGTATTTATAAAGAAGGAGAAAATGTTGCACATAGGCACTTATTGGGGATGAAGAACCAAGAGTTAATTTTTACATCTGGGTTGTCCAGCTGGGGATGAGGGGAGTACATGTCTAGTTTAGATGTAGTATTTTTATAGGAACTTGTCTTTGATAGACATTATGAGCAAGTCGCCGTTGAGTTCCACTAGCCGGTATGCGCCATTGGGAAACACGATTTCCACAATGAACGGGCCCTCCCATTTAGGTTGGAACTTGTTGTCCATCTTGTGAGTAATGAGGCGTACTAGCATCTTCATATCCTAGCCCTCTGTGAGTGTTGTTGTAATAACTGTCGGTTTATAAAGTAGTACGCCATCCTTTACCAAAGTCTGGACCTTCAGCTTTTTGGAGGTCATATTCCATCTTCGACATGAGGCAGAGTGATTGTTGGATGTAATGATGGAACTAAGGCAGCTCATCATTTGTTGCGTTGAATACTGTTGATGACTTATCCTGCGCCAAAAAAGGAGCTTTGTGCACCGGAATACTGCCACGTATACATGACAGAGTTGGCTGAGTCATTTGCGTAGGATGACTGCCGCATGCGCACGATTATCTACCACGTCGAGGACCACCGCTTGTTGCACGTTTGTTGCACATCAGAGAACTGTCTGTTGCTCGTAAGGATTTTTTACGACGAGAAGTACTATCATGCGCACATGAAGTATGATACGTCCTTGCGCTGAAGACTTGCTCTGATGCGTACAATAGAGTGCTACCTATCATGCATAATTGCTGATGAGTCATGCGAGACTTAGCTTTTGTGCACAGGAAGACTTGTTGAGCTGTACTGAGCACCCGAAGTCTACAGTTTGTATTTTCTGAGGAATGGATCTTGCGGCCTGACCTGCATTACTTTCCCTTTGAGTTTGTCGTTGAGGGTGCTATTTGCTTTGCCAGTTTTTGACCAATGACCTCACCTCTTGGGGTTGTAAGTGATACTAAGCCTGATACCCGGTTGTGAGCTGGCGGGAGATTGACGACCTCCCTGGTCGCCCGGGCTTCCGTCACTGGGAAGTCGCCTAATTGGAGAGACACTATGTTCGCAAGGACTGTCTTATCCTCGAAGTTGAGGGTGAGCTCATTGGCATCGATCAATTGCTGGATATACCTCTTCAACACAGAGCAGTCTCTGGTTGGTTGATGAATGTACCGATAAAAGAGGCAATATTTTGGGTCATCGACCTTGTCAGCTTCTTCAGGGCATCTTATGTTGGGTAGCCAAAGTTTTTTTCCTTCATCATTATATTAAAGATTTCAATGATGTCATCGTCTTTGAGGGAGAAAGTCCCCTTTGGCATTGGGGCTTCCAATACCTGAGTCGTACGGTCCTTAGGGAAGACCAGTAATTTTTTATCATTTTCGGACTCGGAGGGGATTCTACCCCCAGCTTTGGATGCTACTATGTCTTGTCGAGGTAGACTACCCCCAGGCATGTCATTATCTTATTCTTGGGAATAACTGTCCTTACCGCATGACTGGTTGGCGTGGATCACCAGAAGATTGCTACCCCCGACTTGCAGAGTTACTACGGGCTCTGAGGGTGGCAGGACCATGTTTGCTTTGATCTCCAGTATTGCCTGGGTAAGAGTCTGCATTGTGGCACTCATGGTGTGCATCATTGCCTCAAGAGCATTGAGTCGTTGGCGATCACTGAGCCCTTTCGCCTTGGGTTCGTGAGTCGCATTGTCCTCAGGAAAGACGGTCATCATTGCATCATTTTCAGGCTCAAAGAAGATGCTACTCCCAGCTTCAGATGATGCTTTGACTATTCGAGGGTGTCTCCCCCTCAGCCTGTTATTTTCTGTTCCTTGGGAGTTGCAGTCTTCAGGGGAGGTAAGCATCACCACACCGTCTTCCAATTTTGGAGGATTGTAACCCCCAGCCCTAGATGCTGCATTAACCCTAGGCATATTGCTGTCAGCTTCCTCAGAATCGTTGTCCTCAGGGAAAGCCGAAAGTGTTACATCTCTTCAGACTCGGAGGGAATGTTACCCCCAGCTTTGGAAGGTGCGTCTTCTTGATGAGCGTGATTACCCCCAGAGAACTCGACATCTGTCCTTTGAGATTTACTATCTTTATGGAACGCTAGGTTGTTGTGTATTTTCGAGGAATTACTACCCCCAGTGTAAAAGATCGTGTCATTTTGGTGGGAGTAGCTACCCTCCGGGATCTCAGAGTCCATTCCTTGGGAATTATTGTCTCCTCGGAACGCCGGGTTATCGCGTACGTCCAGAGGGACACTACCCCCAACTTGGGCCACCCCCAGGGGTTCTGAGAAAGAACTACCCCCAGGGGATGACAGCTTCTTCCTTGAGCGGGTGCCTTGGAAGACGTCTTCCGCAGGTGCCGTTGTCATCCCTCCGGGTAGTCGCCTTTGCGACGCAGTGGTAGAGAGTGCCGGACTGGAGGTATTTGACTTCTTTCTTCCCTTGGTGGCGGAAAGCTTTTCAGTTGAGTAGCATAAGGCGAATGGCAACTCCTCCTCTTCTGGTACTTGCACCTGACCTTCGAGTTATTGTCGGGTTGGTATTTTATGGTGAAGTCGCTGGAAGGCCGACTGCCTGTCTGTGGGTACTGTCGCTTTATTGCAGCAGTAGTTGATAATGATGTTGGCGCAGCAGTACCTTGGAGAGGGCACATCGCATGCCATAGTTTTTCCCCTTGCTTTGCCCTTATGAGTAATCACGTCACGCAAATCATGCGAAGGGTGTTTTACCTTTGCATTCTCTTTGTGAGTCTGGGTATCCCGGGCACACGGATGCGCAGGTGCTGTATTTGCTCCCTATCCTAGGGTTCGTACACAAAATTGCCCGAGGTACCAGTGGAAGACTTTTGAAACTGACCATGTCCATTGGTTCCCGTGGGCTGGACGCATGGGTCAGTCCTGTACAACTTTTCGTCAGAGGATCGCGTAATAGTTAGCGATGCCTGTTGTCGGTCGGTTGTATGAGCAGTTGCTTGAGCTTGACGGACTCGCACTGCCCTGGACTTCTTCAGCTTAGCGAAAGCAGGCACGTAGTATAAAAAGTTAATATTTGGGTTTTCACCATTCTCAAAGGGTCGCATGGGATCTGTGCTGCATGAGATACGGTTGAAAACAGAGGTTCTATTGCTATCAGGGCCGCTTGCGGCCTGCTGTCTGCGGCTGTGAGTTAATGCCGCATGGACAGTCTTATGCGGCCTCCTCCTTGGCTGCATAGAAGCTGCCTTAGCACTAGAACGTATGGCATCGTAGTATTTTCCTCTGCCAGAGTTTGGGTGCTGAGCAGTTTCTTAGTCAGCCCGGGGTGCCGAATAGACGTGGACGTTCTGCGGGTCTTCTTGGGCTTGGCCATCCACGTTCTGCGGGTCTTGTAAACCCCCTCAACCAAATTTAGGCTTACTTGGTTTAGATAGAGAGACTAGGGCTAGTTTGAATCCAATTAGAAATAGAACACAGTATTTTAGATGATTTTACAATATTTATATCACTTAGTGCACCTTACCGTTGCTTCGATAATTGGAGCACCTCACTAGCCATTTCCTTCCTACAAATTTCATACCCTTATCCTAGACGTGCCAGTCATATATTATGATCTTTGTGTAACTTATAATTATGCTCATTTGTGCTATATTTTAGTCGCACAATATTCATCGCAGATGTTTATATTTAATTCTAAATAAATTTAACTTTGTATCCTTGTGCGTTCTAGTCGAAATTGGAGACACAATCATTGATCCATTTTGTGCAACCCAATTTATGATAATATTCTATTCTGAGCCCTCTACGTCCATGACACTGGTGTCCCACATAATTTTAATCCCATGTACTTCCAATTAATTCAAGAACACTATTTGCATTAATTTTATTTAAATTAATCCAATTTTCATCTTTGTGCAATTTTTCAATTGTTGGGGACTTTATTGCAAAAGTGCATTAAGGTGTCCACACTATTGGACACAAATATGAAGAAACCCATTTTTCGTTCATATAAAATTTTCCCATGATTTTTTGGAATGTGCAACACACAACATCACCCCCATCTAATCTTAGCCATGCATTTCAAACCATGCAATCCTAGCCCTCCAAATATCTCCATGTGAAGCCAAGCCCATCCCAAGGATGTTGACCAAGTCCAACCCCCTAAGTCAACATCAAATCCTACTTTTTCTACCTATTTGTACAATTTTCCCTTTTTTTTATTCATTCAACAAAACCCAAAACCAACACCTAGCTGACCCCTACTATTCATCATCTCAACCTCCCTTCCTGTTCATCCCCTTCCTCAGACCTAGCCGGAGCACCGCCGGAGCAGACCGAGACTCCTCCCCGCCGGAGTCGACCATTGTCACCGTCCACCACCACAGCCCGTCTCATCCGTGCCCCGACCTTCGTCCTCCCCCCATTGCCATCATCCCCGACTGCTTCCCGTTGACCCGCCACTGCTCCCATCATCGTCCCCGACATCCCTAGACTGCAACCACCACTCACCACCACCACTTCTACCCTCCTCGACCACCCTCACCGCTCTTCCTCTCTGCCATGGACGTCTACACCCAGCAGCCTTTACCCCACCGCCGTTCATCACCACTTCCCGCCGTGCTCTCCCTCAACTCGCCATTAACACCACCACCATTAACACCACCTCTCCCTGCTCAACTCCCCGACCGGACCTCCCCCTGAACCCTGTCGAGCAGCAACCCTGATGCCCGTCTCCTCCTTGTCCTTCTTCCTCCGCCTGAACCACCACTCCCCGCCGGACTCCAGCAGCCTCCGGCCATCCCTGTTAACCAGCAGCACCCCCTTCATCATCAACATGATCACCACCATTATCATTCATCATCATCATCACCTTAATCATCATCATTATCATCACCTTAATCATTATCACCATCACCTTAATTATCATCATCATCATAATCATTAATACCCTTGTCATCATCATCATCATCACCAATCATCACCCTCGACATAATCATCACCATCATCGTTGTCATCGTGGACCCGTCACCCTCGTCGAAGACGACCTGCAGCAGTCACCCCCGATCCTCGTGCCCGTGCACGCTAACCCCGAGGTTCAAACCCGTTCCTCACCTTTTATTTTATGTGTGCTTGTGATTAGTATTGCTTCATGGTTCAGTTTAGTTCAGACCATGTCGGTTAACCTAAAGACTAGTGTGCGTGTGTGTAGGATAATTAATTAGTATATACATATATACATTGTGTGGTAATGTTCGCTATTTGTGCAACAACTAAAATCTTCCTTCATCTTTTAATTCATGCCACATAACCCTTCTGATTGTAGGCCAAGTAATTTTCTTTTATGTTAGGATATATAGTTTGCTAGAATTATAGTTGTTAATCTTGAATTTTAAGATTATGTGCTTGGTAGTCAGAACTTGATAGTTTGAGTCATTCATTTAGATTATGATTTTATGATTACACTTTAGTTTTAAATCGCGTAATTTGTATCCATAACTCAATACAAGTTATATCCTCTCTCACTTGAGGGCTAGTAACTTCTCCATTCTTACTATTAACACTTTGCTCTATAAGCACTATGATTAAGACTTAAGATGACTATTACCTATATAATGCAATATGATACCCTAACAAGTACTAAGATCTTTTCCTCGTATACCCTAATAAGAGTTCTACTTTATTTATAAAGACATGGTTATTTTGTAGAATCCCCTTAAGGCAGTTACAGTATTAGTTAATTCTTACAAGCTGGATAGTATGTCACACAACCTAGTATTACGTAGTCCTCTTGACCCATTAATGAATTGTAATTGAATGGCACCAACAATAGACTTTCATAAGAAGATAGTGTTTATCCAGACTATAGAACATAGAGGCCCATACCCCATTTGGTCGACTAGAGACTTAGACAAGGAGTTAGTATGGAAATTATAGAGGCACAACCTCGGTCGAGTTTTATCCTCTTGGTGATCTTGAATTATTTTGTACCTTCTTTCATCATAATCCAGCGTACTTATATTTTATGGACTACCTCGACTTATGCTGCTATTATAGCCTAGTTTTGCAAGCTTATTCTTTTATCGAGCTTATTCATGACATATGTATTATTGGATGCATATACTAATACAATTGTCTATTTAGAATCAGTGTATTATGGTCTAGCTAACCTTAGTGCGCGTTGTTCGCTCTTCACATGACTACTTTACGTGGATTGAGATACAGTTGACTCAACTTGTTAGATGAATATACTTGCCCTCTAGACAGGTCAGAGCATATCATATCAGTTACATAACTGTACTGATACGAACATGCGAATAAGAATTTACCAAATTAGGATTTCAATCTACAACTGCCTTGACAACTCCTTTTTGAATTTTTTAATCGCCTTGAATCCCGTACTTGTATTCTATCACCTCCTCTTTGAATTCTTTATTATTGTTCTCTGTCTTTCCCTATCTCGAAAAGACGAACTCTCGTGCTTGGTACAAGTTTGTTACACAGAGAGTACTAGATATCCCCCATAGGCCAACCGCATTATTGGTAACTATCTTTTATAATTAAGGGCATATCATATGTGATATATTTGGTGTTAAAACTTTGAGGATTGAATAACGCGATTAAGTAATTTGAGGAAGCCTTTCTTAAATGTATAGTCTTATGTGATATATGGGTAAATTCTAAGTTGGATAGAAATTACATTGTCAACTTGAGATGAATTTATTTTAGATTATGATCAAGTAAGATTAGATTGAGAGATTAAGTCATTTTAAATATTGAGAATTTTAAAAGAATGATTAAGATGATGAGGATCTAATGAAAATTTATAACTTAATATTGCGGACCAAATGTTTATACTTGAGCATATGATTTAAATTTTGAATATTGAAGGTGGAATCATCAATTTAAACTTTGAGGATAAATATAGAATTCTAGACTTGAACAATTGATGAATTAGATTTAAAATTTCATAATTTGAGGCTTTAAATTAAAAGTTAACTTTTGATTGTTGGATCACCTATTCGAAATGTTGAGGACGGAAATTGAGTTTAAATTTAAAGAGTACAAAATTTTTAAGTAGAGAATAGGAATAAGATTTGATTAGAATTGTTTATTGTTCAAAGTCTAGAGGAGATTATGATAGCTAAAAATTATGATACAAATTTTGATGTAGAAAATCATATAGATTTGAATGAGATTCAGATATTATTATTTAAATTTTTGGAAGAGATTACAATAGACTTGCCTTATGTACGAATGCGAAGGATTTAACAAATTATGCCTTATTTTAATTTCGAGGACAAAATTATTTTAAGTTGGGTAGATTGTAAACTCCCTCAACTAAATTTAGGCCTACTTAGCTTAGATAGAGAGACTAGGGCTAGTTTGAATCCAATTAGAAATAGAACACGGTATTTTAGATGATTTTACAATATTTATATCACTTAGTGCACCTTACCGTTGCTTTGATAATTAGAGCACCTCCCAAGCCATTTCTTTCCTACAAATTTCATACCCTTGTCCTAGACGTGCCAATCATTTATTCTGACCTTTGTGTAACTTATAATTATGCTCCCTTGTGTTATATTTTAGTCGCACAATATTCGTCGTAGACGTTTATATTTAATTCTAAATAAATTCAACTTTGTATCCTTGTGCGTTCCAATCGAAATTGGAGACACAATTATTGACCCATTTTGTGCAACCCAATTTATGATAATATTCTATTCTGAGCCCTCTACGTCCATGACACTGGTGTCCCACATAATTTTAATCCCATGTACTTCCAATTAATTCAAGAACACCATTTGCATTAATTTTAATTAAATTAATTCAATTTCCATCTTTGTACAATTTTTAAATTGTTGGGGACTTTATTGCAAAAGTGCATTAAGGTGTCCACACTATTGGACACAATACATGAAGAAACCTATTTTTTGTTCATATAAATTTTTTTTATGATTTTTTAGAATGTGCAACACACAACATCACCCCCTCATCTAATCCTAGACATGCATTTCAAACCATGCAATCCTAGCCCTCCAAACATCTCCATGTGAAGCCAAGCCCATCCCAAGGATGTTGACCAAGCCCAACCCCCTAGGTCAACATCAAACCCTACTTTTTCTACCTATTTATACAAATTTTCCTTTTCTTTATTCATTCAACAAAACCCAAAACCAACACCTATCCGACCCCTACTATTCATCATCTCAACAGTGGAGAAGGACGTCTCCGGCAGAGTCGCCATCGTATTTGCCATTAAATATGAAAGTTGGAAAGAACTTGATTCAATTAAACAAACACGAAAGAGTACAAAAAAAAGTCCTAGAAGACAATCTAGGTATAAAGTTATTTTCTGGTGGGTGACAATGGAGGGTTAGGAGTGTAGCAATTATCTTTATTCCGTTGATGATCCGGTACAAAAGCTCTTCTCTCGTGCTTGAGTGTAGATTCGCAGATAGCCAGCCTCTTTTCTTGTTCCGGTCTCTCTCTCTCTGTGAAGCAGAAAAAGTCAACATTTAGAACATTCAAGTTGCTCTTATTTATAGCCATCGTGCTGATGGGCTAGGGGTGCCTCATTGTCACTACCACAATCTGAAAACAGGGGTATTTTCGACTTTTTATGTATTATTAATATTATGGTATTTATATTAGATGATTACTCGATAGGTGTATTTAATTTAAATAATTATGTGAGATGTGTAATTAAATATATTATTATATACGATGTTCATTTATGTTTGAGCTGGTAGACTTGACCTAGAAGCCCAGTAGATGAACACCTGACAGAATTTTGGGGATTGTGTATTTAATTACATTATTTAGGATTTAATTTTTGGATGTCGTAATTAATTACCCTAATTTATTTAATTATTGCGCATTGTCATTTCTTCGATATTTGGGGCGCTACCTGTGGCTTTTGCATTCCAACAAATCTCACAACCTTGCCCTAGACGAGCCTGCCTTCCATTCTGATATTTTTGTAACTCATAATTATGATCTCTTGAGCTTCATTTTAGCCGCACAAAAAAATCGTCGCGGACGTTTATTTAAATTCTAAATAAATTCCAATTTTGTATCGTTGTGCGTTCCAATCAAAATTAGAGGCAATCTTGACCTATTTTTCGTACGACCCAAATTAGGGTAATATTTCGTTCTGAGTCTTCTTCATTAATGCTGTTGATGATCCGACCTGATTTTGGTCCCATGTACTCCTAATTAATTTTAGAACACAGCTTGCATTTATTTCTAATTAATTTGAGGATAGCATTTGGTCTGATCCCGTTAATCCCGTTAATCTCGGTTTAATTCCAGTACCCTGCTATTTGAGCCCGTACGACGCACACAACGCCGCCTCACCCTGTAAAATGTCAAACACCGAATCGCCCGCCAAATTTTTATCATTTTATGCATCTGTGCAAATACCCAAATTTAAGGGGGGCTAATTTGCAAATTTATATTAGGTGTCAAAACCCCATTGGTTCAACCCAATGGAGAACCCCAAATTTTGACTAATCACCCCACATCCTCATTCTCCCCATGAAGAACTTCTCCATGTTAAATCTAGGCCATCCATTAAATGGGGCTCATCACCACCATTCATTCCCTCTCACATCTCCCTATTTAATGTCCTATCACCTAGCCCTAATCCCCAAAAACCTGGGGAAGCCCACCTCCTCACAAGCCCCCCCCACACTCAACCGTAGGCCTCCATTTCCCCATTTCTTTTCTTCTCTTCTTCTTCTTCTCCCTTCTTCTTCTTTCCTTGTGTTTTTAAAACTCAAGGAGAGGGGGAAATCATCACCTCAGCATATGTTCAGCCGGCCCTCACTCCGGCCGACCCACCGGAGACACCGAAGCTCCTCTCTGCCTCTCTCACCCCACCAGTACAACCACCCCGGCGAAGCCTCCATCTCATAGCTCCTCCTCCGACCTCTATTCAGCCATCACCATCCGGGCCAAGCCCGACCCGGCCGTCCCGAGTCAGCCCCCGCTGCAACTCTAACTCACTCCGGACATCTCGAGCTCTCCCTCAGGAGCCGACCCCAGTCCGGCCTCCCACTAGTTCATCGAACCACTGCCCCCGTTGAGCAACCAGTCCGGCCACCTGCCTCGACGAGCTCCACCGCAGCCCGGGCCTCCCCGTACCCCGTTCATCCCCGAGTCGAGCCCCGACTCCCTGCTCCGGTCGTCTTCCGGATCGGTTCCCCCTTGTACCACCACCGCCATTAGAGCCAACCACCCCGGCCTCGCTGATCGACCCCAGTCCGGCCTGTTCCTCCACGCCGAAGCTCGACCAGAGTCTCCTCCCCGACCGGTTCGTCCATCCCCCTGCGCTCTCTTCAGCCTCGCCGGAGTTCAGACGAACCCGACTGCACCGGAGCTGACGAGCAGCGATTTCATCCCTGTCCACCGACCGTGCCTGAACGACCTCCCCGTTCCCGCTGTGACGAGCCCTTCGACTCCGGCCAGTGGCTATCAGCCGTCCCCGGTGAGCCTCCCTCCTTCCCTCCTTCATTGTATTCCTACGTAATAGTATGTATTATATATATATATATATATATATATATATATATATATATATATGTATGTATTCTATGTAAATATAAACATGTATTCATACGTAATATATATATATATATATATGTATTCATATATAAATATATTTAGCGTATGTATATATATAGTGTATATAAATATGTATAATGCATGTATTTAATTAATGTATACGTATATATTTAATATGATTGGTATGTGTATATATATATATATATATATTTTGTATATACTTAGTATATTTTAATATAATTGGTATATGTATATATATATATTTTGTATATACTTAGTATATTTTAATATAATTGGTATATGTGTGTGTATATATATATATATATATATATATATATATATATATATATATATATTGTTCAAATGTATATATTATATATGTAATTAATTAGTATACATATATATATATATTGTATATGTATTTAATTGGTGCATGTATATATTGTAAGTATTAATGTTAGTTAATAATGTGTTTTATATGTATCTCTACTAGATGACCCGAGAGTAATACGGATACCCCGTATTTACATGGACATATGACCCTAGTTGACTAGTGCCGTACCTGGCATAGCCCCTGAGTTATGTATTTGAGTTGTGTTAGTGTAGCATCTGATGCAAATATTGTATTGTTTTATTATTTATCTATAGGACTGTTGGATCCTCCAGACGAAACTCTGGGACAAGATATTGGTTTTACCAGCTAAGGACTCAAGGCGAGTACATTCTCTGATTAGTTTCTTAATTGTGATATCCCCTATGTTAACTATATCTAGTGTAAATATCCATGCTCTTGACATGATGATTACACGGATTGGTATATACGGATCTCGTCATGAGATGTTGTTTCTTGTTCATGGTGTAGCTTGTACAAGTCTTGTTTCATTGATATCTTGTACATGTACAGACACTGATTCCCGGGGAGATTTGCTACCTCCCTAGGGAATCCCGTGCCATAGCATACCATGGTTGGATCTACTATACCAGTCGGGGGTGGAGAGTATTTTAGTATAGATATGTGATCATACCCAACTCTACATGCATCATAGCTCACCCCACATCTCACGTCGGGTGTGGCCTGACCATTTACATGCTTCATAGTTGTTACGTGTGATTAGCCTGACCTCTACATGCATCATAGCTAACCAACGGTTAGTCTGACCTTACATGAATCATAGCTAATCACATGTAACCAGCCAGATCAAGTTCCTAAGCCGATCACATGTTAAAGCTAGTACTCACACACTTAGTCATAAAATTCTTGCTCATTGACATATTATTTCTTTTCCTGCATTTACTTACAGTATTTCTAGTATATTCTTTATTGTATATTTCTCGTACATATACATGCATCTTATATATTTCCACCTATATACTGCTACATAGTTTATATCATTGATATAGAACTGCTATTTAGAAATGTACTTTGCTCCTTCCTGACTGGAAAATATTTTCCAGACTATGCCTAGAGGACTGGTATCCGACACTGGTGGACCACAGGGTGAGTAGCTGAGACTTGGTTTTAGTAGTGTAGTCGTGATTCCGGGAGGTCTAACCGGAATCACTAGTTATCTAGTTAGTTTCCTTTAGTAGTTTATTGGTACCGGATTTGTCTCTGGCATTTTGTTGAGACTTGGATTTATGTTGAGTTAGATTTAATTACATTAGACTTGTGTTGTAATTATTTTATTTCTTCGATTTTTTATCGTGCTGTATTTATGTGATTGAGTATGTTGATCTTTTATATTGTTATCCGTGTCTCCTTATGGAGTTGGATACTAGTGTGAGATTGTTTAGATAGTACTTGACCTAGACAGCGTTCTACCGCCGATGCTGCGGCGTAGGCTGGACGTACCCACGCTCTCGTACCCCTAAATCTGGTGCGGGTCGTGACACGTTTTTAGTGGTGGCCCATGCAGGTCAGACTTCGCAAGTTGTACGATGTCGTGGTAGTGCGACATCATAGTTGTTCTACTGCGTGCCTGCTATAGGATATAGGACATAAGATACTAGGATGAGAGAGGATACTCAATCACGAATTCTTGAGAGATTCCTGGGACGACCCCTTGAGAATCTTATTAAAATTTCTAATTTTAAATCCTTCGCCTTTGTTTTCGTCCGTCCTCACTCGTTGATATTGAATTTGATTATTATTGATCAATTATTAAATTAGGATCTTGGTTTCATTGTAGAGTTTGATTTCATGCCAAGATAAATTTTACGGACTAAATTTTACGATATCATCTGATGACATATATTGATGAGAACAGTGCGGAAGGTGAAACGTCTGCTTTGGTTATGAAACCTAGAGTTTATCGCAGCTGTACCGGTTGGCGTAGCAAAGATTCTAAATGACATGACTATAGGGTTGCGTACTTTAGTTACGGAACCTGTCGTTACCGCACCTATGCTTACTAGCATGGCGAGGATTCTCAGCGTCATAATTTCTGACCGACGTGTATGATTATCAGGTTGTGTCTTAAAATTTGTTCTTAAAGTATCATCTCAACACTTATCTATTTCTGTTATACAGGACTTTTTCCATCGTTTCTTTTTGTTGCTAGCAGTAGAAACACCTTCAGTCCTCAATCTAGTCTTTTTTGAGCTCCTATTCTTTGAGGATTCCTTGTTAAGTATGATAATTAATAACTTGTAATTATGACTGTGTCTTGAGTATTAGTATTGACTGAGTGTTGCTAATGAGTTGTAAGTGCTTCCTAGTTGGACATGTGAGCAGTAGGCCTTAATCTAGAGTTAACCCATAGCATAGTACCTTGTAACCATGGTTCTAGGATAAGTGTCATTAGAGACTGTGAGTAGAAGGAGAGTATAGAGTATCAGTGATAGTTCCAAGAGTTAGTATCAGAGCCAACATACCCGTCCTGGATAATCATGATTATGTAATTTGATGATCTATGTGAACAATTAAGTATCCAGGAATTGTATTAAGGATTAATGGAGCATGACGTTCAATTTGATGATTGATATCGGGTGTGTTAAAGGTAAAGAAATTTATATGCATGAGGAGTTATAATGAGATGTCATGAGAAGAGAAATATCGGAATTGGTAATGAAAATAGTGAAGCATATCACGGATTAGTTTAACAGGCTATAAAAGGTTAAAGGCAAATACATATACATCAATCGAGATGAAGAACCATATACTTGCCCATGAGAGTAAAAAGACATGAGTGTTATAGAAGGTACAGATAATCATGGGTTCTAATGAGCTTGATGAGATGATCCATTAATGAAGCTAGTGATATAATACCAAGAGTGCTAATGGTTATATATCGAGGATTAGTCGAGAATGACGCTAATAATAGTAAGCACTCTGTGTGATGATAATTGGATGATATACCAGTTAATATAGATTGAAAATTATGGAAGAAAATACATATGATGATAACTTTGATCATTGGAGGTAATAGTACAAGTGATTCGGGCAGTACAATTTTAGTACACAGTTGTAGGCAATAGAGGTATTGAGTGCACCTCGAGTATTAGAGACCGTGAGCACTTATATGTATATTTGTGGATTTATAAATTAAAGAGTGGAAATAAATTTTAAATTTTCAGAATTTTTAAGGAGTTGAGATTTATGTCATTAAATTTTTGAGGGTTCAAATTTTGATTCAATAAACATGGTCAAGGCTATAAAGATTTTAGGAGCGATTAAATTTGATTTCGATATTGAGTATTTGACTATTGAGGAAATATATACATTTTATTTTAAATTTGTTTGAGAAGTTAAACCTTGATGATTATTTTAAGGATTAATTTTATGGTGGATAAGAAATATATATATATATAAATAGATGATATATATGTGTAAGGATCTGTTGACTTGAGCATGATTGAGATGGCACCGCAGACTGACTTGGGTGTCCATCTAAAGTTGTATTGGAAAGAGCAGTACTTAGTATGGTGTGTTACACTTGGTGTGCACTTGAGTAATAAGAACAAATAGTATGAAAAATTGTAGTAGGAACGAGGACTAGCAGTGGGTGTACTATAGTAGAACAGGGGTACTTAAAGAGATAGAGGTATCAAACTTTACATGCATCAATTGACCTAAAAATGTGTTAGAGGTTCTTGGTATCAGATTTTGGTATTAATAGACAGGTGTGTGCAATATGGATGTATTCATGGATCTTGTGGATTAATGATTAGTTGATATGGGTATCAGTGTACAGGAATATGAATTAGTTAGTGAATATGCCAGAGTTAAGTGTATGTTAGAGATAGGGGATACCGCAAGAAATATGTTAGCAGGTTCCTTCTTTTTCTCTTGTTGTTTTCGTCTTCTGATTGATTGATTCCCTATTACCGTGGTTTGTATTCGTGATTTTCTTGTTAGAATGTAGCTAGTAGTACACCATGACAGAGACTGCAATACCAGGACAAAAGACACATGACCGTACATATTTTCTTAGATTGCATGGCTAAAGGTAGAATTTCTTAGACCAGGATTATTGGGGTTTGACCATAGTAGATTTACGAAGAGGTTATGACTTGACCAGAGAAACGAGATGCTAAAATTTTGGAAGATAAGCATAAGGAATTAAGGATTTAATATGGCAGAGTTGATAAATCATTAAGTTTATCAAGATTGAGAGGTGATTGAATTATCATAAAACTTCGAGGATAAACATTAATTTAAATGAGTGATAAAAAAATTTATATGGTAGGATTGATGATTATTGATAATGATATATCTATCAAAAAAAAAACTTGAAGAAATTTAGGAAATTATCATTATACCTATTTGATTGCAAGATAGGAATTTAAAATTTTATATTATGAATGTTGCATTTGAAGATTCCGTAAGTATCGCCTCGTTGAGTATTTTGAGAAAAAAAAAGAAATCAGGAAATAAATTTATTAATGGGATAGTGTCGAATTCGATTCTCGGGATGAGGATTTAAATTTTGAATATGCATCGATTGGATTTAAATTGAGGAGTAAAAATCATTAATGGATTGGTATTAAATTCAAACTTTTCGGATGATATTTCAAATTTTATGAATATAGTTGATTAATTAAATTGAAGGGTTGGATTTAGGGATTGTGTTTTAGATGGGAGCCTTAATGTGTATTTAGTGAACTAGAGGATTGGATGTCAAAATCCGAGTATTTAATTTCTTAAATTTAAATTCGGAGGAAATTGTGAGGAAATGGAAACTGATTTTTATTTTCGAGGATATTGCAAGAATACAGTAATTTCAGAATTTTTTTGAGATTGTGAAATGGCAAGGTGGATTACTACTTGATTTTGTGGTTGATGAATTTAACTATTGATGGAAAATAAAATAATGTATAAACACTACTATCAGGACTTTAAATTTTGAGGACGAAATTCTTTTAAGGAGGGTAGACTTGTCACTACCACATTCTGAAAACAGGAGTATTTTCGATTTTTTATGTATTATTAATATTATGGTATTTATATTAGATGATTTCTCGATAGGTGTATTTAATTTAAATAATTATGTGAGATGTGTAATTAAATATATTGTTATATACGATGTTCATTTATGTTTGAGCTGGTAGACTTGACCTAGAAGCCCAGTAGATGAACACCTGACAGAATTTTGGGGATTGTGTATTTAATTACATTATTTAGGATTTAATTTTTGGATGTCGTAATTAATTACCCTAATTTATTTAATTATTGCGCATTGTCATTTCTTCGATATTTGGGGCGCTACCTGGCTTTTGCATTCCAACAAATCTTACAACCTTGCCCTAGACGTGCCTGTCTTCCATTCTGATATTTTTACAACTCATAATTATGATCTCTTGAGCTTCATTTTAGCCGCACAAAAAAATTGTCGCGGACGTTTATTTAAATTCTAAATAAATTCTAATTTTGTATCGTTGTGCGTTCCAATCGAAATTAGAGGCAATCTTGACCTATTTTTCGTACGACCCAAATTAGGGTAATATTCCGTTCTGAGTCTTCTTCATTAATGTTGTTGATGACCCGACCTGATTTTGGTCCCATGTACTCCTAATTAATTTTAGAACACAACTTGTATTTATTTCTAATTAATTTGAGGATAGCATTTGGTCTGATCCCGTTAATCCCGTTAATCTCGGTTTAATTCCAGTACCCTGCTATTTGAGCCCGTATGACGCACACAATGCCCCCTCACCCTGCAAAATGTCAAACACCGAATCGCCCGCCATTTTTTTATTATTTTATGCATCTGTGCAAATACCCAAATTTAAGGGGGGCTAATTTACAAATTTATATTAGGTGTCAAAACCCCATTAGTTCAACCCAATGGAGAACCCCAAATTTTGACTAATCACTCCACATCCTCATTCCCCCCATGAAGAACTTCTCCATGTTAAATCTAGGCCATCCATTAAATGGGGCTCATCACCACCATTCATTCCCTCTCACATCTCCCTATTTAATGTCCTATCACCTAGCCCTAATCCCCAAAAACCTAGGGAAGCCCACCTTCTCACAAGCCCCCCCTCCCACACTCAACCGAAGGCTTCTATTTCCCCATTTCTTTTCTTCTCTTCTTCTTCTTCTTCTTCTTCTTCTTCTTCTTCTTCCCTTCTTCTTCTTTCCTTGTGTTTTTAAAACTCAAGGAGAGGGGAAAATTATCACCTCAGCATCTGTTCAGCCGGCCCTCACTCCGGCCGACCCGTCGGAGACACCGAAGCTCCTCCCTGCCTCTCTCACCCCACCAGTACAACCACCCTGGCGAAGCCTCCATCTCGTAGCTCCTCCTCCGACCTCTATTCAGCCATCACCACCCCGGCCAAGCCCGACCCGGCCGTCCCGAGTCAGCCCCCGCTGCAACTCCAACTCACTCCGGCCATCTCGAGCTTCCCCTCAGGGGCCGACCCCAGTCCGGCCTCCCACCAGTTCATCGAACCACCGCCCCTACTGAGCAACCAGTCCGGCCACCTGCCTCGACGAGCTCCACCGCAGCCGGGCCTCCCCGCACCCCGTTCATCCCCAGTCGAGCCCCGACTCCCTGCTCTGGTCGTCTTCCCGATCGGTTCCCCCTTGCACCACCACCGCCATTAGAGCCAACCACCCCAGCCTCGTTGATCGACCCCAGTCCGGCCTATTCCTCCACGCCGAAGCTCGACCAGAGTCTCCTCCCCGACCGGTTCGTCCATCCCCCTGCGCTCTCTTCAGCCTCGCCGGAGTTCAGACGAACCCGACTGCACCGGAGCTGACGAGCAACGATTTCATCCCTGTCCACCGACCGTGCCTGAACGACCTTCCCGTTCCCGCTGTGACGAGCCCTTCAACTCCGACCAGTAGCTATCAGCCGTCCCCGGTGAGCCTCCCTCCTTCCCTCCTTCATTGTATTCCTACGTAATAATATGTATTCTATGTATATATATATATATATGTATTCTATGTAAATGTATACATGTATTCATACGTAATATATATATATGTATTCATATATAAATATATTTAGTGTATGTTTATATATAGTGTATATAAATATGTATAATGCATGTATTTAATTAATGTATACGTATATATTTAATATGATTGGTATGTGTATATATATATATATATATTTTGTATATACTTAGTATATTTTAATATAATTGGTATATGTATATATATATATATATATATATATATATATATATATATATATATATATATATATATATATATATATATATATATATATATATATATATATATACCAATTTTTATATATATTAAAAATATATATATATATATATATATACTTAGTATATTTTTAATATATATATATATATATATATATACTTAGTATATTTTTAATATATATAAAAATTGGTATATATATATATATATATATATATATATATATATATATATATATATATATATATATATATATATATATATATATATATATATATATATATATATATATGTATGTATTGTTCAAATGTATATATTATATATGTAATTAATTAGTATACATATACATATATATATTGTATATGTATTTAATTGGTGCATGTATATATTGTAAGTATTAATGTTAATTAATAATGTGTTTTATATGTATCTCTACTAGATGACCCGAGAGTAATACAGATACCCCGTATTTACATGGACATATGACCCTAGTTGACTAGTGTCATACCTGGCATAGCCCCTGAGTTATGTATTTGAGTTGTGTTAGTGTAGCATCTGATGCAAATATTGTATTATTTTATTATATGTCTATAGGACTGTTGGATCCTCCAGACGAAACTCTGGGACAGGACATTGGTTTTACCAGCTAAGGACCCAAGGCGAGTACATTCTCTGATTAGTTTCTTAATTGTGATATCCCCTATGTTAACTATATCTAGTGTAAATATCCATGCTCTTGACACGATGGTTACACGGATTGGTATATACAGATCTCGTCATGAGATATTGTTCCTTGTTCATGGTGTAGCTTGTACAAGTCTTGTTTCATTGATATCTTGTACATGTACAGACACTGATTCCCGGGGAGATTTGCTACCTCCCTAGGGAATCCCGTGCCATAGCGTACCATGGTTGGATCTACTATCCCAGTCGGGGGTGGGGAGTATTTTAGTATAGATATGTGATCATACCCAACTCTACATGCATCATAGCTCACCCCACATCTCACGTCGAGTGCGGCCTGACCATTTACATGCTTTATAGCTGTTACGTGTGATTAGCATGACCTCTACATGCATCATAGCTAACCAACGGTTAGCCTGACCTTACATGAATCATAGCTAATCACATATAACCAGCCTGATCAAGTTCATAAGCCGATCACATGTTAAAGCTAGTACTCACACACTTAGTCATAAAATTCTTGCTCATTGACATATTATTTCCTTTCCTGCATTTACTTACAGTATTTCCAGTATATTCTTTATTGTATATTTTTCGTACATATACATGCATCTTATATATTTTCACCTATATACTACTACATAGTTTATATCATTGATATAGAACTGCTATTTAGAAATGTACTTTGCTCCTTCCTGACTGGAAAACATTTTTTAGACTATGCCTAGAGGACTGGTATCCGACACTGGTGGACCACAGGGTGAGTAGCTGAGACTTGGTTTTAGTAGTGTAGTCGTGATTCCGGGAGGTCTAGCCGGAATCACTAGTTATCTAGTTAGTTTCCTTTAGTAGTTTATTGGTACCGGATTTGTCTCTGGCATTTTGTTGAGACTTGGATTTATGTTGAGTTAGATTTAATTACATTAGACTTGTGTTGTAATTATTTTATTTTTTCGATTTTTTATCGTGCTGTAGTTATATGATTGAGTATGTTGATCTTTTATATTGTTATCCGTGTCTCCTTATAGAGTTGAATACTAGTGTGAGATTGTTTAGATAGTACTTGACCTAGACAGCATTCTACCGCCGATGCTGCGGCGTAGGCTGGACGTACCCACGCTCTTGTACCCCTAAATCGGGTGCGGGTCGTGACACTCATATGCCTCTATTTTGTGGCCGAATAAGGCTCCACCAAAAGAATATGGTTGCAACTGTTGCCGCAAGATTGCCACGTGGCCTTGGTTGAGATATGTTGTTGATGAGATCTCAGGGTTGTTTTTAACCCGTTGAGGGCGTGACTTGGTCAGCTGGACACGTAGTCAGCACTAATTGTGCGAAGATCTATACAGTTATAACAGAAAGATCTTATGAGATGGAGGCCGCACAACAACTAGGCCGCATGTTGACGATGTCGTATGGGTCATGTAGCTGCATATGTGCTCTCGTTTTGGCTTTGGTCGAATGGACACTCTGGCCGCATGTTAGTGAGGCCGCATGGGTCATGTAACCGCATATGTGCTCACGTTTAGGGCCGTGGTCGAATAGACACTCTGTCCATATGTTAGTGATGCTGTAAAGTATTCGACGCGTGGCTCTATGCGTTCTGACGAAGCCATTAATGCCTGACGTGACCTTTCTGTCAGATTGTGTGCCGCCATCTTTCTCACACTTTTTGAGGCAGTCAGGACAATAAGTGCTTGGAACTGTGGCAGATCTTTGGGAGTCGTGTTAGAGGTCATGTATGAGGCTCAGTTTGTCTGTCCAGGCTGCATGAGGGTGACTATGCGGCCTGTCTTCGGCATGAGGATGCGGCCTGCATATAAGCCGCATGACTATAGATTTTTCTATGCTTTTATAGACTCTGGTTCTTCACTCAGCATCATTCCTAAAAGCCTACTGAGAGTATTAAAGATACCAATGCACAATCTGTCTGCCACTAATACTACTATTCTAGGCTTTGATGTTGGAAGAAGAAAATCTCTGGAAAAGATACGCCTAAAAATTCAGATAGGTGATCTACGTACTGAAGTCACAATCTATGGGATTGACTCTGACGTATCCTACAACATTTTATTGGGACGACCATGGATACACGAGCATAAAATTATACCCTCCACCCTGCAATAATGCCTCAAATATTTGAACAGTCGAGGAGAAGTCAAAATAGAGGTAGCTAACCTTAACCCATTCAAAGGTGTCGAAGCATATTTCTCTGACTCTGCACTTTATATACCAGAGTACATGAAACATGAGGCTGATCAAGCTATAGATGAAGCCAAAAATACCTCAAAAAAAGAAGCTAATCAAGCTGGTAATGAAGCTGAGAATACCCCAAAGGAAGAGCCTTTGATGATCCGAGTCAAAGGACGTACTACTCGTCTGACTCCTTTTAAGCCTCTCGTCATCAAACTGCACAAGTCACCTCCATTGGTCATCAAACTTCGACGCGATGAACAGTCAACGCCGAAGAATGAGCCACTTGTTATTGACCTTCATCGTAACAAGCAACCAACATCAGTAAATCAACCCCTAGTCATCAATCTTGCCAAGCCTCCTGTCAAGATTAAAGTTTCTGTTGACTATGTGGAAGAAGAAGAAGAGATCTTATATTTTATGAATAAAAAAGATACTACTTTGCACTACATTTATGTTGAACGAATTATTGAAAAATTCTTAGAGGCTCTTCATCTTTACGAACCTCTGTCCATACCCTTGGCATCTCCATTTCAATATAGTTCATTATATAAACCATATGAGGATGCATACTTCATAGTCCCAGTAAGACAGGACAAGCAACGTCAGATAATTTTTGGCAAAGCTAGAAACAAAAAAGTCACTCAGACTAATGATTCTGACGAAGATATTGGAAAGATACAACAATATCGTTATAACCAACCAGCCAAGAATATTATGCAAGGGATGGGCTATAACTTAAATTATGTTTTGGGACTGAATTATGAAAAAGGCAGACATACTCCTATACGTCACTTCTCTCCAAATGGCAAGCCAAAAATATATTATCAGCGGACTGGTCATGGTTTGGGATATGTTACACCACCAACAAGTCCTAAAAGTTCAAAATTAGAAGAAGAGACGCGTTCTCATTCCTCTGACTCATTATTATGAGATTCTGACAAAAGCATAGGTGACGTATTCAAATATATTTTCTCTGTAAATATGGTGTCAACTGGCCCAGATGATAATAACGCCGAACCATTAAAACCATTCGAGAATGATCCATGGGTACGACGAATGGATACTCAATGGGAGTTTCAGTTTGAGCAACGTGAACTATCTACAGAGGATAAAGTAGTCCAAATTAATGTAGGAGAAGAATCTTCCCCAAGACCAATCTTTATTAGCAAGAGTCTTCCTGAAGAAGATAAACAAGATTTAGTCCAACTAATAAAGGAGTATATCGATGTCTTCACCTGGAGTTACGAGGATATGCCCAGCCTGGATCCTCAATTAGCCAAACATAAGTTTAATATTCTTTTGAATGCTAAGCCAGTAAAACAGCAACAGCGGTGATTCCGTCCAGATATGATGGATTCATTGAAGCAGAAGTCAAGAAACTCATAGCATGTGATTTCGTTTAAGAAGAGCAGTATCCCGACTGGGTAGCTAATGTCGTTCTAGTCATGAAGAAAAATAGAAAGGTCCTGGTCTGCATAGATTATCGAGATCTAAACTCTGTTTGTCCAAAAGACGAGTTTTCTTTCCCCATCACAGATGTCATGATCGACAATACATGTGGATTTGAACGTATGTCCTTCATAGACGAATTCTCGGGATACAACCAAATTAAGATGTCTCCTGATGACAAAAAAAATACCTCTTTCCATACACCACTGGGAGTATACTGCTATACATTCATGTCCTTCGGCTTGAAGAATATGGAAGAAACGTATCAACGAGCCATGAGTACAATTTTCTAGAAGCATTTAAGGAAGACAGTAGAATGCTACATGGATGATATTGTTGTCAAGAGTCGTCTTAAAGATGATCACCTTCAAGATTTGAAGACTGTGTTCGAATTGATGCGCCACCACCAATTGAAGATGAATCCAACTAAATCCTTTTTGGGAGTCTCCAGTGGCAAGTTTTTTGGATTTGTTATAACTTCTAAGGGTATCATATTAACCCCGATAAAATCAAAGCTATCCTCAAAATACGGCCTCAACGTAATCTCAAAGAACTTCGTGGTCTGCAAGGCCGTCTGGCATACATCATGAGGTTCAACTCCAATCTCTCAGGATGATGCAGACCCTTCACTCAGTTAAAGAAGAAAGGTGTTTCCTTTGTCCGGAATGAAGCATGTCAACAAGCATTCGACGATATCAAAAGATATCTCGCAAATCTGCCAATTCTGGTGTCTTCGAGCGTAGGAAAGCCTTTTTTGTTGTATGTTCGAGCAATGGATCACTCCCTAGGAGATATTCTTGCACCAAAGAGTAACGAAGACCATGAACAAGTGATATATTATCTTAGTCGTATGATGGTTGGTACTGAACATCGATACAATCCTGTGGAAAAAGAATGCCTCGCCTTAATGTTTGCTATTCAAAAGATGCGACACTATGTGTCGGGTTAAACCATTCATGTAATATCCAGAGTGAATTTCCTTCGGGTATTGATGACCAAGCCGAGCACACATAATTCTCGGTTAGCTACGTGAGCAATACTGCTATCGCCATATGACATGGTGTATGTCCTACAAAAAGCAGTTAAGGGTCAAGCGCTAGCTATTTTTTTAGCAGCTCATCATGTACAAAAAACTTCCAAACTGTACGATAACATCCCAGATGAAGTCTTAGAGTCTAATATGGCAATGAGAGATGACACATGAAAACTATGCTTTGATGGCGCATTAACAAATGGACCAAAAGGCAACATAGTAGCTGGAGTGGGCATAGTCCTAGTATCTCCTGACAAACTACTCATTCATCAAGCAAATTCTCTTAGTGAACCATGTTCCAATAATGTGGAAAAATATAATGTGTCACACCCCAGTCCCAGAATACACGGGACTAGGACACGTGGCAATAGCCAGCTACGTACCAAGGGGACTCTAGTCTGACTCAGAATACGTATAAGCTATAAATGAGGGTCACTATCTAGATAACACGGTGTATATGACTATGTCTCAAACCATAATGATATGTAATAAATAAGGGACAACATGTATCATGGTGTGCACCCCACACTACACTCGTCCGAATAGACTCGAAGAAAATAATATGAGTCTACAAATACTGGGCTATACTAGCAAAAAATAAGCAAAGATCATAATAGCTGAACAATGAAGAAGTGAATACAAATATCGAGTAACAATACATGCATACCGGTATAATACTCATCCGCAGCTCCATACTCCCGTCAGCAAATGACCCTACAATCTGGCAGGAAACCAGGTCCTCAGAGGGACGTAACAAGGTACAAAAATGGTATGCCATAGTAAAACAGAAAGAAAACAAGTGATACGTCGGTGTAATCTAGCATAACCACCTAAGTGAGACGTAACTTTAAAAACAATGTTCGACGCGTGGGATTTCCAAATATAAAATCTTAGCTCCGAGGCACAGAGACACACGGTACGGACTGTAGCTTCGAGCACAGAGTCATACGGGTGATACTACGACTCCGGATACAGGATCTCTGCATAAATAAAAATATATATATATATATATATAGCATGTGCAAAGTAGTCCAGGCGTCAAGTAATTGTCTTTCCCTCCAATGCGGTCAACGAGTGTTCGCTGAACCTGAACCTCTATCTAATAGTCTCGTCATACTGAAGAACTATCAATTATCATGATCCTAAAGTCATCACAGATTCTGGTCACACTGACACTATCAGGATACATGAAGTCTGGCACGATGACATTGTCTGAATATGTTATTGGGTTCTGATGTAACCAAGTAGGTACATCAAGGTGTCGCAAATATCTATCAATCGACACTAGACGTTACCGACGAACGTTTGCACCCGGATATGACCCGGACGCTAAGTAACGATTCTAATCCAAAGCGCACATAATGCCTAGATAGAATAAACAGTAAATCTTGAACTGAGATACATGATGGCAAGGTAGACTTGCCTGGAAGTCAGGCGAAGATTCGAACCCAAACTCGCCAAGAAAGTATGAGCGCAAGATGGAAACTAAAGCAGATATCTCCGGATGCTTTCACAAGTATCACCAACAGTCCCGGAATGAGTGATATACTCAAAAAAACATATACATACGTCCAATTTGGACATAGGGACAAAAATACAGTTTCTGGTCAATAAGGGGTCCACAAGTGGGCCAGTTTTGCACCAAAAAATGTGTCAGGAATAAAGGTCTCTAAACTTAGCATATTATAGGTTAAACAAGTTCTAAATGATGATACAAACTCAATAATTTGTCCATATTTGGATTTTGATGAGCCGATCACAAAAATGTCCGTTAGAACGGATCGTGGGGCCCACGAAACGGTGATCTAGTCAGTCTTAGAATTAGGCGAAACTTAGGTCACAGGACAAGTCAAATGCCGTGAGTCCAATGGCGAAAGTTTTATAGTGATACGACAAGCGTGCACAAAGTAATTGGGTAATTATAAAAAGTTATGATACAGAGATTTTTGACAGATACAGGTTTGTTTCGTCGTGCACACGCGACCGAATTAAATTCTGTCAAAGCACACACGTCGGGAAATATCGTAAGCGCCTTTTGGTACAATCGGTACATGAAGAGGTTGTCCGGTTTGTAGGGACCAACTCTGTATCGAAGATTTCCAAGTTTTATAAAACTATTTTTGTCATGAATTGGAACTCTAATTACTAACAATAGAATACAAGATAAATTATTCTAATTGAACACATTGAAAAAGGGTTAAGTAGGGTTCATACCTAAAGAATCGGTTCAAGGATCGTATGAGCGAGGAGGAAGATATCACTTCACGAGTAGGGGAAGTTCAACTCAAATATCTGAACTCGGGTTCGAGTCACGGTTCCTCGCGGCCGCAGGGAGGAGATATTCAACCACGGCGAGTCTCGGGAGAACTAGAGGGAGGTCGGCCAGCAGGGGGCACTCGCCGGCTGTCGGGGCTCTCCGGGAGTAGCCGACGATGCAGCAGAAGTGGCCAAAACGGTAACAACAGCCGCGACAGCAGCAGTAGGCGTAGCAACAGTAGCAGCTGCTGCGGCATCAGCTCAGCCGCAGGAAGGGGGGTAGGACGGCGGCGGCCAGCGGGGCGAGGGCATGGGGGTAGGGTGATGTAGGTGGTGGCGGTGGTAAGCTTTGGTGGTGGTTCTCCGGTGGTGTAGCTGTGGGTCGTTGTGTGTTGCGGGCTGCTACGGTGGAGGCGTGGTGAAGGTGGCAGTGGGTCGGTGATGGTGTTGGCTGCTGGCTCCGGTAGCTTCGATGGAGGTGGCAGCGGGTTGGAGGTGGTAATGGTGGGTCATGGTGGCAGCGGGTCGACGGTGGAGGCGATAAAGTCGGAGTAGAGGTGAAGAAGAAGAAGAAGAATAGAGAAGGAGAAGGAGAAGAAGAAGAATGAAGAAGAAGAAGAAGAAGAAGAAGAGAAGAAGGAGAGGTTTCAGTTTGTAGTAGAGGGAGGGAAGAAGAGAGAGGGTGGTGGGAATTTTTAGGTTGTCTTGGGATTAGGGCCGGCCACATGTATGTGAGGGGGGGGGGGTTGTGTGTCTGTTAAAATAAAGGGAGTGTGTGGTGGTGATAGGATGGGGATTTGAATCAATGGTTATGATGTTTTATAAAGGATTTGTACATAGCAAGGGGGAGAGAGAAGATGAGGTGACTTGTCATTTGCGGTTGGGGTGGTTTCTTCATTTGTTTGCACCAATAGGAGGGTGACACATAGCACCCTTTTTTGCATTTAAACCCCTTAACATTTGGATGTTTACACATGAAGGAAGAAGGGTGAGGATTTGATGTAAAAAGTTATATTTGGTATTTTGTAGGATAAGACGGTGTTGTATATTCTGTATGGGCCTCATGAATGAGTATTGGGTTAAGTTGGGGTTAGGTTAAGTTGGTGTCCCCAATTCAATTAAATAACGTGTCATATGTGCTCTTAAATTAAATGAGAGTAAATGGGGTCTCAATTGGGAGTGACACAAAGGTCATGGACAGTTTAGACTTGGTGTTAGTCTTGGGCCCTTTAATTAGTAAAGCGAAACGGGTTGAGTTTGTGTCCCCAAATCGATGGCAACGACATAGGTATAAGACATAGGATTAAGAATTAATTTCCGTGACTGGGAAGTTGTGCAATTAAAATAGAGCACAAGAAAGTGTGTTTGTGAGTGACAGAAATATCCAGTGCCTAGGTTGGCTTGTCAGGTCAATTATAAAAATATTTGTTGTAAAATAAAGGCTATTGTTATGCTCCAATTATAGTAGCAACGATAAGGTGCACCAATGATTTAAATTAAAGAACCAGTCTACACAATCCTAATTTCTAAACATTAACCAACCTGAAGCTAAACCAATTTTTTTACCATATCTAGTCTACCTAAATGATAATTTTTGAGGGGATTTACATCCTTCCCAACTTAGAAGAATTTCGTCCCCAAAATTAAAAGTAAAGCATGAATAAGAGTTACGAGAATTAAAAAGTTTACAGGTAATCAAATTGCAGTACATAAATTCATACCTCGGTCCTCAAATAAATGTGGGAAACACTGTCGAATGGATTTCTCGTGCTCCCAGTAGACTCGTCCGGTGAATGATGCTTCCATGCAACCCTGACCAGTCGAATAGTTTGTCCGATCAAAATTTTCTTAATACGATCGAGTAACTGGGCCCGACTGTAATCTCTGAATGATCGAGCACGTGGCTTGGGTCTACTACGTATCTTCTCAACTGTGATACGTAAAATACGTCATGCACGCCTTCTAATGACGGAGGCAATGTAAGATGATATGCCACTTTGCCAACTCGCTCCAAGATGTCAAAAGGTACGATGTACCTCGAACTTAGCTTGCCTCTGCCCCCAAATCTGATGGTACCACGAGTAGGCGATATCTTCAAAAATACATGGTCACCTTCCTTGAATTCCAAAGGTTTGCGGTGCGTATCTGTCCAATGCTTCTGCCTATCCTGTGTTGCACGCAGATGGCCCTGAATCTGTATCACTTTCTCCACTGTCTGTGTCACCAACTCTGGACCAAGTATATGACGCTCCCCCAGGTAACTCCAATATACCGGCGACCTACACTTCATGTCGTACAGTGCCTCATAAGGTGTCATCTGTATGCTTGCTTGGTAGCTGTTGTTGTAGGAGAATTCTACCAAGTGGAGATGGTCCTCCCAAGATCCTCCAAAGTCAAACATGTATGCTCTCAACATATCCTCTAGTATCTGAATCATACGCTCTGACTTACCATCAGTCTGTGGATGATATGCAGTGCTGAACTTGAGGCGACTTCCTAAACTCTCCTATATACTCTGCCAGAAATATGACATGAATTTGGAATCACAATCTGATACAATGCTGATAGGCACTCAATATAGTCGTACTATCTGCCTCATATACATGTCAGCTAATATCTCCGTGGACTGCCCAACTCTGAAAGACAAGAAATGTGCCGACTTGGTGAGTCGGTCCACGATAACCCAGACTGCATCCTTCTCGCTAGGGCTCCTCTAAAATTCCGCGATGAAGTCCATGGTAATGTGCTCCCACTTTCACTCAGGAATGGAAAGCGGCTGCAATAGTCCTGCAGTCCTCTGATGTCCGACCTTGACTTGCTGACAGACCAAATATCTTGCCACAAATCTCGTAATCTCCCTCTTCATCCCATGACACCAGTAGTATTGTCTCAAATATCGGTACATCTTCGTACCCCCAGGATGAATAGAATAAATCAAACTATAGGCCTCCGTCATCAACTCCTGGTGTAGCTCGCCACTCGAAACGTATAGGCGATCTCTATACCTCAATGTTCCATTATCGTGAATCTGGAGTCCCGACTGCATGCCGGCCTCTATCATCTCTCGCAGTCGCCATAATCTTGTATCGATAGGCAAGGCTGCCTTGATCCTCTCAACCAATGTAGACTGAACCTCTAGACTGGCCATCTATCCATCCATGCCTGGTAATACAACTTCTATCTCGAGCTCCTGAAGATCCTCTAACAAATGTCGCTGCATCGTCAAAAAGTATGCCATGGACTTCCTGCTTAAGGCATCTGCTATAACATTCGCCTTGCCATGGTAGTACTGTAACTCAATATCATAGTCTGTCATTAACTCTAGCCAACACCTCTGTCTCAAGTTGAGTTCCTTCTGAGTATAGACATACTTTAGACTTTTATGATCTTAAATCTCAACCCGCTCTCCATAAAGGTAGTGCCGCCATAGCTTTAGTGCAAATATCACCGCAGCTAGCTCAAAATCATGTGTCGGGTAGTTCTTTCCATGAACCCTCAGCTATCTCGATGCGTAAGCTATCACCTTGCCGTGCTGCATCAGTACATATCCTTATCCGCTCCAAGACGCATCACTATACACCATAAATCCTCCAGATCCAGAAGAAAGTGTCAAGATCGGTGTTGTCATCAGACGCTTCTTCAGCTCATCGAAAGCCGTCTGACATACCTCAGTCCAGATAAACTCCTCGCCTTTACGAGTCAGCCGCATCATAGGCGCAACGATCCTCGAAAAGTTTTCTATGAACCTCCGATAATATCAGGCAAGTCGGAGAAAACTCCTAATCTCCGTAACTGATATAGGCGTAGGCCACATCTCCACTGCGACGATCTTCTCTGGGTCAACTGATAGTCCATCTCTAGTGATTATGTGACCCAGGAATAGTACCCTATCCAAACAGAACTCGCTCTTGCTTAGCTTGGCATACAGCCTCTCCTGCCTCAGCGTCTCCAACACGATCCTGAGATGCTCCTCGTGCTCCTCCTGGCTCTTAGAATATACCAAGATGTCGTCAATAAATACCACCACTAACTTATCCAAGTACTGATAGAAAATATTGTTCATCAGGCACATAAATATTGTTGTCGCATTGGTTAAACCAAACGACATGACTAGAAACTCATAGTGCCCGTACTTCGTTCAAAAAGTTGTCTTCGGAATGTCCTCCTTCCTCACCTTGATATGATGATATCCGAATCTGAGATCGATCTTCGAAAATACACATGCATCACTTAGCTTATCAAATAAATCATCGATGCGCGACTAAGGGTACTTGTTCTTTATCGTTACAACATTTAGCGCCCTGTAATTAATACACAAACGTACCGTCCCATCCTTCTTTGGCACAAATAAGATAGGTGCTCCCCATGGAGAAATACTAGTCCGAATGAAACCCTTGTCTAAGAGATCATCTACTTGGAACTTTAACTCAACCAACTCTTTCGGTGCTAGTCTGTAGACGGGGGAAGTAACTAGCTCAGCTCCGGTAGTCAACTCTATAGTAAAATCTATCGTTTTGTCAGGTGACTGGCCTGAAAGATCCTCTGGAAACACATCATCAAACTCTGATATAATGCGGGGGTATACCGGTTCACCTTCTGCAACGTGTAACGCTAAGGTAGGTTGGACACCATACTCTCGGGCTCCCCGAAGAAACTCAACTCAGGGTGATCTGGTGGTCTAAATATAACACAACCACGTCGGCAATCTAACGTCGCATGGTATTGGCTCAACCAATCCATGCCTGGGATAATGTCATCGTCTAGACTTAACCTCATAATAAATTCTCCCATTTTATTTACAAATACTAATCCTCTTTTTTTTTTGTATTTTTTCTCCCTTAATGTATAAATACTCTTCTCCTCAAAATTTCTTCTCGAGTTTTGTTCTCATTCATGTTCTATTTCATACCTCAATTTCAATGGTATTGTTTCTTTATCCATAATCAAATTTTTGTTTAGTTCTCTAATATGATACTCCCAAATTCTTCTATCGATATATTCATCGTTCATTTGTCTTAAACATAATTCTTTCGGTATTAATTTCTTCATATTCTCCAGGTGTATCCTCTAATTAAACTGTCACAACCAGTGTTATCCTTGTAATAGTTCATACCTACTATTGGGCTCAAAATTTTTAAGGTATATAATGTAATCCACTATTTTGTAAAGCAATTTCTCCGCATACCGTATTAAAACATAGCTTATTTTACCTAAAATTGTATTCCTCAATTTTCTTCTTTCTGTTATTTATTTCTCCGAGTTACCATAGTGTAATTATAATAATGGTATCACCCAAGCACATGCTAGAATTTTTGGTATCAGATAATCATCTTCCAAGTGAGAGCCAAAAAAATTATCTTCTCCAGTGCATAATACCGTTTCTGGTATCGCGATCATGGGCTACAACTAATTCATAGCATCTAGCTATGCATTTCCATAAATCATTCTAGAGGGTTAGGATCAACAATCTTTCGAGCTTCCAGTACTTCCTAAATTACTGCTATCTCAAGTAAAGGTTGGATTTTATCAGTACTAGGAACATACTACTAGGCCCAAGAAATCAATAATCTTTTTATATTCTTGCTAACAATCTACACTAGTTCAAGAATCTAAAAAGAACCTATTAACCTACCCTACTAACGGTAACAATCTTCTTAGAAAATATTATATTAATCATGCCTTCTGTCGTCCGGACTACGATCTTCTTTTGGAGGGAACCACCAAGCACAAGCATTCGACTTTTCGAAATAAAGGGAGATGAGAAACAATGATAACACTATTGATAAAAAAGGAACGAATACAATTTGGAAGTCCAAGGGCGATAATCAAATACAAAGGGAGTTTTAAAATCGATTATGGATTGAGATACTATTCAACAATAATCCTAAATTAAGGCTCGTTCGGTACAGTAACGTAACCGAAACGATATTCTCTGAGACCTGCATGGGCCACCACAAAAACCATGTCACGCACCAGTCCCAGAATACACAGGACTAGGCCACGTAAAAATGGCCAGCTACGTACCAAGGGAACTCCAGTCCGACTCTGAATATGTATAAGCTGTAAATGAGGGTCACTATTTAGATTACACGGTGTATATAACCATGTCTTAAACCAGAAGGATATGTAATAAAGAAGGGACAACATGTATCATGGTGTGCACCCCACACTACACTCGTCCGAATAGACTCGAAGAAAATAATATGAGTCTACAAATACTGGACTATACTAGCAGAAAATAAGTAAAGATCATAATAGCTGAATAATGAACAAGTGAATACAAATATCGAGTAACAATACATGCATATCGGTATAATACTCATCCGTAACTCCATCCTCCCGTCAGCAAATGACCCTACAATTTGGCAGGGAACCAGGTCCTCAGAGGGACGTAACAAGGTACAAAAATGGTATGCCATAGTAAAATAGAAAGAAAATATGTGATACGCCAGTGTAATCTAGCATAACCAATTAAGTGAGATACAACTTTGAAGACAATGTTCGACGCGTGGGCTTTTCAAATATAAAATTGTAGCTCCGAGGCACAGAGACACACGGTGCGGACCGTAGCTCCGAGCACAGAGTCAAACGGCTGATACTATGACTCCAGATACAGGAACTCTACATAAATAAGGATATATATATATATATATAGCGCATGCAAAGTAGCCCAAGCGTCTAGTAACTGTATTCCCCTCCCAATACGGTCAACGAGTGTTTGCTGAACCTGAACCTCTATCTAACAGTCTCATCATACTGAAGTAACTATCCACAATCACGATCCTAAAGTTATCACAGATTCTGATTATGCTGACACTATCAGGATACAGAAAGTCTGGCACGATGACAGTGTCTGAATGTGTCCTTGGGTTCCGATGTAACCAAGTAGGTACATCAAGGTGTCGCGAACATCTATCAATCGATACTAGACGTTACCGACGAACGTCTGCACCCGGATATGACCCGGACGCTAAGTAATGATTCCGATCCAAAGCGCACACAATGCCTAGATAAAATAAATAGTAAATCTGGAACTGAGATACATGATGGCAAGGTAGAATTGCCTGAAAGCCAGGCGAAGATTCGAACCCAAACTCTCCAAGGAAGTAGGAGCGCAAGATGGAAACTGGAGCATATGTCCCCGGATGCTATCACAATTATCACCAATAGTCCCAGAATGAGTGATATTGTCACGACCCGCACCCGATATAGGGGCACGAGTGCGTGGATACGTCCAGCCTACGCCTCAGCATCAACGGTAGAACGCTGTCTAGGTCATGAGACTATCTAACCAATCTCACATGAATATCCAACTCCATAAGGAGACACATATATCACAATATAATATAGAATACTCAATCACAGAAATAAGGCATGATGAGATTTCGAAGAAATAACTGAAATACAAGACAAGTCTAAACAACAATAAATAGTCTAACATGCAATCAATAACATCCATATCTCCAAGTATGCTGGAAACAAGTCCTCTATGTCACAGTCTGGAAAAAATATCTAGTCAGGATTGGAACAAAGTACAAGCACTAACAGAAGTTTCATGTATATTAACAAAAACTATAATACAGTGTAAAGAAATAATAGATGGATATAAATACTAGCAATAAAAAATACTGGAAATAGAAATACTGGAGCATATATCATCAATGGTGCAACTAGCAATCAACAGAAATACATGCGCATGCTAGAACAATGAACTGGAATATAGTGAATGCTATAACAGTAACTAGAACATAGAGAAATGCTAGATCAATAAACTAGAGATACATGTATAGACTATCTAGCTAAGTGTGTGAAACATCAACATATCATGTGATCGGCTTGGGACTGATCAGGCTTGCTATGTATGACTAGCTATGATTCATGTAAGGCCAGGCTAACCATCCGGATAGCTATGATACAAGAAATAGTCAGGCTAATCATACATAACAGGCTATGAGGCATGTAATGGTCAGGCTGCACCGACGTGAGGTGTGGGTAAGCTATGATTCATATAGAGTTGGGTATGATCACATAATCTACTAATATTTCCCTATTTTCCCAGATAGCATGATGGATTCCAATCACGACTCCTCGTGACAGGTCTCGATGATGCCAACTCGTGTATACATAGTGTCAGAATCATGTACGCTATACAACTAGAATTATAGAGATAATTATCATAATAAAAACTGTCAGAGAATGTACTCGCCTGGGATCCTGCTGCTGGCAATACCAATAACCTGATTCCGAAGTATCGGCTGAGTGATCCAACAGTCCTATAGACATATTATATAATATAAAATTGCATCAGACATTACACTACACACAATCAAACACAATGATCTCAGAGACTACGCTAGGGGGTGTCACATCTGTAGTTGACAGTCAATGATACGGTCTTGCCAGTACATCGGTGTACATATGGCAGTCTGCTATCATGCTACGTGGTCACAGGTCAACGTAACTACGGGGTATCCGTGGTTACACTCGATCACCTAGTACATATATAATTATACATATTATTATCTAGCAATAACATTAATACTCATAGTATATATGTACACCAATTAAATACATATACAATATATATACACTAATTGAATTTATACTATATATATATAAATATATATATATATATATATATATATATATATATATATATATATATATGTATACATATACATACCAATTATATACATATTAAGCATATACTAAATACATATACAAAATATATATATATACATATACCAATGAATATAATACATACATACTAAATATATACACATACTATACCAATTGGATAACACCTATATACAAAATATATACATACATATATACTAAATCGAATAATATACATATACCTATTTGAATACATATACACATACGTACATAGAATCATGAAGGAGGGGGATAGGTACGAACCTGTGCACGGTCATGAGATCGACGATGACGGCGATGATAATGACGACGATGGTGACGATGATGATAGCGACGATGATGATGGCAATAATGTTGATGACGATGACGATGGTGAAGGTGATCGTCAAGGGGAGAACGACGAGGGGGATGGTGTACGATCGGGTCAGGCAGAGGCTCCAGGCGACCGGGGTCGGGATGGAGATCGACGAGGGGGAGGAGGTGATGATGAATGCTGCCGAAATTCGGTCGGGTCTGGGGAAGTCCGGCGAGGTGAAGGGGCTGCGGTGCTCGTCGAGGAAGGAAGAAGGTGGTCGTGAGCTGTTCAGTCGATGGAGGAGGATGGTTTCTATCGAGGGGCTCGTGGTGGAGTCGGGGCGCTGCTGCTCCAGCGGGAACGTCGACGAGGCGGAGCTCGGGAGATGGCCGGTCGGTGAGGCGGTGTTAATGGGAGGGAGATGGCAGGCGGGGTCGAGATGACAGTAAGATGGGAAGGAGGAGGAGTCGACGAGGTTCAGTCCGGCGGTTGGAACGTCGTAGAGGAGTGCAGGGTGGTAATACCCGCGGCTCGGCTGCTCGGTGCAGTCGGCTGGAAGGTGGCGCTTCATGGTGTCGAGGAGAGGACGGCGAGGGGAGAAGGGATCCGGCGGGTCTGGTCGAGTGCAGGAGGCTGAGGCGGGTTGAGTAGCGGGTTCACGGTGTTGCGGCGGTTGAGGGCAGTGGGTCTCTGGCGAGGGGTTCGTCCGACGGGGGGAGTCTCCGGCCGTGGCTGAAGGGAAGGGATGGTGAACAGGAACAAAATAGGGTCGGCTGTGTGTTGTGGTTTAGGAATAGGAGAAGAAAAGAAAAAATAAAGAAAAGGGAAAAGAATATATATATATATATATATATATATATATATATATATATATATGTAGGTCTTGGTTTGACCTAGAAATAGTTTGACTGGTCAACCCCTCTTAGAATTGGGCTTGGGATGACATGTAGGTATTTTAATGGGCTAGGATTGACATGGTTCAAAATGAAAGGAGGGCTATGGTCTTAAGGAGGTTGATGTTGAATTACGTACTCCCAAAAAATTATAGAAAAATATACATGAAGGAGAAATAGGTTTATTTACGTGTCGTGTCCAACGGGGTGGATACCTTAATGCGCTTTTGCACAAAAGTGCCCAACAATTAAAAAATTATACAAGTTTGAGTTTATGGTTTAATTTAATTAAAATAAATAAAATTGGTGTTCTAAAATTAATTAGAAGTACATGGGGACTAAAATTAAGTGGGACACAAGTGTCATGGACGTAGAAGACTCAGAATAGAATATTATCCTAATTTGGGTTGCTCAAAATAGGTCGAGATTGTATCTCCAATTTCGATTGGAACGCACACCGATACAAGGTTGAATTTATTAAGAGATAAATAATAACGTCTGCGACAAAAATTGTGCGGCTAAAATGAAGCACAAGAGAACAAAAGTATAAGTTACACAAGGGTCAAAATGGAAGACGGACATGTCTAGGACAAAGATGTAAAATTTGTTGGAAGGCGAAAGCTAGGGTAGCGCTCCAAATATCGAAGCAACGGTAAGGTGCAACAATAAAATAAAATCACAGCAATTTAAATATAATTAATTATCATGCAATTATTTATACATTAATTATGAAAAGATAAAAATATCCCTAATCTGAAATGTGGGGGTGACAAATATACTCAGAAAAGCATATAGATACGTCCAATTTGGACACAGGGACAAAAATACAGTTTCTGGTTAACACGGGATCTACAAGTGGGCCCGTCTTACACCAAAAAATGTGTCAGGAACAAAGGTCTCTAAACTTAGCATATTATAGGTGAAACAAGTTCTAAACGACGATACAAACTCAACGGTATGTCCATATTTGGATTTTGATGCGCCGATCACAAATATGCCCGTTGGAACGGATCGTGGGGCCTACGAAACGGCGATCCGGTCGCTATCTCAGAATCAGGCGAAACTTGGGTCACAGGACAAGTCGAACGCTGTGAGTCCAATGAAAAAAAATTTATAGTGATACGACAAGCATGCACAAAGTAATTGGATAATTATAAAAAGTTACGATACGGAGATTTTTGACGGATATAGGTTCGTTTCGTCGCGCACACGCGACCAAATTAAATTCTGTCAAAGACCACACGTCAAAAAATGTCGTACACGCCTTTTGGTGCAATTGGTACCCGACGAGATTATCGGGTTTGAAGGGACCAACTCCGTATCAAAAATTTCCAAGTTTTATAAAACTGTTTTTCTCATGAATTGGAACTCTAATTACTAACAATAGAAAGCAAGATAAATTATTCTAATTGAACACATTAAAAAGGGTTAAGTAGGGTTCATACCCGAAGAATCAGTTCAAGGATAGGATGAGCGAGGAGGGAGATATCACTTCACGAATAAGGGAGATTGAACTCGAATTTCTGAACTCGGGTTCGAGTCACGGTTCCTCGCGGCCGCGGGGAGGAGATGTTCATCCACGACGAGGGTCGGGGGCACTAGAGGGAGGTCGGACAGCAGGGGGTGCTTACCGGTGGTCGGGGCTCTCTGGGGGTCACTGACGGCGCTATAGTAGCGGCCAGAACAACAACAGCAGCTGCGACAGCAGTAGTAGGCGCAACAACAACAACAGCTACTGCGGCAGCAGCTCGGCCGCGGGGGGGGAGGGGTGCAGGACGACAATGACCAATAGCCAGCGAGACGATGGCACGGGGGTAGGGTGAGGTAGGTGGTGGAAGTGGTGAGCTGTGGTGGTGGTTCTCCAGTCGTGTAGATGCGGGTTATTGTGTGTTGCGGGCTGCTACGGTGGAGGCGTAGTAAAGCTGGCAGCGGGTCGGTGATGGTGTTGGCTGCGGGCTCTGGTGGCTGTGGCGGAGGTGGCAGAGGGTTGGTGGTGGTAATGGCAGGTCGTGGTGGTAGCGGGTCAACGGTGGGGGCGGTGAAGTCGGAGTAGAGGTGAAGAAGAAGAAGAAGAATGGAGAAGGAGAAGGAGAATAATAGAGAAGAAGAGGAATGAAGAAAAAAAATAGAAAAATGAGAGATTTCAGTTTGTAGTAGAGGAAGGAAGGAGAGAGAGGGTGGTTTTAGGTTGTCTTGGGATTAGGGCCAGCCACATGTGGGGTGGGTTTGTGTGTGTTAAAATAGAGGGAGTGTGTGATGGTGATGGGGTGGGGATTTGGATCAAGGGTTAGGATGCTTCATAAAGGATTTGTACATAGCAACGAAGAGAGAGAAGATGAGGTGACCGGTCATGTGAGGTTGGGGGGATTCTTCATTTGTTTGCACCAATAGGAGGGTGACACATAGCACCCTTTTTGGCATTTAATCCGCTTAATATTTGGGTATTTACATATGAAGAAAGAAGGGTGAGGATTTGATGTGGAATGTTGTATTTGGTATTTTGTAGGATGAGAGGGTGTTGTGTATTTTGTATGGGCCTCATGAATGGGTGTTGGGTTAAGTTGGGGTTAGGTTAAGTTGGTGTCCCCAATTCAATTAAATAAAGTATCATATGTGCTCTTAAATTAAATGAGAGTACATGGGGTCTCAATTGGGAGTGACACAAAGGTCATGGACGGTGTAGGCTTGGTGTTAGTTTTGGGTCCTTTAATTGGTTAGGCAAAACGAGTTGCGTTTGTGTCCCCAAATTAATGGCAACGACATAGGTACAAGACATAGGATTAAGAATTGATTTTCGTGACTGAAAACTTGTGCAATTAAAATAGAGCACAAGGTAGTGTGTTTGTGAGTGACAGAAATATCCAGTGCCTAGGTTGACTTGTCAGATCAATTATAAAAAGGTTTGTTGTAAAACAAAGGCTATTATTGTAGCAACGGTAAGGTGCACCAATGGTTTAAATTAAAGAACCAGTCTACACAATCCTAATTTCTAAATCTTAACCAACCTGAAGCTAAACCAAAATTTTTACCATATCTAGTCTATCTAAAATATAATTTTTTAGGGGGTTTACACAATGCTCTACTCATTGGTCTCCAATTAACCAAAGAATTGGACATAGAATATCTTGAAGCCAACGAAGATTCTAAGCTGATAGTCAATCAGACCAGGGGAGTGTATGAGATTTGGCATGAAGACCTCATCCCTTATTATCAGGCGACAATCGAACTGGCTTCTATATTCAAAGGATTCTTCATCGAGCATGTGCCTTGGTTACAGAATATGGAAGCAAATATTTTGGCCGGCCTAGCAGCATAATTGGTCGTTCCCCTAAAGAGACGACACTCAATTGTGCTAACAGATCGAGAGTTGTTATGTACCAAAAATAATTTACACATTGAACAGAGTTACATCATAAATTCAACCTCCATGGATAAAGATTGGAGAGACCCTTTTTATAGACTACGCTGCTTATGGGATTCTTCTAGAAGATTCGAAAGAAGCCACTTCTATTAAAAGACGTTCACTCCGATTCTACTATGATGCCTCATCCAAAATATTATATCATCATTCTTATGAGGGATGCTGCAATCTTGTCTTTCCAACTCTGAAGCAAGACAATCACTCCGTGAAGCTCATGATAGAATATGTGGAGCACATCGGCCAGGTCCTAGATTATAAGACCACCTCAGGAGAATAGGTTATTATTGGCCAATCATGGTGGCAGATGCCGTAGATTATGCTCGTAAATACAGATCATGTCAAATCTATGCTGATTTTATCCACCAACCAACAAAGTTCTTACACCCCACAGCTGTCTCATGGCCTTTTGAAGCCTGTGGAATGGATATTATTGGTCTGATCAGTCCATCTTCATATAGAGGACATCGGTTCATACTTGTAATAATCGATTACTTCTCCAAATAGGAAGAAGCAGTCCCGCTCATCGAAGTAAAAATGTCCAACGTAATTAGTTTCGTCAAACACCATGTTATCTATCATTTTAGTATTCTCCGAAGGATAATACATGACAATGGACCGCAATTTGCCAGTCAAGCGTATTATCGATTATGTGAAAAGAATTGAATCCAAAATATAGCATCTATGACCTACAATCCAGCAGCCAACGGCTTAGCGGAAGCCTTCAATAAGACCATAATTAAACTCCTTAAAAAGTTTGTCTCATCCAACAAAAATGATTGAAATGAGAAGCTCGATGAGTGTATATGGTCTTATCATACAATAGTTCAAACTCCAACTAGTTGTACACCATTCTCTCTGGTCTACGAATGTAAAGCAGATCTTCCACTCAAAATCTAGATACATTCTATCAGAGTAGCTATCGCTAATGAGCTAACAGTAGAGAATAATGATAGATTACGTCTTCAAGAATTAGAAGCATTGGATGAAAAGTGCCTGCATGCTCAACAGCGTATTCAGCTATACCAAGCATGCATTTCCAGAGCTTTTAATCAAAAAGTCAAGGAAAGAATATTCCAGGTCGGTGAATTGGTTCTTAGAGTAAGGAGACATATGATCATGACCCATAAGAGCAAAGGCAAATTTTAAGCTAAATAAAAAGGTCCTTTTGTGGTGGAGATAGTATTCTCCAACGGAGCCTACAGGCTTGATAAGCCTAATGGATATTTGATAATGATGACTAGCAACGACAAATTTCTTAAAAAATATTATGTCTAGGCACACCATATTCTTCTCCATCTCCAGCAGAATAAAATAAAATATACAGCAAGTACATTTTCTAATTCCTAACAACTTGTAGTCTACATAGTATCTCAAACTATTACCTATATTCATTCTTAAATAAGACATGGGTAATGGGTCCTCAAAGTTCCCCATTGGGATAATCCGCAGATTTAACGAAACACTCTCGTTGAGATCATATAAATGATTCTCTCCAACAAAAATATCTCATTCTTAAAGCCCAGTTGTTTTAAGGATATCATATTTCTGATTTTCGGGTGGGTTAGGAACAATCTCACATGTTTCTTCATTAGTTAATAGGTGTAATATGATTCATGTCCATATTACCTCTGAATCATATTCTATTTATTATCCCCAATAGAGAAACAATAGTTCGCCCTTGAACTACTCTTTCTTTCTTTTTTTCCCAGAGGAGTAAACTAGCGAACTATCACGTCCATATCACCTCTGATAGTATTGTATCCTGTAAAATTTATTATTTGTACTCAGCATGAGTATGCCATGGGTGACAAATCTACATAATACCCCAAAGAATTATATTTTGCCATGTCCATGTTACCTCTAAGCAGATATATTTAGTGTAATCCTGTTCAAAAATATATCATGTCCACATTACCTCTGATCTTGTTTTCACTCCAACATATTATGTGTCAAATATTAGATACGCAATAAATAATGGGTCCACAAAAAATAATTGACACACAAAAATTCCACGAAAGCACAGGTCATTTACGTATATATAGGTGAGGAAGTGGAGGTTCACCACCTCAAGGCAACGTGTTATTTCTCAGAATAATGCTCAAAGTTCGAGAAATAATAGTCCGTTTCCTCGAGAGTCGATTGGTGGATACAATAATTTCCCATGAATAAACCTCGGTTATACCAATCGTCATCAGTCATGATGTATCAAGGGATATAGGTCATGTGGCATGAAGGAACTGTATTTCCTTAAAGTCCTGATGAACAAAACGTGCGCTGAATCTGAACCACTTTTTATGCTTCTAATTCAAAGTATGTCAAAAAAAAATTGAGATAATTCAAAAACTTTGAAGGGGTCTTGTAGAAGCATAAAAAAATGTGTCTCCTGAAGATGACACAATTCTCTACAAATAAACTTAACTGAGAAAGAATGGCGTACTTTCTCCATGTTTTAAAGGATGGCACACTTTCTACTTGTTTCAGAGAATGGCGCAATCTTTCAAAGAACAGAGAAAGAATGTCACACTTTCTCTTTGTTTCAAAGAATGGCACACTTTCAAGCTGCTTTCGTCAACAAAGACAAACGCACAAATCGCATGACTGTTTTCTCCCCAAATATTAAATAAAATGAATCTGACATACTGTAACAATAGTCGATGAGTCAGAAATCATCATTACAACTGAACTGCGGCACGCAGACCCAGGTTGTCATTTAGAGACCAATATGAACGAATCTCTTCAAAGTGCACTCTTATAGCCAATCTTTTGAAAAGTGCACCATTATGACTGCTTCCTCAAAAGTGCGCCATCATGGATCGGTGCGTATGTACATCGATTATAGGACATTAAATAATCTCACTATCAAGAATAAATACCCGTTGCCTCGGATTGATGAGCTATTCGATCAGTTGAGTAGTGCCAAGGTATTTTCCAAGATAGATTTGAGATCAGGCTACCACCAGGTGAAAGTAAAGTAGGAGAACATTCCGAAGACTGCTTTTAGGACTCGGTATGGCCAGTATGAGTTCATGGTGATGCCGTTTGGGTTTACTAATGCTTCGACGATATTTATGAATTTGATGAACAAGATGTTCCACCAGTACCTTGACAAGTTCGTGGTGGTGTTCATCGATGACATACTCGTATACTCGAAGACACTGGAGGAGCACGAGGAGCATTTGTGGATTGTGTTGGATGTGCCGAGGAAGAAGAAGGTGTATGGGAAGCTGTCCAAGTGTGAGTTCTTCCTGGATAAGGTAGAGTTTTTAGGATATGTTGTGACTGGTGATAGAATTTTAGTGGATCCGAAGAAGATCGCAGCAGTGAAATCTTGGAAGACCCCTAGTTCAGTGGCAGAGATCAGGAGTTTCTTTGGTCTAGCAGGCTACTACAGGAAGTTTGTGCAATATTTTTCATGGATTCCCGAGCCGATGACTAGACTCACCAGGAAGGATGCAGAGTTTGTTTGGACAGAGGAGTGCCAGGTTGCTTTTGAGGAATTGAAGAAAATGTTGATGTCTGCTCCTATTTTGACGTTGCCATCAGGGTCTGGATTGTGTTCTTCAGCAGAATGGGAAAGTGGCACTTTGTTGGGGGATTTACATCAAGGATGCAAAGTGGCGCTTTGTTGGCGCACTTTGCACTTATCCATTTTTTGTGGGATTTGAATTAAATTTGTTCATATCTTTCCAATAACAGTGGGCGGCCAGGTTCCTCTATAAATACTCTCTTCGCATCCCCTTTGAGAACTTACTTTAAAAAGAGAGAGACAAAAAGAGGTTCTGATGCTGCCATCGTTGGAGTCTAGGAGTTCGTATGAGTCCACAAAGGAAGTGATGCGAGCGTTCTAGAAGTTCTTCGAGAACTTGCTAGTTCCTGAGAGGAGATCGTGTGGGACGAATCTTGCTTTGAGCAATAGTGATCTTCATCACCCCAGCAAGAAGAGATCCATATCTTTTCTCCTCTCTCATTATGGTCGTTTCAGTCCATGTGCAACTGTGATTACAAGGAAGGTCACTCTTCAGGAAGTTGTAATCAAAGTTAACCGGATTATTGTGATTTATTGGAATCGAGAATCTCAGTTGGCAAACTTGTTTGCTGGAACTTCTGAATCTCGACTACAACTTCAGGGTCAAACAGAGGGTAGACTGTAAAGTTTGCGAGAACCTTTGTTCCTGGCCCGTTCTTTCATCTTTTGATTAAGCACTAAGACTAACAAGGCACAAAGTATCTGATTTCACTGATCAAACTACTGGATAGGTAGCTTCTCCCCATAGTAGTCATTCGCATGGGTGTGTATTTTTTTATGCTTCTACATCTGAATTTGCTCAAGATGTGCTCCACTGGTTCGCGGATACTGAGGGCCTCGATATGCCCGGTAACCTCCTCAAGGGAGTAAATTGTGCATCCTTATTTAGTAGGATCAGCACTGTTGACGGCGACGCTAGTTCGATATGGAGGTTCATCTTCGCGAGGTGCTCTGTGCGGCCCAGAATGGTCCTCTGAGACCGTCCATTCAAACTTTTGTTAATCAAATCTATAATCAAGGCGTCGATACTATTTTCCATAGATAGCAGATTAGATTGGAGTTGCTTTTCCGATGGTCATGAGATATGCACATAGAGATTTTTCATGCTTCTACATAAATAAGATAAATATTTTTTTCCATTCATGCAGGGAGTGCAATTATTTTAGAACTCCATCTGACACCTTTAGTAGTCTTGTTTGTTTACTTACCCTTAATACAATTCACACAAGATCCAACATCAATAAAATCAAGGGAAGTTAAGACTCCATCATTTACTAATCGTTTAATTCTATCCATGGAGAACTGTCCCAATTTCATATGCCATAATTTAGAGGAGTGCTCACTCATAATACTATGCTTTTGCCAACATCATCACCACCCTTGGTTGAGAGATTACTTTTATATGTGGGGTCCAAATCAATCTTATATAAATTGTTAAGTGAAAAACATTTCCAATTATTATACCCTATCTCAATAAATTACAAAAAATGTGTCTTCAAAAACAAATTTAAATCCAAAAGCTGTTAATCTCAAAATTGTAACTAAATTCCCAGAAAAAGGAGGGTACAAATAATGTGTTTTCAAGATCTAAAAAGAAATTATATGTCAAAATTAATATAAAGTCCCCACACCCTCAACATGTGATTGCCTGAATAGATGCCTTGCTCACTTCTTTTCGGTTTCCTTAGGCTTAGAAAACCTGCATTGTATTGGCAATGTGAATTGTAGCACCAGAATCAATCCATGCTGTATTATTAGGAGCATCAACAAAATAAGATTCATGACACACATAAGAGAAAATAGTACATTTCTTCTCGAGTCATTTCTAGCTTCTCATGTTGCAATCTTTCTTTCCTCTCGACCACACATGGTTAAGAGTTCATTCGTTGACCATTTTCTTTCTCGTGTGTGTTTTTATGAAATATTGAATAGTCCATATTCATTGGAAGGGATTTAAGGATAAAATGGACAAATAATAAAAAAATCTCTCCCTAGGGTTTTGAGTTGAGCAACAATGTCCCTCATTTCATAATGTGCTCATGCACATTCTTAGAACTGCCATGCCTGATGCCAGAAAGCTTCTTCATTAGGGTGCTAGTAAGTGCCTTATCAGAAATTTAACATGCATGGATTTATATTAAACTTAAACTAGTTAATAGAAATACCAAAATATAAAACTTCACACCTATGAGCATAGTTTTTTTCTTTTTATAGATTTAATATCTAGATCACTATCTTATTCCAATTAAATTATTAAAAAGTTTACTTTCCTATGTGACCCAGTAATTATTTTAACGAGTTAATTACAATTTAGATGTCATTCAAATAAGTGTACTGTCACGAATCACGATTGTGTTAATAAACTACACATCCATTTAAACGTACCCAGCTGATATTGGTTTTAATTATTTCTTATGCATTACCATAAAGCCTATGATACCACATGCTTGATAGAGAACATAAGCAAGGTCAGCTCTAGGGGAAGCGGGCTAGGCAGCCCCTAGGGTATCCTCCTTTTTGGGGCGGCCTCCATTTTTTTTAATATTATTTTTAAGTAGCAGTTTTTTCTGGTCCAGGGCTAAAAAAAACTATGGACATGAAAAATCTCATGGCTGTTTGGAGAAGAATCAAATAAAATCTTGAAAATAAATGAAACGTCACCCTATTTTTAATCCGGCCCTATTATATTGCATTGTGGATTTATTGGATTTGCTGTATTTTGGATTTATAAAAAAAATTATATAGAGGAATGAATGCCTTATTTTTGGGACTTGTGGACCTTCAAAATGCTGGAGCCGGCCCTGAATAGAAGTACCTCGTACTCTACCAAAATGAGTACATGACTAAAAGGTCACATACTTATTATTATTATTATTATTATTATTATTATTATTATTATTATTACGAGGAATTACGTAGGGTCTGCTTGGCAATTACATGGTAGCGGTTATGAGGTATTTTTAGAGTACCGGTTATGAGCAGTTATGAGGGATTCGATTTTGGGTGGTTTTAAGTAGCGACTTTTAGACCAGTCCAATCTATACTTGGTAATTCATTAACGAACGGTTCTGAAAGTATTTTATACGAATAAAATTACTTATATGTCCACATATAAATAAAATAATAGAAACACATGAAATAATAAAAACGTATATGTGAAAGTAGGAGAGAAATATTTTAAGAATATACCGAAAAAAAGTAATCGTAGTTTGGAAGAAGTAGAAGTCAACATTTGATCAAAATAATAAAAATATATAAAATAATAAAAACGTCTTGATGAAAATAGAAGAAAAAAAATTTAAGAACTTATTGGAAAATGTAGCCGTAATTTGGAAGCAGTAGAAAGAAACACAGATAAGAAAGAAAAAAAATAGGATTGAATATTAGTAGTTATAATTATATATTTTTTATGAGAATTTAAATGTAATAAAATAATAAAATTTTAAAAATTCATCGATTTGAAATGTTTATAAAGATATCTAAAATTATATTATACCAATTTTAAAAAAAAATTGAGTCAAACAAAATCAATACCTAAAAAAAAATTAACAATAACAATTTTTAAAATATTTTATAAACGGTCAGTTAAAAAATATCCTAAAACTAATGAAAATATCATTACCAAACAAACCCGTAATGAAACACAGGAGTCCAATTGTCGTGGCAAGTCCAAATAGTGTGCAAGCTTTTCTGAAAAGCATAATTAATGACTACTAAGGAAAAAAAAAAATAGTCATATCTACATAATTTAGGCACATTTTAACTTAGATGTATAAATAACATGCATCATTTGTGCATATTCAGTTCCACTTAAATGATCGTACAAATGTTTCAATCAGTAATGAAAGAGATGTCAAAACATGAAAAGAACTTGTCAACAATAAGAATGCAACTCTTCCGAAGAATCTAATAGTGAACATCATGATCTGATAGAAACATATTTCATGTTATTACACTTGAAGACTATGATGCATCGAAAACGAATGCACACGAACATGAATTTACATTTGGAGCGAAGAATCGGTGGTAGTGTATAATGAATGACAAATTATAAAAAAAAATTGTCGAGGTATTTTATTTTTAACTTAAAAAGGTCCCACATTTATGTCGCAATTCCAAATATGTATTTCAATATAAGAGTTTTATTTTTTTACTTGTGCAAAAGAGGGAGTGGTAGTCCATGCGGTTGATATGATAGAATATTTTTCTAGTTGGCAAGAATTAAGACCTCCAAAGAACATCTATGTTTTTGTCACTCATTTTTTGATGGTTTCCATTTGACTCGGACTCGGACGTGGACGAAGTACGCAAAGTGACGATTTAATGGCCCACATGCATTTCGTACGTATGCATCGGATGCGAGATGACGTTTTTACACACATCATTGTGTTGGTTTCGCACAGACGCTGCGCGAGTGCTATATTTTCGCACTGAGGGCGCTTACGTAAAAATTACCATGTGTGCAAGATTTTTGTGCTAAGGGTGCTTCCGCAAAAATTATCATGTGTGCTATATTTTCTCGTGGAGAGTGCTCGTGCAAAAATTATGCTAGGCAGTTGTTTAATTGGATTTTTTATTTTAACCGTTTCTTATCCGTGGAAATTTAGAGATAATGGTTAGTAACTGTCCCTTATCCATGAGAATTATCTCCAAATTAAGTGGGTGATTGCCTTCCATATATATATATATATATATATATATATATATATATATATATATATATATATATATATATATATATATATTCTATTCTATTCTATTCTCTTTTCATTTTCAGGAGATACATAAAATATATATTGCTACTGGAGGAGAGTTAGCAGTAGCCAAAGCAGATCTATGAAATGTTGTCCAACTGTTCATCCGTTCGTCCATTTAAAAATCCACAATGAGGGTGATAAGGAGCGTCCATAAAGTTCTTCTTCGAACTTGCTGGAGTCTGGGAGCAGATCAACGGAATGAGTCGAATCTTGTTTTAAGCAACAATAATCTTCATCATTCCAACAAGGATCTGTTTTTCAGAGTTTTTCTTTTTCTATTCTGCCTCATTGTTGTTGGAGTTGGTTGGGTTCCCAACCTATGTAAAAAATACATCGGAGTTGGACTGAGTATTCCTACATATAATAGGAATACCTCAATATATTTGGATTGGGTATTCCTTAATATAATATAAATATGTCAATGAATTTAGATTTGGACTGGATATTCCTACATATAATAGAAATATGTCAATAGATTTGGATTTGGATTGCGTATTCCTATATATAATATGAATACTAGTTGTGGGTTTGAGGCTATATATATTATGTGTCTCCTAGCCCTAAATTATATCTCATATCTCAAAAATATTGCAAAAGGAGGCAAGAGTGCTTTTACAATATTGGAAGGAGAGAGGAAGAGATTGAAGGCCATTTCGAAGTGGAGATCAGTTTCGGGTAATTCTTTTCTCGATGTTTCCGTTCTTCGTTTGTCTGTGTTCTATTTTTTATTCCAAAGAGTTGTGGTGATCCGTTTGGATCGGTAAGAAGTTCGTAAGGAGTCTGTGTATTTCTTATTCCATTAGTGGAGGTTTTTCAGGTTTGGACTCCGATCGTCCCGTAGTTTTTTCTATTTGTATTTTTCACGTAAAAATCTCCGTGTTTGCGATTTGTGTTTAGCATTTTTGGTTTGTGTGCTTTTGCTTGGTTCTCTCATAGGACTTCTTAGTTTGGGGAACGATTTTTGCGCTTTCATTCCCAACAAAGTGGTATCAGAGCCAGGTTCTTGAGTTCAGCGAGGTATCAAAAGTTGACAGTCAAATCAGGGAGTAGAGATGGACGTGAAGCCGGTGCGCATGGTAAACCTGAACGGTATCAATTATCATTATTGGCGGAACAAAATAAAGGATTTATTGTTCGTCAAGAAGCTGCATCTTCCAGTATTTGCTTCCGAGAGGCCCAGTGATAAATCCAAAGAGGACTGAAAGTTCGAGCACATACAGGTATGTGGGTACATAGCGTAGTTCGTTGACGAGAACATGTACAACTACGTTGTCAATATTGAGCACGCGAAGATACTGTAAGGTAAGATGAAAACTTTGTATGTAAAAAAGATCGAGGTAAACAAGTTGTTCCTGATCGGAACGATGATGGGTCTGCGGTACAAAGATGGTGAGTCTATTACGGATCACTTGAGTGAGTTCCAGGACGTGGTTGACCAGTTATCCCCGATGGGAGTCAAGTTAGACGATAAGGTTCAGGGACTATGGCTGCTATGTACATTGCCAAACTCATGGAAAACCGTACGAGTGTCTATGATCGCTTCTGTCCCGGAAGGCGTGGTTAGTCTAGAGTTTGCCAAGAGCGAGGGGGTACTGAATGAAGAGATACAGAGACGTTCTCAGGACACTTCATCCACATCCCACTCAGAGGCGCTAGTTTCAGAGAGTCGCAGAAGGAGCAAGAGCAGGGGTCCAGGTGGTGGTAGAGACAAGAGCAGAGAAAAGTCCAAGGGTCGGTATGAGGACTCAGAGTGTTACCATTATGGCCAAAAGATCCACATCAAGCAGAACTATTTCGCTTGAAAGAGAGAGAAGAAGGGTGACAAGGGAAAGCAAAGTGAGAACACTACAACGACGACATCGGCACATGGAGGTGACGTGATCATTGTAGGTGTTGAGATAGTTATGAACCTCTCTTGCGATAACAACTCCTGGCTTGTGGACTCAGGTGCTTCAGCGCACGTATCTCACAACAGGGCATTATTTGCTACTTACGCAACAGGCGACTGTGGAGTATTGAAGATGGACAACGGTATAAGCACCCTGATTTTTTAGAATTTAAAATTATTGGTATGCTGAAATTATTGTGATTAAGGGAATTTTTATTTTATTTTTAGCTAATTATAATATCTAATATTTATGAATTTATAATTATGTGTATTAATTAATTATTATTGTGCAAAATATATATTTTTGTGTGTAAAACTATTATTAGAGTATTGTATAATTTTTCAAAAATTTATTGAGGTCCAAAACTATTTTTAAAGATCCATATACCTATATATAGAAATAAAACAAAAGAAAAAGAATAAAAGAATAAAACCTAAACCCAACCCAAACCCATTAACCCACTAACATAATCCTAAAACTACCCACGTACAGAGAACTCCCCCCCACTCTCTACTATATATATATATATACAATAAAACCCTAACCATTATCCACTACGCCCCCACCCGCCGGTTGACCTCCGGCCGCCCGCAGTCGTGCCGCCGCACCGCCGTCCCCCCCCCCCCCCCCCCCCCCCCGCGTGCACAACAACAACTGTGCGGCCCCTACTTCGCTCACAGCTCCCGCCTTCCTCGCTCGTCCGAATTGCGTCCCGCCTTCACTGGAACGTTCACAACCTAACCCTCTAGGATTTTCTTCGAGTGGAACGAAGTTAGGCGTCCCGGTTTGAACAAAAAATCGACCGGAAGTTGGCCAAAAAACTGTTCGGAAATAGTTCAGAATTTCAGTCCAAGTATCCCTGTTCATGTCCAATTTGCCACCAACCCGTTTAATATTTTCAAAATATAATTAAAAAAACTTCTTCACAATATAACCAAGATTTTTACTGTTCCTTTAGTTTTTCTTAGTTTACTGTAATGGTTAAATTATTCTTGTTCCAAAACGACCAAAAACTTATTTTTAAAATACCCAAAATCTCACGATATGCGGTGCGTCCCGCAAACGAGACAACTTTGTCGTGTGTGAGTTATACCAAAAGACGCGTATCATTAACGCGGACGTATGGACTTTCGTGGAACTTGATTTGGATGTGCGTGCACACCGAAATCAACGTGTAAACGTCGAAAAGTTTCGTATCGGACCTGTTCTGACACTCGTTGTAACTTCGTGTGTACTTGTCGTTTTATAACAAAATTTACGCCATCAGATTCGCAGCGTTGCGTTGGTCCTGTGACCTAAGTTTGGTTCGATTCTGAGAACGTTGACAAAACATCATTTTGTGGGCCCTACGGTTTCATATAACGGGCGATTTTGTGATCGGCTAATCAAAATTTAGTTCTGGATATTCTGTTGGGTTCGTATCATCGTTCTGGACTCGTAGACACTAAGTTTGATGAATTTAGAGAACTTTGTCTTCGATACGTTTTACGGTGCGAAGTGGACCACATGTGGACCCCGCTTTGACCCAAAACTGTTAATTTTGTCCATGTGTCCAAATTGGACTTATGGATAGTCAATCATAGCTATTTCTAGTATTCTGAAAATATTTGTGATGTTTGTTTCAGCATCCGGAGGTGTACGTGCAGATTTTACTTTCCTAAGAGCAGTTGACGGAATTCAGAATTCAGGCAAGTGTACCTTGCCATGATGTATTACAGTTCCTTGCCTTTATTATATTATTTAGTTATTATAGTTATTTTATATGGTTGATGTGTGTGTTTACCCTAGGACCGTGAGACGTTGCTTAGCGTCCGAACAAGATTCGGGTGTCGACGCCGAACGCGGAGTCGTGCAACGTCACTTAGAGAGTTGATTCCACGATCCTATTTTTACGTGCTTGATTTACCAAGTACGCCATACCCTAGAACACTTGACACTATCTCATGTGACAGAATATTTCTTGAGTTATTCATGAGAATTCTGTAAAGGTTACAGGATTCGTGATATGAGACTTGCACATGATATATATATCATTATGACTCGTTGTACTAGCTAGAGATCATAATCTTGCGTATTATGGACATGAGACGTGAGATTACATTGGGTGGGGAGAGTCTTCATCGTGCTCTGGGCATATTTTACTATTACTATTTATGTGTACTATTAGCATACGGAAGTCTCCATTGTGATCTTTCGTGAGTACTTTATATATACATCTTCCTCCTGGTTCCCCCACACAGAGCCTTGAGTGTACTAATAGCATACGGAAGTGTCCATTGGGATATTTCGTGAGTATCAGCCCGGGGTACGATACCATACTCTCATTTGCATATCACATAGATGGTTACAGTAGTTTACCTTTGAGTATGTGGCATTATACTGTTTTACTTTTTGGCATGTTGTTTCTTGTATCTTGTTACGTCTCTCTGAAGACCTGGTCTCCTGCCAGTTTTTGCAGCATAGACGGTTATGGAGTCTTTGGAGTTGCTGATGGAGTTGCTTGTCTTGCAGGCATTGATATCAGGTACTTATATCATTTCCACCGGAGTTATGGTTATTTATTAATATTGTTTATTTATCTGCTGATGTAGCCTAGTTTTATAGACTCATATTTCTTTCTCGAGTCTATTCGAGTTTGTGTGTTACTGGACGGCCGACTTTAGCACATGTAGCTCATTCTTGTGTATTCTGTTCATTATGGATTGATGCATAGATATTTATATTTACTTGATTATTTAGATAGTGACCATTATAATACAGCTTATACGTATTCGAGTCGGACCAGAGTCTGGTCGAATGCGTAGCTGGCATGTTACGTATTCCTAGTCATACGTATTTTGGGACTGGGACGTAAAATATTTTTGTTGGCCCATGCAGGTCCTGATTAAATCGTTTTGGTTACTTTCCGATACCGAGCGAGCCTGTAATCAGGATTAGCAGTATTAGTATCTCAATCCACAACTGATTTGACAATTCCTTAGCATTTGATTATCGCCCTTGGACTTCATAATTGTCCTCGTTCCTTCCCTCGACATCCTTATTATTATTTATCATCTCTCCATATTTCAGAGAGATGGACGCTCGTGCGCGGTGTTTCCTCTAGAAGCAGATCCTTGTCAAGACGGAAGAAGACATGCTGGATATAAAGTTTTAAGAAGATGGTTACCCTTAGTAGGGTAGATAGATATGTTATTCCTATATGCTAGAGGTAGTATAGATTATTAGCATGAGAATTCAATATAGTATTGAGTCTAAGAATTAGTTGTATTACCCCCTCGACTGCATCCATATCCTTCCTATCAAATTCTTATCTTGTGTTGCACGTGCTTTTTGCAACCACAATCTTTCTAATTATAACAATGAGTAGATCTTTTCTCTTTTCCTAGTTGTGCCTTAATTACAAAATCAATCCCTTAGTTGGTACCACTCCTTGTGTTAATATCCATATCACCATAGGTATCAGTTCTTTTCTACTCTAATACCCTTAATCTAGTCACCATGACTCGATTCTCCAAATACTTGCCTAATCGTGCCTTATTCAACCATGTAGACTTATCAGAAATTCTTCTTGTCATGGCCTAAATTTTGGTCTCTTCGTCATCAATGTCAACCAATGATCGAAGCTTCTCTACCACATTGTCTTAGTTAGATCTGACTCAGTCATTTCTTCTGCCTTGTAGAATCTTGACCTATACAAGAACAGTAATGGATGGATAGTAATTTCTCTTATAAGGTTGTTGATCAATATAATAGTTTCTAGGTTCCTTTAGAAAATCTTTGATTACGACTAGTAAATCCTAGAATTTTTGTAACCTTATTTAGAAAATAGGCCCTTCCATAAATCTTGTTAGCAGGACCATGACCTTAGTTTTGGATACCAATTTAATTTTTATAAGTTGGGTAGATCGTAGTCCCTGGTTTAAGTGTAGGATTATTTCTGAAAATTTAGGATAAATTTAAATTTATTTTGATGCTTATTGCAGAAAATAAGAGATACAACACCAAAAGACTCTACCAAAGACACCACAGCTCAACGGTGTAGCGGAGCGCATGAACAGGACGCTGATGGAGAGGGTGCGGTATTTTTTGTTAGAAGCAAACTTGTTGGACAACTATTGGGGTGAGGCTCTTTAAACTACTGCTTATATTATGAATTTATCTCCTAGTATTCCTTTGCAGGGTGATGTGCGTAATAAAATATGGTATGGAAAAGAGCCGTCATACAATCGTCTGCCAGTGTTTCGTTGTAAGGCCTTCGTGCATGTACCAAAGGACGAAAGATCCAAACTTGAACCGAAGACGAGGCGATGCGTCTTTGTCGGCTACGGTCGGGATGAGTTTGGCTAAAGACTCTACGACCCAGTGGGAAGAAAGCTCTACAGAAGAAGGTATGTGGTATTCGTCGAGGATCAAACCATGACCAACACTCAGGATTCCGGGATTCCTTCTGAGGCTGAGGAATTGCCTGAGTTAGAGTCATTTCTCTTCGAGCAGTTTCTAGAGGATATCACAGAGGATCCAGTTATGGGGGAGTCAGTACATGGAGTTGCTCCCAACCATGACCATCAACCTGTAGATGGTGGTTAGGGTGACCCTCAAGAGGATGAGCATACCGAGGAGGCAGTTCCTGAAGGGGATGAGGCTGTTGATATACAGCAAGCACCAGTGGTTCCGTTGAGGGGGAGCGATAGAGAGCGTCGACCATATAAAAGATACACACCGGGTGAGTATGTGCTACTGACTGACGGGGGAGAGCCTGAAAGTTTTTACAGAGGCTATGGAATACGAACACAGGCTGGAGTGGATGGAGGGTATGCAGAAAGAGATGAGTTCCTTACAGGACAACTCTACTTATGATTTGGTACGGTTTCCAAAGGACAAGAAGGCTTTGAAAAAACGATGGATGTTCAGAGTGAAGCAGACATATGATGCTACTCGCCCTCGATACAAAGCGAGGCTGGTAGTTAACGGCTACGGTCAGCGGAAGGGCGTAGATTATGATGAGTTCTTTTCGCCACTCGTCAATGTCACGTCCCGATCTCCCGCAGGCAAATCGGCCGTTCCCGCTAGGCGGGAATCACCCTCGCCAGCGCTCCCGCGGAACGATCGCTTAACCCATCCGGGCGTGATGCCGCACGAGCGTGATCCACGCCCGTGCAAGGCCATGGTTCATTGGCTGGCGGCAAGAGTTCTAAGCCACAGAGTCGTACAGATTGTCCGAGTGCAGCGGAGTCATGAACGCATAGGCGATCGGTAACAGGTTCACTGAGTCGACAAATATAGCGGAAGCATAGAAACACAAGTTGAAGTAAAGCAAGCTCTTTTATTGATATAAACTTGTGTTACAGGCGGCGTATAGCCGAGATTATAAGTCGCTCAAGCCTCTCTTACTGAAACATAAAATGTGCCAAGTGGCTACAACTGTGGAATGAATGTACAGGCGATGGTCAGGCGATGTTCACAACTTATGTCTTGTATATGTGCTTCAGTCCCGGAAGCACCATTGCAAGGCTTCAGAGGGAACTCCTGGCCTTAGCATGCACGAAGGAGGCGTCCGCACCGCACGAGGTTCTTCCGCACCCTGTATATCAAACTGGTGGATTATCAGTACATTGAATGCACTGGTGGGGAAGCTACTCGCCCGCTCGACAAATCCAAACACGTAATACAGGTTCCGTGCACAACTATTAAGTTGTCTTTCTAGTTGCCTTAGGATCAGTTTTATGCAAACATTGAATAGCTTATCGTGTCGGGCAGTGCGCCGTGCGATGTTTGAGGAAACACGGCGAGACTTACCAACTTACCATTTCTTCTTCCCTGTCCAAGGCAAACATGATTAATTCAAGCACGGTAAGTATAAACATTCAGGAAGCATAGCATATGCAAACATGAGGGTCGTTATGTTCAGATCCTTCAGGTGTTCAGTTCATTGATGCTATGCAATGACTCGCACGCGGATAGCCACTAAGCGAGGATGACTTATCTATATGAACATAAGTCGCTGGCGTAGCCATTATGGACGGTTCACAGTCTCAAGACACAGAATGATATGCAACGCAGGTGGCGAGCCCCGCTGCATAACACCTTGCCCCATAACATACGACTGCTCATACGTCCCGTCCGGATCGGATCGGTCCCGGTGCCCCAGTGACCGTCCGCGGAACTCAACATAACATACCTTGTGCACAAGTTGTCCGCGACAATGCAGGTCAGGGTCTATCCATATTCCATAGCTTGACATGATAATCATGAAACTTAAACTTAATCTGAATGAGCATATTGCTCCACGAGCTGGGATTCCATCAGTACATAACACGATCCTCGTTCAGATGCATACATAGCATGATTATCATTCAAGGTGATTTACGTTCAGTATTTATTCTTGCTTAGTGCATTCCCCTGGTTCGGGGATTGCCTTAGATGACCTGACGGTCCCGGATACTTGCAGGGTCAATCTTACACGGAACGACTACTGAGTAGTCTCCCGGAGTAAGGATGAAAACAATGCACATTCAAGCAGACAAGCATGCGTTTCTAAGGAACATAAGCAGGGACGTTGCTCGGACCCGAAGGTAAGCCGAGAGTTGAAACCGTTAAGGGACTTAGCATGCGAGTATCTGAATATAAGCAGTATTTCATTTTCCATGTTCTAGCAAGCAATACAAGTTGGGATTATTCCCTTAGCTAGGTGCGTTGGATTTATTAGCATGCAGGGGGTGAATCACCTAGCGACTAGCATAAATATTCCAGACTTTATATGTGCTGGCTAAGCAAAGACAAGTTCACCGTAGCCACCCACCTTAGCGATGATTCGCCTCGGTAGAGTAATACGTCTGAGCGAGCCTTTGAAAGTCCAAGCCGAATTCCTGTAGGGACAAGTCTGGATATACTTTACTTCTTGATCGAGGCAAAGCGGGTCGGGACAGCTGCACGATTGCCGTTTGAGACGGCAGTCCGCTTGAGCGGAACAGGGTGTTATATCCTACCCAACTTAGAAAAAGTCTCGTCCTCGAGACTTACTAAGGACAAGCAGTAATCTAGGGTTGAGGCAATCCTAGACAAGTCGTTTGTACTTGTTTCATTTGGATATTCACTTGCACAAGCTTCGAAATCAGCATATCGCTTAGACTGGATCGTGCGCACTTTTGAAGGTACCCTCTAGCGTGAACACGTCAACCAGCTCAGTGATAGCGAAGTCTTAGCACTCGAGTTTCACCTTTTCTAAGTCTTGGATGGTGCACTAGTTCAAGGCGTCCCTCGAATAGATGCATTCAACCAAACTTAGGGTTAGTGAAAATCGGACAAGCTACTAGCGATACTCTCAAGGGTTCGCACAGGTTGGCTCAAAGGCCACTCGCAGCATACAACCAGACAAGCAATCATATCATTCAAAACGCACTTTGAAAGTATTTAGACTTATTGTTGGAACATCCCATCGAGGCATTGAGAGAGAGCATGCACATAACCCACGAACGAGCTTTCGAAACAGAGATATCGAATCGAAGTCCAAAGGCGTAGAAGCCAGGCTCTGATACCATTCTGTCACGCCCCGATCTCCCGCAGGCAAATCGGCCGTTCCTGCTAGGCGGGAATCACCCTCGCCAGCGCTCCCGCGGAACGATCGCTTAACCCATCCGGGCGTGATGCCGCACGAGCGTGATCCACGCCCGTGCAAGGCCATGGTTCATTGGCTGGCGGCAAGAGTTCTAAGCCACAAAGTCGCACAGATTGTCCGAGTGCAGCGGAGTCATGAACGCATAGGCGATCGGTAACAAGTTCACTGAGTCGACAAATATAGCGGAAGCATAGAAACACAAGTTGAAGTAAAGCAAGCTCTTTTATTGATATAAACTTGTGTTACAGGCGGCGTATAGCCGAGATTACAAGTCGCTCAAGCCTCTCTTACTGAAACATAAAACGTGCCAAGTGGCTACAACTGTGGAATGAATGTACAGGCGATGGTCAGGCGATGTTCACAACTGATGTCTTGTATATGTGCTTCAGTCCCGGACGCACCATTGCAAGGCTTCAGAGGGAACTCCTGGCCTTAGCAAGCACGAAGGAGGCGTCCGCACCGCACGAGGTTCTCCCGCACCCTGCATATCAAACTGGTGGATTATCAGTACATTGAATGCACTGGTGGGGAAGCTACTCGCCCGCTCGACAAATCCAAACACGTAATACAGGTTCCGTGCACAACTATTAAGTTGTCTTTCTAGTTGCCTTAGGATCAGTTTCATGCAAACATTGAATAGCTTATCGTGTCGGGCAGTGCGCCGTGCGATGTTTGAGGAAACACGGCGAGACTTACCAACTTACCATTTCTCCTTCCCTGTCCAAGGCAAACATGATTAATTCAAGCACGGTAAGTATAAACATTCAGGAAGCATAGCATATGCAAACATGAGGGTCGTTATGTTCAGATCGTTCAGGTGTTCAGTTCATTGATGCTATGCAATGACTCGCACGCGGATAGCCGCTAAGCGAGGATGACTTATCTATATGAACATAAGTCGCTGGCGTAGCCATTATGGACGGTTCACAGTCTCAAGACACAGAATGATATGCAACGCAGGTGGCGAGCCCCGCTGCATAACACCTTGCCCCATAACATACGACTGCTCATACGTTCCGTCCGGATCGGATCGGTCCCGGTGCCCCAGTGACCGTCCGTGGAACTCAACATAACATACCTTGTGCACAAGTTGTCCGCGACAATGCAGGTCAGGGTCTATCCATATTCCATAGCTTGACATGATAATCATGAAACTTAAACTTAATCTGAACGAGCATATTGCTCCACGAGCTGGGATTCCATCAGTACATAACACGATCCTCGTTCAGATGCATACATAGCATGATTATCATTCAAGGTGATTTACGTTCAGTATTTATTCTTGCTTAGTGCATTCTCCTGGTTCGGGGATTGCCTTAGATGACCTGACGGTCCCGGATACTTGCAGGGTCAATCATACACGGAACGACTACTGAGTAGTCTCCCGGAGTAAGGATGAAAATAATGCACATTCAAGCAGACAAGCATGCGTTTCTAAGGAACATAAGCAGGGACGTTGCTCGGACCCGAAGGTAAGCCGAGAGTTGAAACCGTTAAGGGACTTAGCATGCGAGTATCTGAATATAAGCAGTATTTTATTTTCCATGTTCTAGCAAGCAATACAAGTTGGGATTATTCCCTTAGCTAGGTGCGTTAGATTTATTAGCATGCAGGGGGTGAATCACCTAGCGACTAGCATAAATATTCCAGACTTTATATGTGCTGGCTAAGCAAAGACAAGTTCACCGTAGCCACCCACCTTAGCGATGATTCGCCTCGGTAGAGTAATACGTCTGAGCGAGCCTCTGAAAGTCCAAGCCGGATTCCTCTAGGGACAAGTCTGGATATACTTTGCTTCTTGATCGAGGCAAAGCGGGTCGGGACAGCTGCACGATTGCCGTTTGAGACGGCAGTCCTCTTGAGCAGAACAGGGTGTTACAGTCAAGTAGTCGTCTATTCGGGTAGTGCTAGCATTAGAAGCCAGTTTCGACATGGACGTCAAGCAGATGGACGTGAAGATGGTATTCCTCCACGGTGATCTTAAGGAGGAGTTGTACATGGAGCAACCAAAGGGATTCTGTGAGAAGGCAAGTCACACTTGGTCTGCCGGTTAAGGAAGATCTTGTATGGTCTAAAGCAGGCTCTGCGACAGTGGTACAGGAAGTTTGAGTCATTTATGGGAGAGCATGGTTATGCACGGACCACGTAGGACTATTGTGTATTTACGAAGTACTTTGTCGAAGATGATTTTATCATCTTACTTCTCTATGTTGATGATATTCTACTGGTGGGTTGGAATGCCACTAGGATAGCGTAGTTGAAGTGCCAACTGGGCGCAGCCTTCTCTGTGAAGGATTTGGGCCCAGCTAAGACTATTTATGGGATGTAGATCAGCCGAGAGAGAGAGAGTCCAAGCTGCTACACTTGTCCTAAAATAAGTACATTCATCGGGTACATCAGCGTTTCGGGATGGATGTGTCAAAGAAAGTGAGTAACCCTCTTGCGGCTCACTTTAAGTTCACTAAGGAGCAATGTCCATCTACCAAGGACGAGAATGAAGATATGGAACGGGTTCCTTATGCCTCAGCCGTGGGGAGTCTCATGTATGATATGGTGTGTACGAGACTTGACATCGCTCAAGCAGTTGGCACAGTTAGCAGGTATACTTCCAATCCTGGAAGGGTACATTGGAGCGCGGTCAAGTGGATTCTATGATATCTTCACGGCACTGCCGAGTGGAGACTTTTTTTTGGTAGTGACGACCCGATGCTGGTTGGGTATACCAATGCTGATATGGCTAGAGATGTAGACACGAGACGATCGACTTCGAGCTGTGATGATATTTATTGGTAGAACGGTATCGTGGCAGTCGCGGTTGCAGAAGTGTGTTGCCTTGTCGACGACAAAGGCAAAGTACATTGCGGCGACGGAGGCTTGCAAGGAGTTATTGTGGATGAAAAAAAGCAAGCGGCGCTTGAGAAGGTTCATACGATGACAACGGAGCAGACATGTTCACAAAAATTCTTCCAAGAAAAAAATTTGAGTACTGCAGGCGGATCGTCGGGATGACGACCCCCTCAACATAGTTGTGAATGGAAAGATTTGTTGGAGTGAGTGGAGTTCCCAACCTATGTGAAAAATATCCCGGAGTTGGATTGAGTATTCCTACATATAATATGAATACCTCAATATATTTGGATTGTGTATTCCTACATATAATAGGAATATGTCAATGGATTTAGAGTTGGATTGGATATTCCTACATATAATATGAATATGTCAATGGATTTGGATTTGGATTTGGATTGGGTATTCCTATATATAATAGGAATACTAGTTGTGGGTTTGAGGTGTTATATATTTTATGTCTCCTAGTCCTAAAATATATCTCATATCTCAAAAATATTGTAAAAGGAGGCAATAATGCTTTTACCACATTAGAAGGAGAGAGGAAGAGATTGAAGGCTATTTCGAAGTGGAGATTGATTTCGGGTAATTCTTTTCTCGTCGTCTCCGTTCTTCATTTGTCTGTGATCTATTTTCTATTCCAAAGAGTTGTGGTGGTCCATTTGGATCGGTGAGAAGTTTGTAAGGAGTCGGTGTATTTCTTATTCTATTAGTGGAGGTTTTTTAGGGTTGGACTCCGATCGTCCTGTAGTTTTTTTTATTTGAATTTGCCACGTAAAATTTCTGTGTCTGCGATTTGTGTTTAGCGTTTTTGATTTGTGTCCTTTTGCTCGATTCTCTCGCAGGACTTCTTGGTTTGGACAACTGTTTCCGCGCTTTTGTTCCCAACAATTGTAGCAACTGCGATTGTAAAGTTTTTTTTTATTGCATTTTATTTCTAGCAACTTATGGTTGACAGCTTTCTGCATGGAAGGTGTCAGTTTGTAATATGATTGCATAAGACCAAAGTGCTGCAATTAGATGTATTAATTCGATTTTCTGCGTACGTTTGTACGATCTTTGTAATCCGACAACAATTTTATATCCTGAACAACATAATTAAAGGAGGCCCTAATACCAGCTATAAAAAAAAAATCTGTGCGTGAGAGAGAGAGAGAGGGGGGAATACTATCTCATGTTTGTACATACATCTTCCATCAAAAGGTGTCGCTTTGTACAACATCCATTCTCATGAATAGTTCTCTCTTCTCACCTAAACTGAATTTAAAACAAATAAATAAATAAAATAATTATTTAAGTAAGTAAAATATAATTATAATGTGGGCTCAGAGTGGTTCGGAGGATTGAATTGTTCTAGTCGAAATTAATTTTGGTTACCACTTGGCCTTTATTTATGTAAATATATATTTAAGTTAAGTTTGGACTGTATTGATCGTAAAAAAAAAATTGGTCTAGAAGTTACCTTCTAAAAAAAGTTGTCCAAATTTAAAGTCGTGTCAGACTTATCCCTGAACCAAACAGTCCCGTGTGGGCCACATTAAGTTTCTAAAAAAATGTGTCCATCTTAGCAACCTCCTATTGAAGTTAACCTCTCTATTCCGAGTAATTAGTTAATTATCCTTTATTCAAAGACGAATAAAATCTAAAAATAATATAATTTGGTTCTTCTTCTTTTTTTTCTTTTCTTTTTTTGACTTTTCTGCATAACGTACGGGATCCGACGTAACGTTTGAGACTTTTGTGCATATTATATTGCATATCTTTGGACTCACTGTTCTCCAACTTTCATCATTTATAAATGAAAGGAATAATACGTTTTCGTGACTCGATCCACTGACCTTCTGTCATTCAGTCAGAATCTTATACCTCTTATCGGTAATCACAAGAGTCACTCGAATTCGATCATATAGTTGATTGTTATCGAACGAAATTTATTATGAAATATAAAATAAGGGGAAAAAAATTAACTAGGTACGATAGATGGGAATCCATGATGAATGCACTAAACATATAAATATTTCTCATTGGAAAAAAAAAAAAAAAAACCATTTTGTACAAACATATAATTCCCTTGTGGCCCACCCATCCATCTTAAAGTTAAGTTAGCCCACCCAAACAGAATGTGACGTGGGAATAAAAGGTAGGGTGGCTCCACTACCATGACCATGACGTACATCCAAATCATATCCATAATCCATCGCTCTCATTCTTTGCATAGCTTTTTTTCCCTACCACTGGGGTCCAAAATGATCTAAGAGGCCATTGGTGGACCAAATGCACTCCTTATCCCCCACAATTGTGGTACCCCTCTCTCTTATGGTCACCAACTACTACTACTACTACTAAACATAATCTATTCCTCCTAACGCATCTCATGTGATTATAACAAAGATTAAGCAATTTTAAGCATAATATAATGCTTGCTTGGGTGTCGACATGTACTTTTTTTTAGGGTCCCATACAATGTGGTTGCTGCAAATGAGGACTCTTGGGAGCTTTTTCTTTTTGTTTCCATCAATTGTCTCTTGCAACTATGAAGATGAAGCAACTAAGCATCAAAATGATAGCAACTAATTGACTTTGTAATGTGGGCACGCGAACGATTGAATGTAGTAGCCGAATGGACTTAACATAAGTAGGCTCCAAACTTGAAGTGTATGCAATGCTATAACATATCTTGCACTTAACCTTAATGGGAATTTCCATGGGCTGTACTTGACCTATCATAGTTGTTGGTCGTCTATAGGTAGGTGTAGGAATGGGACTAGGCTATAAATCCAAGAACATTTAGTAGAGTGCACGAGTTAGAAGTAATTTTGAATTTTGTCAAATAAATAATAATAAAATTGATTATTAATTTGATCAAGCCTCGATGTCAAGGGGGTAAGGGGTTGTGACAAACGAAAAGTTTGAATTTTATGTCAACTCTTTAAATTTATTTGTTTATTTGTGTTAGTATTACTCTAAATATTAATAAGAAAAAAAATCTCTTTGAGTTGGATAGAGTTTTTTTTTATTTTTTATTTTATTATCTTCTTTCGATTGTTTTGTAGTCTATAGATAATTTATAAATTTAGATATTAGACAATGAAGAATGAAAGAATGGATTGAGAGTGAGAGAAATTTATTCAGGAGTATGCCTTTGTTGAGAAGGTGTTGGGAACCAACGGGCTGATGCATTGAGTAGAAAATTATATACATCACGGTTTATGAGTACTCAAGTCATTGGATTTGATCGTGTCATTGATGAGTATCATGATTGTCGAGAGTTTAGTAAAATATAAGATAAATGTGTGAGATCCATCTACTTATATTGATGATTTCACCTTAGCTGATGGTTTCTTGTTTAGGAATAACTAGTTGTCACTCATCGTTCTTAATATCCTTATTTTTAAGGGTATTATGGCTTGTATATTTCTAGTATTTTTCTTGTATATGTGTTGATATAATATCGTGTACCATGTATTGTGTGTACATATATCTCACACTGGACGAGTATATCATGTTTATTCGATTTCTTAAGTGTGTCTCGAGAACAGTATGGAAGGATAACCAATCGGGTAATCGAGTGGTCTAAACTGATTAATGAGACTTATGCAACTTAATTGGATTTATATTTTCTCGACAAGATAATCTGATTGGGAGACCACCTTAAACCCCTAGAGACTTTTGTCATTAATTTGGACCCGTACTAGGACTCACACGTCGAATAACGAATATTGAAATCCCAAAAAATTGAAATTTTATGAGATAGAAGTATAATGGAGGTATATCGCCCGTGCCCTGCCACTTATACAAAAATACTGTTAAATAGCGACAGATCTCAGGGACGGACAATAATCCTTCGTTGTGTCAACGACGAAATTACGAGTAATTTATTTATGTAAACAAATTATATTATTTTTCGTCAATAGTCCGTCGCTAATCCATTGATGTTACTTTAGCGATGGAATATCGACGAAAATATCCCTCGCTGCGAAAACTTAAAATTCTAGAACGCATTTTATTTTCCCTATTCTCAATCTCTCTCTCTCTCTCTCTCTCTCTTCCCCCGACCCCGGCCCCCTTCTCCGCCTTCTCCGACCTCGACTCCCCCTCCGGCGACCCCGTACGTCAGCGGCGGCCCCCTCCTCTCCCTCTCCTCCCTCTCCTCCTGTCAGCGACGACCCCCTTTCCAACCCTAACCCTCTCCTCCTGTCAGCGGCTTTGCCCTCTCCACCCTCTCCTCTCCCTATCCTCATGTCGGCGGCAACCAACACACTCCTCTTCGGTCCCCCAAATCCATCGACTGCGACGGCAGGTAATGCCATAAACTTTTATTCTCAATAATTCTCATTTTCGATTTTGGCGTGGTTCAAATTGTGCATATGATGCTTGTGTTCAAATTTACATAACATTTGGTTTTATTATATGGACACGAACACGGATATTGTCACAGTTAGAGGTGAGCATTATTCGGCTTTGAACCAAAAATTGAACCGAACCGAACCGTATATTTAGTTACTAAAAACTTTCATATATTTAGTTACTATATATATATATATATATATATATATATATATATATATATATATATATATATATATATATATATATATATATATGTTTTGAAATTGAATGAAATAATAGTCACCCTTGGCGATTAGTTAATTTACATGTAATAGATAACTTTAATTTTTTACTTGCTTTTACAACCTTCAATAGTGTTATGTTACATAGGTACTCATAGTATACATTAGTCCAAGGTTCAAAGTATCGGTATCAAGATCGGTATCGGACCATTACTATGAGTATCGGGATCGGTGGTATTGGTAAAATCAACGGTATCGGGCTAGAGTTTCAAATTTTTTGGTATCGGTATCGGACCATTACTATGAGTCGCCCTTGTAACATTTTAGAATATATATATATATATATATATATATATATATATATATATATATATATATATATATATATATATATATATATATATATATATATATATATAATACATCATGCATAATTTTAATTATTTCTCTTACATTTGCTTTTTAAGAAGTATCATAACTAGGTACTCATAGTTCTTTATATTTTTTCTTTTGACATGGTACATGCATAATCATTCACGTCTATAAAAAAATATTGAGTCGATACTTAGTTGACCGATCGTGAATGTACAATCGACGACATGAGAGTAGGATTGGTTTGACAGATGATCAGGACGGACATTGAGAAATTTCTCAAATATGCCAGTAGTCAATCTTATTTCATGGATGTGAGGCTCATCAAGTGCCCTTATGTCAAATATCATAATATACCATTCAAAGAGGTGGATCTCGTGAGGGAGAATCTCTACAAGAAGGGTTTTGTACTGAACCACAATGAGTGGACGACTCAAGGAGAACCTTTATTTTTGCAATATCATTCCTCCTTTAATACGGAGGTAGAAGAGTCCACTCTCGGAGATAACTTTGAATATCGACTGCGAAACCTGGCGCTTGAGTTGGTATTTGACGCGGCCGGTCCAAGTTTTGATCCGAAGGATCCGAATTCTGATGCCAAATAATTCTATGATATGTTCAAGAATGTCGATACTCCGTTATACCCGGGTTATGATTCTCAGTCTGTCATGTCGGTGGTGATGCGGTTGTTGAACCTCAAGTCTGATTTTAACTTATCGCGAGAATGCTATGACCGGATAATTCAGTTTGTTAGAGAGTTGTTGCCAAAAAGATCAAAGGAGTTTCCTGAAAAGTTCTACAAGTCGAAGATGATGATACAGAAACTCGGATTAGGCTACAAAAAAATAAATTGTTGTCAAAATGGCTGTATGTTGTACTATAAGGAGAACATTGATAAAAATAGATGTATTTTCTGTCACGAGGACCGATATAAGCCAATTTGGGGCAAAGAAAAGTCAATTGTCCGAGCAAGGTTTCGTCCCTACATGTACATGTAGTTTTTGTCGATCACAAAGAGGCTGCAGAGGATGTATATGTCTGCAAACACAGCAGAACACATGACATGGCATAGCAAGGAACGGAAGATGGATGATGAAGAATTATCTCATCCTTCCGATGGAGAGGCATGGAAGCATTTTGATCGGTGTCATCCTGAATTTGTTACAGAGCCCAAGAATGTCCGGTTGGGTTTATGTTCTGATGGATTCACTCCTTTCGGACAGTCAAAATCTATCACTACCATATTTCTAGATAAGGACATTCTTGTCATTTAGCATATTTATTATTTAGTGATTAAATATTATATATTATGCTACTAATTAATTATATTGAGTTATGCTATTTAATTAATTATTAGTTGGCTAGTCTATGTTTATTTGACTTGTCATTAGTGGACCCATTAGTTGTCATGACACAATTGAGCCCAACATTAGACTAGGCCCATTAGACACATTACCTTAATTAATTTAGGAGATTAGATTAGTTCATGAAAAATTATAAGCTTCCTAATTAAACCTCATGACTAACTAGTAGGGGCATCTTAGACATTGTACATATCTTGGAAAAGGAGAAAGAAGGGGGCCGGCCATTTGAAGAGATCGCACTCTCTCTCTCCTTTCATTAATTCATTCACTTAGATCCCCAATTGTGTTTTTCCCAAAATTGACTCATTCCTCTACCAAATTCAACCCAATTCACTCACATTCCCTCTCAATTTTATCATCTAAGAAGCATTGGAGCTTGGATTGCACACTTGAAGGAGGAGGAATTGACAAGAAGATTGTGTCCTTTGAGCATTTCATTGGAAATCCATCTCCCAATAAGTAAATTATGAATCCACTATATAATTTAGACTCTAATTCATGCATTAAACATTAAAAATTATTCTTTGGCTTAGGTCTATCCATAGGATCAAGAACTAGGTTCATAGGACTTGTATTATGAATTCTACACGGTAATTTGTGTCCAATTAGGAAAAAATTCTGAGATTGACACATCAAGTGTGTGTCATGAGACCAATTAGATCTAATTAGACTTATATCGGCATTGTGAGAATAAATATATATCCATAATTGGACACGAGTAGAGCGTATCATGGTATTTTTTGATACGGTATGATACAAGGTTTATTTTGGGTGATTTGTGTAATTACCAGGGCCGGCCCTGAGCTCACAGGGGCCCGGGGCGAACTTTCAAAATGAGGCCCCATACATAATGTAAAAAAAATAAACCAAAAGTAAAATAAAAAATATGCGTCCACCAAGATTTGAACTAGAAACCTCTTATGTGCAAGTCTAATGTAATAACCACTACACAACAATTGCTTTGTGATAAGAATGGTCAATGGTAAATACTAGTTCTATTTTTGGTACAAAATTATTTATATATTTAAACAAAAAAAAAATTTGGCCCTTCTGGCCCATGGGGCCCTGGGCGGTCGCCCTGCCCGCCCTGGGCCAAGGCCGGCCCTGGTAATTACTCTTCAATTTTACTTGTAACTAGTTGCATTTTTTATGAAAATATGTAATTGAGTGGATGTTAATTTTGAAGAATCGTGGGTTTTGGTATCTCATTGGGTGTATCATAGAGTATCACATCATTGCTTGTCAAGTGTTTCTGTAAATGCTCATAGTGTTATATATATATATATATATATATATATATATATATATATATATATATATATATATATATATATATATATATATATATATATATATATATATATATAAGGGGTTGTCCATGTCACGCCCCGGTCCCGCAGGGCCGTTCGTCCTCGCTTTGGTCCCTACGGAACCGATCGTCCTCGCACGGACGTGATGCCGTGCAAGCCTAAAGTGCGCTTGCACAAGGCCAAAGCTTTGATACAAGGGCAAGTAAGCTATTCAATATTGAAGCAGCGACACACATATTGCAGAAAAGTGAAGATCACAATGGCATATGAAAATAAGCTCTTTTATTGATAATCGAAATTGTTACAAGCGGCGCATGGCCGAGGTTACAGATCGCTCAAGCACTCTTCTCTCGATTACAATAACACTGTTCCATACATTATGTCCCTTTATACAAAAGCAACTCAAAGTAGGCACAACTCGATGCGGCTCCAAGCATCGACTCCAGATTTCCGGCTCCTTGGGATGAGGCACGGCTATCGCTTCCTCGAACGAACAGGCACCTGAGAACAAGCAGACTGTTGGTGGGTCAGCACTTTATGCAAGTACTGGTGAGATATAAACAACTGAACAGAAGCTACACTCCCTGAAACCCACACTAAGTAAACTTGTGGCAAAACATTGCATTACTAGTGATCTTGCTAGTTTTACCTAAGTTGTTTTCATGCAGCTCGGAACTATAGTCAGATTACATCTTTTTGAAAACACAAGTTAGAAACCAGTTTTGCATATACGAGTACTCAAGCATTCAAGCAACTCTAAGGGACAGTGTTCTCATCGTGTAGTGCGCAGCATGTATTGTGCATCACAATCTATCTCGTTTGGGACAAGTTAATCTAGCAGACTGATAATATCGAATCAAGGCAAGCACATCAAGTAGACTATTATTCTATCAAGCGATTGAGGCAACACATCTATATGATTTCGGTCCCCGAGAAACTCAGGATGGGCGGCGGTAATCCAGCTAATCCAATGACTCACATACTGGTACTATTAGCAGCTGTGACTGAGGTTCAGCTCTGCACTAATCGCCATTGTCCAACCGATGTTTGATGCATGAGTCACTATCAGATAAATCATGATGCAGACTAAATGAATAAGCAGGCTATATATATAAACTCATATTTCTTACCCCATTGCTGAACGGTTATCCCTGCAGCAGACACACAAGTTAGCAACAATTTGCATAACATAAAGTATACAGTTCTCTAGTTTCATGTTCGTCCCTGCATCAAATAGTTAGGTATGCAAGAAGGCTAGCCTAGCATGCGCCCTAACTATATGATGGTCCCCTCATCGGGATTAGCAGTTGGGACGTACAAGCCCATCTCACTAATAGACGAGTCGCGGCTACCCAAGGACGTACAAGCCTTAGGTATCTAGATCTCTTCCCGGGCCGAACGATCCCCAGTGCCCCAGGAACCGCTCGAGAGAAAATCCTTGTGCATAAGTTGTTCTGACCAAATGCGAGAATGCAAGCTCCTATCGATGCAAGATTATGCACTTAATCCAGAACAAGCAAGCAAACACATCTATCAAGTCCAGATAGCCAAAGCTCACTCTCTTAATGCACATTGCCTAATAGCCATGTCTCCCCCATAAGGTTTTTAAGCCTCAGGGTGGGCTATTAGTCTAGATTCACAAGTTCACGCTATTCTCCAAGTTCCATCTCTTCACAAGCCAACTATAAAACATATTCAAGCAAGCTAACTCTTAAACAAGTAACAATCAAGAACAGTTCTTATAACTCTAGCATACAAATTCTATCTCTTGTGGACAAGCATTCTAGTATTCCAGTCTAGCATACGATATAAGTACAAGCAATCCTCTTTACTCTTGTTATTAGCATGGCAAGGTTCTATCTCATTTCAGACAAGCATTTATAGTTCTCTTATTAGGCAAGCAAGCAGATTCGTTTTAATGACAAGCTATGTGAGTTCTCTTATTAGCATGCTGAGTCGGTTCTATCTTTCTTCTTATGAAACAATCTTATTAAGCAACATGCATTCAAAAACTCAGATTCATTATTAAGTCGTGCAAGAATCAGAGAATGCAGTTCTGCCCACTCACTTTGATTAATCGGTCGGAAACTCTCCGAGAAGACTTCCGTTCGAGCAAGCAAGACGATCCCACTTGTACATAGTGCCTACGCGGAGCGGGGCACTACATACTTACCCACCAACAAAGAGTTTCGTCCTCGAAACTCAAGGAGAAACTCACGATAACACAGAGCAGCGATAGTCCTCATCCCTCACCTTCCCTAATCAAAACTTAGCAAATCCAGAAATCACAAATCACTTCTCAAGCAATGAAAACAAATCCAAAAAACTTTTGAGCGCATCTTTGAGAATATTTATGGACTTATTGTATGGAACGTTCATTGCAACACAATCACAACTCAGAGTCGGAGGCAACGGAATGGGCAAAGAATCGAGTCGCTCTGATACCATTATGTCACGCCCCGGTCCCGCAGGGCCGTTCGTCCTTGCTTTGGTCCCTACAGAACCGATCGTCCTCGCACGGGCGTGATGTCGTGCAAGCCTAAAGTGCGCTTGCACAAGGCCAAAGCTTTGATACAAGGGCAAGTAAGCTATTCAATATTGAAGCAGCGACACACATATTGCAGAAAAGTGAAGATCACAATGGCATATGAAAATAAGCTCTTTTATTGATAATCGAAATTGTTACAAGCGGCGCATGGCCGAGGTTACAGATCGCTCAAGCACTCTTCTCTCGATTACAATAACACTGTTCCATACATTATGTCCCTTTATACAAAAGCAACTCAAAGTAGGCACAACTCGATGCGGCTCCAAGCATCGACTCCAGATTTTTGGCTCCTTGGGATGAGGCACGGCTATCGTTTCCTCGCACAAACAGGCACCTGAGAACAAGCAGACTGTTGGTGGGTCAGCACTTTATGCAAGTACTGGTGAGATATAAACAACTGAACAGAAGCTACACCCCCTGAAACCCACACTAAGTAAACTTGTGGCAAAATATTGCATTACTAATGATCTTGCTAGTTTTACCTAAGTTGTTTTCATGCAGCTCGGAACTATAGTCAGATTACATCTTTTTGAAAACACAAGTTAGAAACCAGTTTTGCATATACGAGTACTCAAGCATTCAAGCAACTCTAAGGGACAGTGTTCTCATCGTGTAGTGCGCAGCATGTATTGTGCATCACAATCTATCTCGTTTGGGGCAAGTTAATCTAGCAGACTGATAATATCGAATCAAGGCAAGCACATCAAGTAGACTATCATTCTATCAAGCAATTGAGGCAACACATCTATATGATTTCGGTCCCCGAGAAACTCAGGATGGGCGGCGGTAATCCAGCTAATCCAATGACTCACATACTGGTACTATTAGCAGCTGTGACTGAGGTTCAGCTCTGCACTAATCGTGAAACATGAGGATGACCCCCTAATGCGTCTATATATTAGAAGTTGAAAAAATTTCATAACAAATAAAATAAATTTTTGTATTATAGAACTAATAAGGAAGTACTAGTCAATAAAATAAAATAATAAAGGGTTCTAGAAATAATAGTAAAAATGGTAATAATAATAGCAACAATAATAATGTTAATAATAAAAATAAAATAAAATAAAATAAAATAAAATAAAATAAAATAATAATAAATGATTTAGTTGTTAAAAGGAAAATAAATAAAAGACAAGTTGAGTTAAAAAAAGGAAAAAAACATAATTTACACTAGGCCACGAAAAGACCAGTAGCAACAAAACAAGGCAACCGTCTTTCCCCCATGGATCACAGGGAACCCAGCCTTCCCTATTCTGACTCATTCGAATACTATATATATACATGCACATTCGAAGTATCGAACCCTAGCAAACTCTCCGTCGCAGTCGCCAAGCTTCCTGCGATCAACCCCTCGATCCTCAGAAGCCTCTCTGAGAGCCCGACTACTTGAACCCACCGTCGCACATCTGAACCCGCGTCCGACATCTCGCGCATGACCACAGCGCAAAACTGAGCCGAGTGCCCGACTTTGAGGTATGTGTTCTCGTCCATCTCTCAACCGATTCTTGTTCTGTTTGTTCCAATGGATGGACAACATAACCATCATTAGATCCTACCAATTAGATTTTTATTAAACTCTCCAGAAACTGAGAAATATCGAACCAAAATCTCGAGAAAACTGGTTCATTAGAAGGGGAAAACACAGCAGAAACTGTTCCAACATCCCCTGTTGGAAGGGGAGTTTCTCCCAAACGACTGAACCATAATAAAAACTGTCAGAGAATGTACTCGTCTGTGGTCCTCTGCTTGGAAATACCAATATCCTATTTCTGAAGTCTTGTCTGAATAATCCAACAGTCCTATAGATATATCATATAATACAATATAGCATCAGTCGATACACTAGCACACAATCAACATAAATACACTGAACTCAGGGGCTACTCAAATATTGAAATAAAATTTTAATCACTTCCAAAAATCTTTTTAGCTTTGACTATGTTTATTGAATTGAATCCTCAAAAATTTTAATAACATAAAAATCTCAACTCCTCAAAAAAAATTTAAATTTAAATTTATTTCTAATCTTCAAATTATAAATTTAAATCCACATCTATCTAAGTATACATATATATTCACAGTCTCTAACACTCAAGGTACCCACAAATACACTAATTGTCTACACTCCTCGATTGTGTACTAAAATTTGCACTGCCTGGATTACTTACACCATTACTTCCAATGATTTTCTATCCATATTAACTAATAAACCAATCTAATATTATCACACAAGGTACTTACTGTTACTAGCAAAATTCTCAACAAATCCTTGATATAGAAACAATAGCACTCTTGGTATAGTAACACTAGCTTCATCATTAGATCACCTCATCACACTTATTAGAACTCACGATCATTTGCACTAGTTATTAACTTATATAATACACATGCTCCACTTAGCTCTCAAAGGCAGGCATATGGTTCCATATCTCTATTGATGTATAAGTATCTCCCTTTAATCTTTTACAGGCTGATACACTAATCTGTGATACACTTCATACCTTCCATGACCAATCTTGATATTTCTCAACCCATGGCACACTATTAGAATTTTCTAATACTCATGCTTCCACTTTCATGAACTTCCACACTGACAATGCCCACTGTGCATCCTACACACCATTTCTAGATACTTTTCCACCTATTGCTTCCACTTCCATTACTGGCCTTAATATCAGGTAATACATCCATCACTAGTCATATACCGGTATACTCATATCAAACCACATATCAAGAGCCTACTTTCATCTGTAACATAAGTCTCACTACTTAGCATAATATATTCTTATTCTCTCACACTCTCTTATACACTTATGGGTATCCTCCTACTATGGCACACTCATTAATACCTTTTATGCGTATACATTCCTTTACTCTTGATACCCCCAAGTAATCAACCATCAAATTGAATATCATGCTCCATTAATTTTTAACACAATTTCTTTGATACTTAATTGTTTACATGGATCACCCAACTACACGAATTTATGACTATCCAGGACTGGCATGCTGTCTCTGATACTAACTCCTGGAACCATCACTGATACTCTTTACTACCCATTCTACCTACAGTACCAATACTAACTATAATGAAACCTATCATAGAACTACTGCTATAAGGTACTACGCTATGGGTTATCTCTAGATTGATGCATATTGCTCACATGTCCAACCAAGAAATACTTACAAACTCATAAGCCATACTCAGTCAACACTGATACAAGACACAGACCTAATTGTAAGTAACTAATTATCATACTAACAAGGAATCCTAATGGAAAGAAGTTCTATAAGGAACTGGACTAAGGACTGAAGGTATCTCTACTGCTAGCAAGAAAATGATGGAACAAGGTCCTATAATAACAGAAGTAAATAAGTATTGAGGTGATACTTTAAGAACCAATTTAAGATACAATCTGATAATCATACACGTATGTCCGAAATTATGACACTCAGAATCCTCGCCATGCCACTAAGCATAGCTACGATAAACGATAGGTTCCATAACTAAGGTATGCAACTCTATAATCATGTCATCTAGAATCCTCGTCACGCCAACCGGTATGGCTGCGAGAAACTCTAAATTTTATAACTAAAATATGTACATCCAAGGTCAGGTTCCTACGTTTCTGCTACAACAGCTAATGTGGCTGCGATAAACTCTAGGCTCCATAACCAAAGTAAACGTTTCACCTTTCTCACTGTCCTTATTAACATATGTCATTAGATGATACCGTAAATTTTAGTCCGTAAAATTTATCACGATATGAAATCGAACTCAACAACGATACCAAGAATTAAATTTAACAGCCGATCAACAAGAATCAAATTCAATAAAAACAAGTAAGAACGGACAGAAACAAGGAAAAAGATTTAAATTGGAAATTATAATAATATTCTCAAGGGTCGTCACAGGAATCTCTCAAAGAATTTTGTGATTGAGTATCCTCTCTCATCCTAGTATCCTATGTCCTATATCCTATCGCAGGCACGCAGTAGTACAACTAAGACGTCGCACTACCACGATATCGCATAACTTGCAAAGTCTGACCTGCATGGGCCACCACTAAAAATGTGTCATGACCCGCACCCGGAATGTGGGGCACGAGTACTTGGGTACGTCCAGCCTACGCCGCAGCATCGGCGGTAGAACGCTGTCTAGGTCACAATACTAGCTAATCAATCTCACATGAATATCCAACTCCATAAGGAGACACAGATATCATAATATAATATGAAAATACCCAATAACATAACTAAAGCACGATAAGATATCGAAGAAAATATATAAAATACAACACAAGTCTAAACAATAAAAAAATAGTCTAACCTGCAACAATAACATCCAAATCTTCAAGTATGCTGGAAACAAGTCCTCTAAGGCGTAGTCTGAAAAAAATATCCAGTCAGGATGGAGCGAAGTACAAGCACTAACAGCAGTTCCATGTATATTGACAAAAACTATAATACAGTGTAAAGAAATACAAGATGGATATAATACTAGAAATAAGAGATACTGGTGAGTATGAAATACTGGAAATAGAAATACTGGAGCATATGTTATCATCAATAGCATACTAGCAATGTACAGGAATACAAGTGAATGCTAGAACAATGAACTGGAATATAAGTGAATGCTAGAACAATAACTAGAGCATAAGAAAATGCTAGATCAATAAACTAGAGATACATGTATAGAATATCTAACTAAGTGTGTAAAATATCAGCATATCATGTGATTGGCTTGGGACTGATCAGGCTTGCTATGTATGATTAGCTATGATTCATATAAGGTCAGGATAACCATCTGAATAGCTATGATGCGAGCAATAGTTAGTCTAATCATACATAACAGGCTATGAGGCATGTAATGGTCAGGCTGCACCGACGTGAGGTGTCGGTAAGCTATGATTCATGTAGAGTTGGGTATGATCACATAATCTACTAATATTTTCCCGTCTCCAGCTAGCACGATGGATTCCAATCACGACTCCTCGTGACAGGTCTCGATGATGCCAACTCGTGTATTCATAGTGTCAGAATCATGTACGCTATACAACTAGAATCATAGAGATAATCAATATAATGAAAACTATCAGAGAATATACTCGCCTGTGGTCCTCTGCTTGGAAATACCAATGTCCTATTTTTGAAGTCTTGTCTGAATAATCCAACAGTCCTATAGATATATCATATAATACAATATAGCATCAGTCGATATACTAACACACAATCAACATAAATACACTGAACTCAGGGGCTACTCTAGGTATGACACTGGTCAACTAACAGGGCCAAGTGTACGTCTAACTGCACGGGTGTCATGTCTTCAAATATTGTGCATAATCAGATAGTCAAACTAACACATCTCTAGCCAGTACGTCGGTGTACACAAGGCAGGTAGTTCACTAATATTCAGGGTCACATGGTCAATGCAAATACACGGGATACCCACATTTAACACCTATGGTCACACAGCATAAATACATATATATTCATAACTAGTATTAGCATTTAATTACTTAAATATATATATCAACTACTATTATATGTATACACACACACACACACGTACGTGCACACTAGTTATTGGGTTCACCGACACGGGTCTGAAATCAACCAACTAAACCTGTCATGACACGATATGCTAAAACCCTACACTATTCCCACAAGCGTCATGGATAAAGAAGACTCAGAATAGAATATTGTCATAATTTGGGTTGCACAAAATGGGTCAAGATTGTGTCTCCAATTTCGATTGGAACGCACAAGGATACAAAGTTGAATTTATTTAGAATTAAAAATAAACGTCCGCGACGAATATTGTGCGACTAAAACAAAGCACAAAAGAGCATATTTATTAGTTACACAAAGATCAGAATAGAAGACTGGCACGTCTAGGACAAGGGTGTAAAATTTGTTGGAAGGCAAAGGCTAGTGTAGCGCTCTAAATATCGAAGCAACGGTAAGGCACAACAATAAAATAAAATCATAATAATATATTATAATCCTCAATATTTCATCCTGAATAATACTAAATAAAATCCATAATCCTATATTTTGGTCAGGGGTTCATCTAGTGGGCTTCTAGGTCAAGTCTACTAACTCATACATTAAAGAACACTATACATATAACTTATATATATACGCATATCATGCAATTATTTAAAAATAAACATACACAATACTTATAATATATAAAAAGACAAAAATATCTCTATTTCAGGATGTGGTAGTGACAGATCGAAACGACTAAATAGTTGTATATCCTTGATCATTAAATCTGTGTTAAAATACCCGTTAAAATTCTCGAATTTTTTTTCGAAAATATTGAAAACTTGTGATACGACGTGCATCCTGACAAACCGGACCACCACGTCACATACCAGTTATTCCGAAAGGAGCATATGGTATATCCTGACTTGCGGGCTTTCACGAAAGTTAATTTGGACGTGTGTGTGAGCGTCGGAATCAACTTTTATCCGTAAAAAATTCTCCATATTTATATTTTGCATATTTTTTAATTATTTTGTGCACGCTTGTCAGAATATGAGAAAATATATCCCATTAGATTTGTAGTATTACGTTGGTACTGGACATAAAATTGAGTTCGTATCATTGTTTAGAAATTGTTTAACCTATAATTTGTCCTATTTAAAGACCTTTATTCTTGACATATTTTTTGGTGCAAAGTGGGCCACATGTGGATCTCATTTTGACCAAAAATTTATGTTTTGCTCCTATGTCCAAATTGGAAGAAAGGGTAGGCTTTTCTGACTATCTTGTTGATTCTGGAAATGTTGGTGATATTTATTTCAGCATCCGGAGATATTCATTCGGAGGAAGTGGTTTCTGATACTCTGTGCTTGACGCCTAGACGCTTATATTACGCAGATTTTTTGCCAGGCAAGTATACCTTACCATTGTACTATTATTTACATTCCTTATTGAGCATGCATATTTTTTGTTGTTTAGTTTCATTACTTTAAACTACTATATAAATTGCACGTCCAAAAATAATTTGGGTGCAACGACGGTTGCATCATTTTTTTTCTCTTATTTATATTATGCATGTCAACCTAGTGTTATGAGACTACCCCATAATTTGTGAGGCATTCTTATGTTTCATTTGCCATGACATATTTGTTACACGAGTATGAGTCTCATATAGGACACGGACTTGCGTGACGTGCTGGCCACATGTACGTGAAGGTTGTGCGACGGTTAAAGAATAACTACTAAATAGAAATATCATGTTTAGTAGACTTAGCAGTTACTAGAGGTGTTACGTGTTATGGATGTGACACGTTAGTAGCATTGGGTGGGGAGAAGAATGAGTAAGTGTATGTGACTCCTTTACACTTTTATTTTTGTAACCCGTATGCTCCGCCGGAGTTGCGCGGTCAGATGACCCTTATATTATATTATTTACAGGCGGCCTCTGACGATCGAAAGACGTTACGCTTTCTAGGCCACAGATTCTTCGAGAGAGTCACGCCAATCTTATTTTTAGCCAGATAGTCCATTTATAGGAAAGTTGTTCTTAAAAGTGTATTTTACAAAGTAATTTAGAAGACCCTTTGGATGTTTATTTACAGTACTTTATTGGTATGCTTCTATGTATCTTGTTACGTCCATCTGAGGACCTGGTCATTTTTAGGTATAGAGGAGTATTCGCAGGAGTACGAACCTGGACCTGACGCTTCATTCTCGATTGAGGAGGTCTTACCTTCTGAGTACCTCTGATTTCTTCGCAACTGATGATATCTGTTAGTTGTTGTTTCTTTTATTTGACATTATTTTATATTGTGGTTTTGATCTTCTATCTCATTTAATTTTTGATATAGTTGACTGGTAGTGGATTTGTCTCCACCCGACTATCATTCTTTGATACTTCATATTTGAGACTTCAGTTATTTATCGATATTTCTTTAATTGTGATGTGGATGAGATATAGATGCATGTGACTTGTGTTGACAATATATTTACCACTTGTGAACTAATATTCATATTACAGTGTACGTGTGTATTATGGTATCCATATATTGGATTTGCTATATACATACGGCTGGCATGCTACATATTCCTACTCCTACGTATTTTGGGACTGGAGCATGATAGTAGGTGTGTCTGTGTGGTGAGGTTCAGTTGTAGTGGTATTAGTAAACACTGATACAAGGTATCAGTGAAGTTAAGGGGGGGAGCTCTAGCATTAGGAACCATACATCAGTAGTGGCAGTAGACAGTGGGTGTCCAAGGGAAGTTAGGTCAAGGGTTGAGTGTCCATGTGAGAGTTATGTGAGGAGGACAGTGCACTTGCCTATGCACTATCAGGTAGCAGATAGAATGGTAGCAATAAGGGGAATGAGAGGATACACTGATATGGTATCAGTATCCAATGAGGTATATCAAGAGGGGGGAAAGTTGAGGTCTTAGTTAGTTAGTATATACTAGAGTTGGTAAGTAATGTGTGAGATAAGGTGTGTATATTAGGTATAAGTTAGCAAGGTATTGATAGGTAATATAGACTAGTTGTGAGGTATTGGTGTGAGGTAGGAGTTAAGCTATGGATGAGTATCATATGTACATGCACAGTTATAGAGTATATTATGATACTATATATAGTAGCATATATAAGTTATAGTGTATTTAAATACATAGAGTATCATAGTACCTAGTATATAGTTGAAACTTAGTGTTATGAGCTAATGTAGCTAAATTAGGCTAGTATTAGCTAGTTAGTAACCAATATAGACTAATTAACTTAGTATGGACCTAGTTAGCTAGAGTGACCTAGAAATGGCCTAGAAAATTATTTTAGTTCATTTTAACTCATTTCTCATTTATTACACCTAAGTAACATGATATTCATATATAGGATGTGTGACACCAGCTCGGATACCGAGTCATACTTGTTGCTCAGGACCATATACGAGTATATTCACTGATAGTTTTCTTATTTGATAGCCTCTATATTTCATGTATTTAGTATTGAGATATTTGATTCCTGACACAATGGTTTCATGGATTGGTATACGTGGAACTTGGTCATGAGATATTATTGTCGTGATAACTCAGTGATCACCATGTCATACTTCGTGATTACTCAGTGATTACTATGATATCTTACTGATTATATAGACCATGATCATAGTGCATGATATTATAGACCGTATAGTATAATATACGTGTTATAACGTGTCGTAATTTGGATCCGTGTACTAGTCGGGGGTTAGAAAAGTATTAGTGGATATGTGATCATACCATATAGTCTGTGGTTTAGTGTAGCCCATAAAAGTTAGCAGATCATGCAACTTACGTGTGATCACGCTAGCTCACCTTTTATATATAGCCCGTGTTAGGCCCAAGCCGATCACATTATCTTACTAATATTTTAAGCACATTTATTATTATTGTTTTCTTTATTCCAGTTCCTTGCATTATTTTTTCTCACCATATTGTTCTCAGTTTCTTGTCATTATTTACCATGATGCTCTTTCTTGTGATATATGCTAGTTCAGTTACTTCCATCATTTATTTTTATTGCTATTGTTGTTTTATAGTTTCTGTCAATTATTGGAACTGCTATTGGGTTGTACTTTGCTCTAATCCTGACTGAATATATTTTTCAGATGATTCATTAGAAGAATGGTGTCCTACGCACTAAGGCCACATGATGGCAAGCCAGTTGAGATAGCACCCGTAGAGCCTATTGAGTTAGTACCAGCAATCGATTAGTCATAGCTAGTTCATTCATGATATTGTATATGTCAGTTAGACACTTTGGCATTGTATTATTATTTGAGATCTTGTGTTGAGATTAGACTTGAACTTGTGATGTGTTTGACTCTGTATTCCTTTTCTTCTATTCCATATCGTGCCATATCTTCCTCTGGTTTATTATTGTGATTGAGTATTATTTACCATTATCATATTATCATATTGTCCTCTATTTGGGAGTTGAGATATCTCGACAGGTGCATTATATATATTGTATAAGATGTTTAGACAGTATTGTTGACCTAGACTGCGTTCTACCGTCGATGTTGCGGCGTAGGCTGAACCTACCACGTATTTTTGTCCTTACATCGGGTGCGGGTCACTACATATTTTTGTGGTGGCCCATACAGGTCTTCTTCTCAATAGTAGTACTCAGACTTAGAGTATTACTATAATCCAGCTATAGATTATATGACTAGGGATATCGTATCTTGTGTAATATTGATTCCTTTATTTTAAATCTATCTTCACGATACCGTCGAAGACTCGATCGCAGCGCTCTGGAGCAGTTTCGGTGAGGTAAGTTACTTCGTCACCTCAGAGAGAGACAGCAGATACTGTTTTGCCTTCTTCCGCTCAAAGGATCGCTTCACCAGCCCAGGTAGGGATTTCAGCAGTAGCTTTTCGGGTGCTCCTCCACCAATTCCGAGGATTATTCCATCAGTCACGAAGGATCTTCCATCCCCACCACCCATGCTAGGAGACGGAACGCAGATGGTTGCTATGTTCCATGAGATGATGGCAGCACAACAGAGGCAGATGGATATTCTACGTCAGGGCATCGAGTGTGCTCACCAGTTAGCACTAGCTATAGTGGAGAAGGTAGCCTCTGTTCTGCCATAGACCTTACCGCTTCATTCTGCTCGGTACCAGCCGAGGTCGTGTTAGCTAGTACATAGTATATAGTATAGAGTATCATAGTACATAGTATATAGTTGATACTTAGTGTTATTAGCTAATGTAGCTAAATTAGGCTAGTGTTAGCTAGTTAGTAACTAATATGGACTAATTAAATTAGTATGGACCTAGTGTCACTCTTTGTTCCCGGTATACGTATTTGGAATATATTAGTTTTCCTGCTTATATTATTTGTTGCTTGCATGTTAATTAGGTTACATGTCATGGAGAATAGATCCATTATTTGGTTCAATTAGACCCATGGTTTAATTGTTGGGTTGGTTTGGTCTTGAGTTGAACCCATGGTCTAAACCTAAAATCCTAGCTATATAAGCTAATTTATTTCTCTTTCTTCCCCTATTCTTCATTTTCCCCTCCTTCTTTCATTTTTAGGCAAGTACACCTTGCACTACATGGAAAAACCTCTTGATTTTTTATTCTTATTATTTTCTTGCATTTATTAGTCTATTATGTGATTATGATGATTCTAAACACTTTTAATACTTGGAGTTTTCGGTTTTGATTGGTGAATTTGTGTAGATCTATCTAACTTAGGATTTTCAAGGTTTTCAAAAGTTTTTTGTGGTTTTGATCTACTAGAATATGGTATTTAAGAAAACAAATTTTGGGATGAATGGAGCACTTTATTTCAAGCGTTTTGACTTTTGGTTCACTCAATTCGGAGTTAACGTAAACTTTTTATGAAGAAAACAAAATTTTAATTTTTGGAGCTTTCGCCATGGCTAAACCTATTGTTTAGGACAATGAAGGTTCATGCGGCCAACTAGTAAGTGTTTGACCTAGAGTGGTATCTCAAGGTACCATGAGGGTAGGTTGAGCATATAGCTAAGGTATGAGTTAGCAATCTAAGGCAGTGGTTGATATCAGTTAAATTGGTCTAGGTCAGTAAGGTAAGGTTAAGTAATAAGTTATATAGTAGGTATTAGAGATCACTATATATATATATATATATATATATATATATATATATATATATATATATATATATATATATATAAGTTACTTAATAATATTAGCTAGTATACTAATACCTTCAAGTTATGAACCTAGAAATCTAGGTATGACCTAGTATTCACTAGTTTACCCTTGTGATCAACCTAGAAGATAGATTTGGACCTAGAATAAAGGTAAAAATCTAGTTTGACCTAGTCTGACCTAAAAAAAATCATATCTTGACTCATTTAGCATATTTATCACTTTTTTGCACCCAAATGACATGATATTTCATATATATGTTTGTGTGACACCAGCTCGGATACCGAGATATACCATTTACTCAGGACCACATACGAGTACATCTCTCTGTTAATTTTTATTTTATAATAGTATATATATCACATATTCTAGAACTGTATACTTGATTCTGACACGTTGTTACACGGACTGGTACTATATGGATCCTGTCAGGAGATGTTATCCCTTATCGTGTACTCCGGATACTCCTTCCATATGTACTTTATTGTGTGCATCGAATATTCCTTGTGCTAGTATTCATTTGTGTTCTTCGTGTATTATATTATTCATATATATAACGTGTCGTGGTCGGATCCATGAGTATTGGTTGGGGCGGAGGAGTAGAAGTTGGTTATGTGATCAAGCTAGCCTATAATGTATTCGTGTTTATGTCGATTATACACATCCTGTATAATCGAGTTATCTTAGTGTATTCGTGTTCAACCTAAACTGATCACATAACGAACTTGTACTCTAAGGCACTTAGTTGTATTCTTATTTCTCCTGTTTGTAGTTTATTCCATATTGCATGTATATATCTTCCAGTATATATTACCTGCCTATCTCAATTATATTTCTATCTCCTAGTTACTTGTACATCTTGTATTCTTTTCTATTACTTGTCATATATTCTCTACCATATATTTGGAACTGCTTTCAGAGTTTTGTACTTTGCTCCAATCCTGACTGGATATTTTTTTCAGATAATTGGTTAGAGAAGATGTGTCCCACCTATTACGAGCCACAGGTTGGTGAGCCAGTTAAGATAGCACCCGTAGAGCATGTTGTGCTAGAGCCAGCTGTTGAGGAGACTTAGCTAGTTCTTTATTATATTGGATATATCTCTGTTTAGACATTTTGGCATGTATTATATTTGAGACTATTGTGCTAGTCTATTAGACTTGTTTATGGGTTGTATTTGAGATTTAGAATTTCTATTTCTTCTATTCCATATCGTGCATTTATCTTTCTTTAGTTTTATATTGAGATTAAGTATTGATTATCATTATATCATCATATTATCCTCCATTTGGAGTTAAGATACCTTGACAGGTACATTATATATATATATATATATATATATATATATATATATATATATATATATATATATATATATATATATATATATATTGTGTGAGATATTTAGATAGCATTATTGACCTAGACAGCATTCTACCGTCGATGTTGCGGCGTAAGGTGGACGTACCCACGTACTAATTCTCTCATTCCGGGTACGGATTGTGACAAGCGGGCAGCAAATGCATATGTAAGTTATGTTTATAAAATCTTGTCAACGAAATTTAATTACATTCTTTTTATAATTTAACTATATTTGTTTTCCCTTAATATTTAACCTTAACTTTAATATTGTTACCTATGATATCTAAAAACCTTAACTTTAAATCTAACATATGATATCTAAACTTAACTCTAAATCTAACCTTAGTTGTAGTCAATAAAAAGATTAATCATAACCTACGATATCTAAATATATTTACATAAATAAATATAGGAGACGTATGAGACGTTGGAGGGTGGGACTGAGAGCAGTATGCCGACTGAGAGAAACGATCGGTGGGTACAAGATGTCAGGAGAGGGAAAGGCGGCAGCGTGTACGGAACTAGATCGTTGGCATCCCAGCCGTCGGTTCTTTCCAGAGCTCCTCTGACTGCTCCTCCAGCTCCATCAGAGCTTGGCCCCAGCGTTTCTTCTAGTTCTATGAGTTTGGAGAAGATCACGACGACTCTGTTAGATATACAGAGATAGGTTAGACAGCTGACACTGTCTTATGATCCTGCAGCTCCTTCTCCTCCTATAGTTCCTGCTCCTCCGATAGATCCAACAATGGCTACTCCAGCTCCTTCGACGGCTCCTCCAGCTCTTTCTCCGATTTCTTATGCTGCTCCATCTTTCATTCCTACGAATCTACAACAGATCATTGTTGTGGTTATGATGCAATACTTGGCTAGCCGACAACCGCCTCTGCCTCCAACGTCGACTTGATGTATTTTTATTTTTTGGATAATTTGGTAGTTTATTGGATGTACTGCTTGTATAACATTATATGTTTGGATTATGGTAGTTTATGATAATTATGGCTATGCACTTGTATTTAATACATTCTATTGTATTTGATGTGTTTGAATCTTTGATTAATTTTGTATAATGTTACAGGAGCAGGAAGTAAGTAATTTTGTTCTGGAAAAAATATTTATGTTTAGCGACGGACTAGCGATGAATTAGCGACAAAAAAGTAAAAAATTTCAGGTCAGCGACGGATCCGCGACACTATAGCGACGGATTAGCGACAAAAATTTTTGTTGATAAATATGTCTGATACCAAAAAATATGGTAAATATGTATCAGAAATAGTCGCTAAATCTGTCAATAATCCGTCGAAGACATCGATGGAATAGCGACAAAAATTCAGTCAGTGAGCTTCTAAAAAATTTGGTAAAAATTGGATCACAGTTTCCGTCGCTAATCTGTCACCAAATTCATCGACGTAAATAATATGTCACTAATCCGTCGCTGGTTTTTCGTCGCTGGTTTTTCGTCGCTAATTTTGTCGCTACACCATCGACATGGCGACAAATTAGCAACGAAATGTTGGCAGCGACACTTGAATTAATGATGCCACATTTCCGTCGCTATATTAAAATAGCGACAAAAATAGACATTTTAGCGACAAAAAATTCTATCGCTAAAACTATGTATTTTTGTAGTGTGCACTGCCAGTCAGATGTGTTGGCTGAGTTATATCTTCAAACATTGGCCCTTGTGTTTCTTTCCTAGGGTCTTTATTCGCTTGGAGGGGGGTGGATTACTGACATGTCAAGCATCCAATGCCACAACCCTATACCAGCCCTCTTTCTCTCTTTCCTCTTCTATAAACCCTCTTCTCTTTTCTTCTCCACTTATTTTCTCACTCCCACTTCACCATATTCTTCCTAGAGCTAATAAGTGTTAAACCCAAGCTAGTAGCTCATGAAATCAAAGTTTTGGTCTCTAGACGTACCTAGGAGGAGTTGAAGACCTTGGCTAAAAAAATTAGATTTAAGGCAAGTATATCTTGCACATTGGGAATATTTGCTCTTTTGGTTGAATTATTTCTATATTTTCATGTTGTTGCTGATTTTATTTTGTCATTGTTGATTTCTAGTAGTTTGTAATATGTTCTATGAAATAGAGATTAGATTAATTAATTATTTAGAGCTTAGACTCATAGTTAGAATAAAACCTAGACACTAAAGATAAACCCTTGGCATTGTTGCGATTACTTGAACTCAAACCCTAGATTCAAAATTGTTGTAGACATCCTATACTAACTCCCCCTAACCTTGTAAATCGATTTGGTAGAAAACTTGGTGGATTTTTGAGCTAAAACCCAAGGACCCAAGCTGTTGTCATTATGGTATCAGTGCAGACAATATACCAATGGTATAACGTCTTCCTAAGATTTTTTTTCTAGAACTATTCTTTCATGTAGAATAGTATAATGGGGGTATATTGTCCTACACACAATATATTGTTGGCACTGGAAATTTCAAAAATGGATTCTGAATCTAGTTTTGTTTCATCACGGATGCACTTTGCTTCCCTTGAAACATACCAGAGTGATTGCCATTTGTTTTCTAGCCATATTTCCTAGGTGCCACCCTAGTTTTAGCTCGGTTAGAACTCTTAACTATCATGTATCCTGATTTCCTGAGTTAGATAAAATACGATATTTTGCAAGACTCTTCTAGATTGATTTTAGAATTTTATATATTGATGTTTTAACTCCAGTAGATCCTAGAGGCAATAGTTAACCTATGGTATGGGTTTAGTATAGATACTATATATTGGAAACCCCCAGATCTTATACGAGATACCTAATGGATCGAGGATATTGCATACATGGTTGTTACCGGATTGTCCCTTGCTCCTAACCTGACTACACTGGATCCATACTATTTTATATTAGACTACCCTATAGGGTATTGGTTTTGATTATATCACTGAGGTGCCCATGTTTACATATTGTACTGATATGTACCATGTTTACCTGTGTCACTATTATATATTGTCTACATGTACGGATACCCTTGTAGTAGACCATTGGTCATAGCGCGGATTAGGGCATATGATTGTGGGTGTTATTATTTGTGAATTGTTGCATCTACGCTCAGGATACATCTAGATTAGTACCTTTGGGAGCCACCTTCAATTTATACCAAGCATACACGTACTTCGTAAAACATCTATATTGGATTATTGCGTGTCAATAACATGGATTCCATAATACTATAGAGTAAATTAACTAGTCTAAAATTAGTTAGAGCATTGGCAGAGATAGGAAATCAATTTACGTTCGTCGTTAATTATTAGCTAGCACATCAGATAGTGTGGATATTATCCATTTATCCGAAGTAACGTATTTTTTATCCCTTTGGACCTGGCGACTGTCCTATAGGGATTGTTTTGGACTGTTATATCATGATTATATCCAACCAACCTAGTGACGGTTTTATAGGGATACCGTGAACTGTTATATATTATTACTATATTAGGCCAAGCTAGTACTACTCTGCGCAATGCACAATCTAACGAATCCATATATACATTGTGACCGGGATACCTAGGTAAACAATTTAGCAAACCATGGGGATTGATTGGTCATATCATTAACATTGGTTTCAATATTATATTTATTATTGTCTGCTAGTAGACTTTAGTACGAAATGTTGTCTCGACATAGTAGTTCCCCTTGTCCTTGTTTCTTGTAGGGGTGGTAATTATTTTAATGATAGATTATATATCTTAGACTATGATACAGGCTATTATTTATTATTTTATTGATTGATTTTCTTGTATTATTTTTTTGTGCTTTTTTATGGTACTTTCTATTAGGGGTTTACCCCTCTGGTATTGCTTGGTCAGATCTCATAGTAGAGCCTGAGGATATACCATCACTTCTACTCGATAGTACATACCAGGAAGATGGCCATTAGGAGACTTGAGTGGTTTTTTTCTTAACAAATTTTGTTTGGTATTTTGATTCTTTTGAGACATTTTGTCGCCAGGCACCTATTTAGCCCGTGTACTCCAGAAGCATCTTTCCTGTCTTATGAGATAATATTGTGTAGTTAATAATGTAATCATGTACGATTGATACATGTCATATTTTACCATTTCTTGTTTGACCGATTCAGACAAAGGATGTTCTATGAGAAGATAGGGAATCGTAGTAAGCCCTCCTTGTTTAGGTACAAGCATGACCATATTGAGGATGCAGGCATATCTCGTAGTGCATAGTTAGCTTGGTCATACTTCATTCTCCGAAATTTGGTACTGTGTGTGACACCAGTTATGTATTCCATTACTTTCATCAGAAGCTCTAACTTGGGAATACATGTTGGCGACATTATAGGACATTGTGGAGGTAATAATACCATCCTTATGTTTGAGGATAAGTTTATTGTCAGAGTCTCAAGTGCGACTTACGGTAGAGTAGTTGCACATTGTCGTACTTGTTAGATAGAGAAAGGTACGTAGGAAGAACAATACATGACTTTACATTCCTTTACATATTCTCTTCACCCGATGGTAGGACATTAGGATGAACTTTATGTTAGGTTTGCATCATACCTTACAGATTGTAAGCCCACTGATTTTCATGAATTTCTAATTTGGTTTTTTATCAATTTTTTGGAATTTTCTAGGATTTTTTTGAGATTAAAACCTAGGCTTTTGGTAATTAAATAATTTTTAATTACTGTTAAATAATATTAAAATATTAGATAAATAATATTTTATGGTGTAAAATGAAAAACCGGACATAGGGTAATTTTTCGGGAATTTATTGGACTCCGAAAGCATTTACAAGGCCCTAAAAATGATTAAATAAATAAACCCGGTTCAATTGAACCAACCCAACTCAAACCGAACCGCTAAACTGAACCGGACCGGACCAACCTAGCCTTAAAGGGTCGGGTCGGGTCGGATCCGAATCGAACCCGACCCGAAACCCGTTAACCCACACCGTAACCCTAATCCTAATCCGGCCTCGACTCCGCGGCGGCGCACCTATATAAAGACGCCTCGACTTCTGTGCCGCCGCCGCTCAGCGCCTGCCGCCGCCACAAACCCTAATTCTTCTCGCCTCGACCTCGCTCCACCCATCCTCGCCGTCGTCGGTCATCTCCTCCGACGAGCCCCGGCCTCTCCGCCCTGCCCTAGCCCGCTGCCCCGTCCCCACCTCCTTCCTCAGCCCGCCGCAAACCCTCTGTCCCCTCTTCCGCCACCTGACCGCCCCGCTCGAGTCCTCCCCCGCACGTCGGAGTCCCCTCTCCTTCCTTCTCTTCCCGCAGCGCTGCCCCTCGACCCCCGCCGGATCTCACGTCCCCACGCCGTCGTCCCTGCGAACCCCAGCACCGCCCTTCGCTGCCGCCCTCTCTCCTCGACCGCCCGTCGCCATCTAGCCGGCCAACCCCACTCCCTCTTCTTCCTCCTCCCTCGACACCAAGCCACAGCTGCAGCAGCAGCCGGCTCAGCCCTACGCCGCCGCCTCTGGCCGCTCAGCCGAGCCCTACGCCGCCCCCTCCGGCCAGAGCCTCCGCTCTCCTGCCTCCCTTCGGCCAGCCCCGAGCCGCCAAGCTCCGGCCAGCAGCTCGAAACCCTAACCCTAGGTTGCAGCACCCTGACACGACTCGGACACGTGTCGGACACGGAAAAATTCAGTTTTCGGAGCCCTGTTCAGGTATTCTTTTTTCTCTCCTCGCTGATCCGATTTCAATTCCGTCAGTTGCGTCGCGTAGACTGTATGACCCTCTCGGTGCCCGTGCAACCCGTTCGGTGCATCGCGTCCTGCGGCGATCGCGAACCGCGATCCAAAAACAGGAAAAAACAACGCCATGTTTCACCCCGGAACTGAGTGTGCCCCGCCAAACGGGGCGACTTGGTCGCACGCGATCTTTACCAAAATGTGTGCGACGTTGATACGGTCGTGTGGGATTTCGCAGAAGTCGATTCGGATGTACATGCACACCGGAATCAACGCGTATCCGCCGACACCGCCCCGTATCCGTCTGTTCTAGAACATGCTGTAACTTCGTGTACACACGTCGGATCGAGACAAAACTTGCACCATCGGACTCGTAGCAATACGTTGGTCCTGTGACCCAAGTTTGGTTCGATTCTGAGAACATTGACGAAATTGCGTATCGTGGGCCCCACAAGCTCCACTTGACGGGCGATTTTGTGATCGGCTCTTCGGAATCTAATTCTGGAAGTTCTGTTGGGTTCGTATCATCGTTCCTAACTTGTTGACACTAAGTTTGGCAAAATTGGAGACCTTTGACCCTGACACGCTTTTCGGTGCAAAGTGGCACACATGTGGACCCTACTTTTGCCCGAAATTGTCATTTTTGCCCATGTGTCCAAATTGGACTTAAGGACAGGCGTTTCTAGCTATTTAATATTTTCTGAATCTAATGATGATGTTTATTTTAGCAATCGGAGTAGTACCAGCAGATCACACTGAGACCAGAGCTACAGTTGGAGCCAGGACCCCAGGCAAGTGTACCTTGCCAAATTCTGCAGCTTTGCTACTTATTCCCTTAACTTATTTATACATTATTGTACAAGTATACCTTGCCACCTTTGCAGTTCTTGTTGCATATTTCCTTGCTTTATTTATACTGTGGCGCATGCTTGACCTAGGACCGTGTGACTTACTTCGCGTCTGATTATTAGTCGGGTGCCAACACCGTATGCGATGTTGTGTATTATCATCTAGAGATGGACATTCGTGACCCTTTGCATTCTCGTACTTGTCTTATCAAGTACACTATAACCCAGGACACTTGACACTATTCATGGACAGGATCTTCCTGAGATATTCATGGTAATTCTGTATAGGATACAGACTGTATGGCATTGACATTATATTTCTAGATACTATATGACTTGTTGCATTAGGTATGATTGTGCGTGACATGGACATGAGGCATCATGTATATGAGATGTGTGATTACATTGGGTGGGGAGAGACACACAGGCTACAGGCTGATCATATATATAAACCCCTATTATTGTGAGGCACAAGACTCTGAAGCCCGAGCTTGGCCCATTACTCATTATTACTGCTGCTACCGGCTCCCCGACACAGAGCTTATAGTGGCTTCAGCCTGAGTTCTAGTGCTGCTCTCATCTTGCATATCACTTAGCTGATTATTTAGTATTCCCTTATTGTTCCATCTATTGCTGGAGAGACCCACAGGCTACAGGTTGATTATGTTATGTCTGCTACTCAGTCTCCCGCTGAGTAGACCACCTCATGATATAACTGCTACTGGCTCCCCTACACAGAGCTTGTAGTTGTTTCAACCTGAGTACTATTGATGCTCTCTCTATTGCATTTCACACAGATAATTACATACTTACCCTATTTATCTCATTATTTGCTGCACTGCATTTATTTTGGCTTGTATTTTCTGTACCTTGTTATATCCCCTGAGGACCTGGATCCGGATTATGTCCCCCGGATTTACAAACGAGATCTATCTCGAGGTATACGGGTGTCATGCCCCAGTCCCAAAATATCGAGGAACTGGACACGTGGCAATGGCCAGCAGCATGCAACGATGGACAAACCCAATTTAATGGATCCATCGGCATACTTAAGCTGTAATATAGGTCTACAACAATAAGTCAAAATCTAATCTCATCCACACACAGAATAATAAGAACATCAGCAAATAAAGAAAGTACATCAAAGTCCAGTCTCAGCAGAGTATGTCAGGAACAACCCGATAAGAGTCTAAAACACTGGTTCATCAGACCAGAATAAAAGAGTCCAAAAATAGAGTATCTGAAGAGTACAAATATCATAATCTCAAGTAAAATCCTCTGCCATCACCTCTGCTTCTATGTTAGGTTCTCCTTCAGCAATAGCTCCTGGTACAACTTCAGCTCATGTCCCGTAAACCTCGGGATAATGCTCTTCTGCTAAACCTGGGGACATCATCCATTCCAGGTCCTCAGGGGACATAACAAGGTACAATAATACAAGCCAGAAATAATGCAGTGAAATAGTAAATAAAATAAGCAGGGTGTCTACATAACCATCTAAGTGAAAATGCAACTGAGAGCAACACTAGTACCCAGGCTGAGACTGCCACAAGCTCTGTGTCGGGGAGCCGGTAGCAGCAATATCTAGTAGTGGTCTAGCTCTGCACGAGAGTCTACAACCTCACAATAGTAGTATATAAATATAGAACAGCCTGTAGCCTGTGTGTCTCTCCCCTCCCAATGTAACCACACGTCGCATGTCCATGTCACGTGAGATCAGTGCTAATGCAACAGTCATAATCTAAGAGTATAATAACTATGTCCATCCTGTATCCTACACAGAATCACCTTGAATGTCTCAGGAAGATTCTGTCAATGTATGGTGTCAAGTGTCCTAGGTTATAGTGTACTTGATAAACAAGCACGAGAATATAAAGGGTCTCGAATGTCCATCACTAATGACATACACAACTCCGTGTACGGGGTTGGCACCCGACTGTGATCGGACGCTAAGTATGTCATACGGTCCTAGGTTATATCATGTACACTAGTCACAGTAAATAGAGCAAGAGAACAAAATATCTATTAAACTGTAATTTATGGCAAGGTACACTTGCCTGGGATTGGAATATCAGTGGCGGTCCTTGTAACAGTGGGTTCAGCAATAACTCCTCCAAAAGCTGAAATGAACATTACCAACAGTCTCAGAAGATAGAAAATAGTTAGAAATGCCTGTCCTTAAGTCCAGTTTGGACACAAGGGCAAAAACGACATTTCTAGGCCAAAGCGGGTCCATATGTGGGCCGCTTTGCACCGAAAACCGAGTCAGGGTCAAAGGTCTCCAAATCAGTCCTACTTAGTGTTAACAAGTCAGAAACGTTGATACGAATCCAACGGAACTTCCAGAATTGGATTCCGATGAGCCGTTCTCAAAATCGCCCGTCAAGTGGAACCTGTGGGGCCCACGACACGCGATTTTCCAACGTTCTCAGAATCGAACCAAACTTGACCCACAGGACCAGCGTATTGCTACGAGTCCGATGGCGTAAGTTTCGTCTCGATCTGACGTGTATACACTAAGTTTCAGCAAGAACTAGAAAGTACGGATACGGGTTGTTGTCCGCGGATACGCGTTGATTCCGGTGTGCACGCACACCCGAATCAGCTTCTGCGAAATCCCGCACGTCCGTATCGACGACGCACACATATCTGTGAAGACCGCACGCGACCAAGTCGTCCCGTTTGGCGGGGCGTACTCGATTCCAGGGTGAAACAGGGCTAAGTTTTTCCTGTTTTTGGATCGCGGTGTGCGATCACCACAGGACGCGATGCCCCGAGCGGTTTGTCCGGGCACCGAGAGGGTCAAACAGGCTACACGAAGAAATTTACGGAATATGAAACAGAACTACGGTTCAAAAGTTATGGGTACCTGAACTTGTCCGAAAAATCCGAGTTTCCTCGTGTCAGACTCGAGTCCGTCACACCTAGGGTTAGGGTTGTGTCTTGGATCCGTGTCCACGCTGTATCCCGGCTAGGTCTGGGTTCTGCGACGTGTCCGAGTCGCTGGTAGCCGCTGGCAGCCGTGGGGTGGTCGTCGACCGTCTGGGCGGTCTGTTCCGGCGCTGTGGGTGGCCGGACGTCACCTGGAAGGAGGAGAGATCTAGGGTCGGGTTCGACCGAGTCTGGGTCCGGCGGGTAGTCACTGGAGTAAGGTGGAGGGTTCCGGTCAGTCGGCCCTGGGAGACTGGAAGGCTGAACAAGGGAGGTCCGGCGTCGGGATCACCGGAGAAGGGGATGTCGAAGGGGGTTGTACTCGCCGGTTGGAGCGGCTTCGAGCGGAGGTTGAACGGGAGGAAGGAGACAGCGGTTCTGAGACGGGTGGCTGAGGGCTAAGGACGGCGACAGCGGCCGTAGGAGGGAGGCGGTGCGGCAAGGCTCTGCGGGAGGGCTGAGATGGCTAGGGCAGCCGGTGGTCGAGGGCAGCTGCTTAAATTGGAGGCGGGTTCAGGCGTTCACGAGAGGTGGAGCGAGGAGTCGCCGGCGGTTTAGGGGAAGTGGAAGGGAACCGTCGCCGGCGGCGGGGAGCCGAGCGTCGGGCGTTACTGGGAGGCCAAGCGGCTCGGGGAGGCGGACAGCCGGCCGTTTAGCCGCCGGAGAAACCGTAGGGTCGGCTTCTCAGGAGTGGGGGAGAATGAGGATTCGGGTTGCGGGCGGTCGGGTTTCGGGTCTGCGGGCCCGACCCGACCCGATAAGGCCAACGGGTTTGGGCCGGCTGCTAGGTGGGCTGGGCTAAATAATTAACTAAATAAACAAATAATTAATTAATTAATTATGTAATTACATAATAATAATTATTAGGGCTTTAAAATTCATCCGGGGTCCAATAAATTCCCGGAAAAATACCCCATGCTCGATTTTTTTTTTAATTTTACACTTGAAAATATAATTTCTATCACATTTTATATTATTTAATTTCATTTAAAAAAATTCATTTTTAAATTAGACTACTTTAATTTTATTATTTAAAAATTCACAAAACTGCTAATTAATTTCAGAAAATTTAAATTTAAAAAAATTCTTAAAATTTAGGTGATTACAATCTACCCCCCTTAAGAAAATTGCGTCCTCGCAATTAAAAAATAAAAGTTCTAATAGAACAGAACTACAGGTATTAAAAATTTACTTAAGATATACCTGCATCCTCGAATAAGTGGGGGTATTTCTGACGCATGATATCTTCCCTCTCCCAAGTAGATTCACCAGGAGAGTGCTGCTTCCAAGCCACACGAACTAGTTTAATTGTCTGCCCTCGCAGTGTCTTCTCACTGGTTCCGAGTATACCCACCGGTTGTTCTTCATATCTCAGGCTTGGGCCTACGGTAATCTCAGAATGATCCACTATGTGACTTGGGTCAGTCACATACCTTCTCAACTGTGAGACATGGAATACATCATGCACTCCCTCTAAGGATGGAGGTAATGCAAGACGATACGCCACCTCACCAATACGCTCCAGAATATCAAAGGGCCCAATGTACCTTGGACTCAACTTGCCTCTGCTCCCAAAGCGAATGGTTCCTCGAGTAGGCGAGATCCTCAGGAATACATGTTCTCCTTCCTTGAACTCCAGGGGACGTCGGTGTGTATCAGCCCAGTGCTTCTGTCTGTCCTGAGCTGTCCGAAGATGATTCTGGATTTGTTTCACCTTCTCCACTGTTTGCATCACCAACTCTGGTCCCAAAATTTGACGCTCTCCGACGTCACTCCAGCATATTGGCGATCTGTATTTCCTACCGTATAACGCCTCGAAAGGTGCCATCTTAATACTTGCCTGGTAACTGTTGTTATAGGAGAACTCTACCAAATGCAAATGATCTTCCCAAGACCCTCCAAAGTCTAACATACAGGATCTCAGCATATCCTCCAAGATCTGGATTGTACGTTCTGATTGACCATCTGTCTGGGGGTGATAGGCTGTGCTGAATTTTAGTCTGGTACCAAGACTCTCTTGCATGCTTCGCCAAAATTGAGAGGTGAACCTCGAATCTCGGTCTGATACGATACTAACCGGCACTCCATGCAATCTTACTATTTGTCTCATATACATGTCGGCTAGTATCTCCGTGGACTGTCCAACTCTAAATGGCAAGAAGTGTGCCGATTTAGTGAGTCGATCCACGATAACCCATACCGCATCTTTTCCGCTGGGGCTCCTTAGGAATCCTGTGACGAAGTCCATGGTGATATGTTCCCACTTCCATTCTGGTATGGGAAGCGACTGCAACATTCCTGCAGTCCTCTGATGCTCGGCTTTCACTTGTTGGCAGACTAAGCATTTAGCTACAAATCTGGCAATCTCTCTCTTCATTCCATGCCACCAATAATACTGCCTTAGATCTCGATACATCTTTGTTCCTCCTGGATGAACAGAGTATATGGAGCTATGTGCTTCAGTCATTAGCTCCTGTCTCAGTTCTCCATTTGGAATATATAGACGATCTCCGCACCTTAATGTACCATCCTCATGTATGCGAAGTCCCGTCTGCATGCCTGCTTCAGTCTTCTCTTTGAGTCTTCGAAATCTTGCATCAGTAGGCAAAGCTTCTTTAATTCTTTCCACGAGCGATGACTTCACTTCCAGATTAGCCAGCAAGCCACTCTGCCTTGGTAGAATAACCTCTATCTGAAGCTCCTGTAAATCTTTCAATAGCTCAGGCTGCATTGTCAAGAAATAAGCCGTAGGCTTCCTGCTGAGTGCATCTGCTACTACATTCGCCTTCCCTGGGTGGTACTGCAGATCTATATCAAAATCCACCATTAACTCAAGCCAGCGTCTTTGCCTCATGTTAAGCTCTTTCTGAGTATATACATACTTCAGACTTTTGTGGTCAGTGAAGATTTCCACCTTCTCACCACAAAGATAATGCCTCCAAATCTTCAGTGCAAATATTACAGCAGCTAGCTCCAGATCGTGCGTTGGGTAGTTCTTCTCATGGACCTTCAACTGTCTCGATGCATAAGCAATAACTTTGCCATGCTGCATCAAAATACATCCTAGGCCACTACCTGACGCATCGCTATAAACAACAAAACCGCCTGACCTTGAAGGAAGAGTCAAGACTGGTGCTGTTGTTAAACGCCTCTTCAGTTCTTCAAAGGCCAACTGACATTCTTCTGTCCATGCAAAGTCCTGATCTTTCCGTGTCAACTTCGTCATTAGCTCTGCAATCCTTGAGAAATTTTCTACAAACCTTCTGTAATATCCGGCAAGTCCTAGAAAACTCCTCACCTCAGCAACTGATGTCGGGGTAGGCCAAGTCTCAATAGCAGCAACCTTCTCTGGATCAACTGACAGTCCTTCTCCTGAGATAATATGCCCCAAGAATGGCACATTATCCATGCAAAACTCACATTTACTGAGCTTAGCATAAAGCTTCTCTTGCCTCAACGTCTCTAGCACGATTCTGAGATGCTCCTCGTGCTCTTCGTGGCTTTTGAAATATACCAGAATGTCATCGATAAATACCACCACGAATTTATCCAAGTATTGATGGAAGACTCGATTCATTAAGCTCATGAACACAGCAGGCGCGTTGGTTAAACCAAACGGCATTACTAAGAACTCATAGTGTCCATACTTGGTCCTGAAGGCTGTCTTCGGGATATCTTCCTTCCTCACCCTAATTTGGTGATAACCGGATCTCAGGTCAATCTTTGAAAATACCCTTGCTCCACTCAATTGATCAAATAAGTCATCAATGCGGGGCAAGGGATACCGGTTCTTAATGGTCACAGCATTTAACGCCCTGTAATCAATGCACAGGCGAACTGTTCCATCCTTCTTCGGTACAAAAAGTATAGGTGCTCCCTAAGGTGAAACACTGGGCCGGATGAAACCTTTCTCCAGAAGTTCATCAACTTGCTTCTTTAACTCAATTAACTCCTTAGGTGCTAGTCTATAAACCGATAAAGTGATAGGTTCAGCACCTGGAGTTAAGTCTATGGTGAATTCTATTTCCCGATCAGGTGGTAGACCTGGAAGATCATCGGGAAATACATCCACAAAATCTGATATAACTCTTGGGTAACTTGATTCTCCTTCTACAGTTAATACCCTAAGAGTTGGCTGAACACCTTGTTCTACAGCTCCTCGAAGAAATTCAAACTCTGAGTGTCCAGGTGGTCTGAATATAACTTTTCCAAGCCGACAATCAAGAGTAGCATGATACTGACTTAACCAGTCCATACCAAGTACAACATCATAGTCAGGCATAGAAAAGATCAGAAATTGGGCTCGCATCTCTCTTCCGCAGACTACTACTGAACATGATCTACAGATATCACTAACAGGTATAATTCCACCTCCCGTAAGAATTCTCTTCGTCTTTGGAAGGGGTGCAGTAGCTACTCTATGGGTGGCTACGAAGCTAGCAGCTATAAATGAGTGTGATGCTCCAGAATCAAATAAAGCTACAGCAGATAATGAAGCTACTAAAATGGTACCTACTATAACTTCTCCAGCAATAGCTTCTTCCTGAACAGCCATTGCAAAAGCCTGACCTCGTCCCTGAGCTGGACCCCTCTGCTGACGAGCCTGTTGGAATAGTGCTGCTTGTGGTGGCAATGGAGGTCTTGGCTGATATCCTCCTGGAGCTGGTGGTCTGACTCCTCCAACTCCCGTCTGCTGTGCTCCCACTGCTGGATAATCTGGCCTTGGTGCAGGTAGAGCTGGTCGTGGTGCTTTCTCTTGGCGTGCTGTGCAGTCCCTGGATAGATGCTGGTTGGAGCCGCAAACCAGGCATAGTCCCAATTTACGTCTGCACTCCTTTTCAATGTGACCCAACTTGCCGCAGAAATGACAAGTAGGTAGGGTTCTTGGTGCTGCTCTCTGCGGTATATTCCTCTGGAGTCGCTTTGCAGAATCCCCTTGGGCTGCCTTGGATGGTGCTGAGGAAAATGGTCGCTTCAGGCTTGACTCCCTCCTGGTGACGCGCTCCATGCGTCGTGCTGCAGCAAGGACGTCGTTGTACGATGTTGGGACAACAGATCCAATCAACCTCTGAAGCTCGAACCTGAGTCCATCAAAGAATTTCTCCGCCTTCTCTTCTTCAGTAGGAATTAGGGAAGGGGCAAAACGACTCAGGCGAATGAATTCAGCATTATACTCCTCCACCGTCATGTTACCCTGGATGAGATGGTTGAACTTATCTCGGAGTTCTGATCTAGCAACGGCTGGGATATACATCTCTTGGAAGAGTCTGGAGAACTCCTCCCAAGTGACTCGGTCATGTCCGAGCCTCCTCTCTTCAGCTAGCCACCAGTGATGCGCGTTGTCCGTCAGTTGCATTCGGACAGCAGTCATCCATCTCTCCCGCGGAAGTTCAGCTGCTTCCAACTGATGTTGTGTATTGGTGAGCCACTTATGCACTTCAGTTGGTCCTTCCTTGCCCGAAAAGGTACGGGGCTTGAGTTGACGGAAATCAGTGATAGATCCCGTCGCTGGTCGCCTAGCTTGCGGGTTTGCCTGCTCCAATGCATTTACTAGGCTGTTTCTCAGGTTCTCTGCCTCCTGACGCTGCGCCTCCTGTTGAACTTGTTGTTAAGCTTGCATCATAGCATAAAACATCTGGAATATTTGCTGCCCATCCATTGCTTGTCCTGGTGGGAAGGCATGCATCTGTGGAGTGAACTGTGGCGGAGGTGGGATATCATCACGCCTGAACCTTGAGTTATGCTGCTCAGCTTATCCACTTTGAGAGGATTGACCTCTGTTCTCTGGTGTAACTCCATCTCCATAGGTAACCACAGCATCTTGTGGTGTAAAAGGAATTTCATCTCCACTTCTTGGATCCATCTTTCTGTATCCAAAATAAACTTTATGAGAACGTTTAGTAGAATCAAGCAGGATGCATAATTAAGTATTTAATTCGAATGTGATATAGAGTTTCAAAAATGTTTCAACAAATGGATGAGATCCTAAGCCTATCCTATCCTTTACAGGTTTGTTTGGCCCCTAAGTTGAGACCAAACAATTTGTCGAAGACCTGCATGGGCCACCACAAAAACCATGTCACGCCCCAGCCCCAAAATATCGAGGAACTGGACACGTGGCAATGGCCAGCAGCATGCAACGATGGACAAACCCAATTTAATGGATCCATCGGCATACTTAAGCTGTAATATAGGTCTACAACAATAAGTCAAAATCTAATCTCATCCACACACAGAATAATAAGAACATCAGCAAATAAAGAAAGTATATCAAAGTCCAGTCTCAGCAGAGTATGTCAGGAACAACCCGATAAGAGTCTAAAACACTGGTTCATCATACCAGAACAAAAGAGTCCAAAAATAGAGTATCTGAAGAGTACAAATATCATAATCTCAAGTAAAATCCTCTGCCATCACCTCTGCTTCTATGTTAGGTTCTCCTTCAGCAATAGCTCCTGGTACAACTTCAGCTCATGTCCCGTAAATCTCGGGATAATGCTCTTCTGCTAAACCTGGGGACATCATCCATTCCAGGTCCTCAGGGGACATAACAAGGTACAATAATACAAGCCAGAAATAATGCAGTGAAATAGTAAATAAAATAAGCAGGGTGTCTACATAACCATCTAAGTGAAAATGCAACTGAGAGCAACACTAGTACCCAGGCTGAGACTGCCATAAGCTCTGTGTCGGAGAGCCGATAGCAGCAATATCTAGTAGTGGTCTAGCTCTGCACGAGAGTCTACAACCTCACAATAGTAGTATATAAATATAGAACAGCCTGTAGCCTGTGTGTCTCTCCCCTCCCAATGTAACCACACGTCGCATGTCCATGTCACGTGAGATCAGTGCTAATGCAACAGTCATAATCTAAGAGTATAATAACTATGTCCATCCTGTATCCTACACAGAATTACCTTGAATGTCTCAGGAAGATTCTGTCAATGTATGGTGTCAAGTGTCCTAGGTTATAGTGTACTTGATAAACAAGCACGAGAATATAAAGGGTCTCGAATGTCCATCACTAATGACATACACAACTCCGTGTACGGGGTTGGCACCCGACTGTGATCTGACGCTAAGTATGTCATACGGTCCTAGGTTATATCATGTACACTAGTCACAGTAAATAGAGCAAGAGAACAAAATAACTATTAAACTGTAATTTATGGCAAGGTACACTTGCCTGGGATTGGAATATCAGTGGCGGTCCTTGTAACAGTGGATTCAGCAATAACTCCTCCAAAAGCTGAAATGAACATTACCAACAGTCTCAGAACATAGGAAATAGTTAGAAACGCCTGTCCTTAAGTCCAGTTTGGACACAAGGGCAAAAACGACATTTCTAGGCCAAAACGGGTCCATATGTGGGCCGCTTTGCACCGAAAACCGAGTCAGGGTCAAAGGTCTCCAAATCAGTCCTACTTAGTGTTAACAAGTCAGAAACGTTGATACGAACCCAACGGAACTTCCAGAATTGGATTCCGATGAGCCGTTCTCAAAATTGCCCGTCAAGTGGAACCTGTGGGGCCTACGACACGCGATTTTCCAATGTTCTCAGAATCAAACCAAACTTGACCCACAGGACCAGCGTATTGCTACGAGTCCGATGACGCAAGTTTCGTCTCGATCTGACGTATATACACTAAGTTTCAGCAAGAACCAGAAAGTACGGATACGGGTTGTTGTCCGCGGATACGCGTTGATTTCGGTGTGCACGCACACCCGAATCAGCTTCTGCGAAATCCCGCACGTCCGTATCGACGACGCGCACGCATCTGTGAAGACCGCATGCGACCAAGTCGTCCCGTTTGGCGGGGCGTACTCGATTCTGGGGTAAAACAGGGCTAAGTTTTTCCTGTTTTTGGATCGCGGTGTGCGATCACCACAGGACGCGATGCCCCGAGCGGTTTATCCGGGCACCGAGAGGGTCAAACAGGCTACACGAAGAAATTTATGAAATATGAAACAGAACTACGGTTCAAAAGTTATGGGTACCTGAACTTGTCCGAAAAATCCGAGTTTCCTCGTGTCAGACTCGAGTCCGTCACACCTAGGGTTAGGGTTGTGTCTTGGATCCGTGTCCACGCTGTATCCCGGCTAGGTCTGGGTTCTGCGACGTGTCCGAGTCGCTGGTAGCCGCTGGCAGCCGTGGGGTGGTCGTCGACCGTCTGGGCGGTCTGTTCCGGCGCTGTGGGTGGCCGGACGTCACCTGGAAGGAGGAGAGATCTAGGGTCGGGTTCGACCGAGTATGGGTCCGGCGGGTAGTCACTGGAGTAAGGTGGAGGGTTCCGGTCAGTCGGCCCTGGGAGACTGGAAGGCTGAACAAGGGAGGTCCGGCGTCGGGATCACCGGAGAAGGGGATGTCGAAGGGGGTTGTACTCGCCGGTTGGAGCGGCTTCGAGCGGAGGTTGAACGGGAGGAAGGAGACAGCGGTTCTAAGACGGGTGGCTGAGGGCTAAGGACGGCGACAGCGGCCGTAGGAGGGAGGCGGTGCGGCAAGGCTCTGCGGGAGGGATGAGATGGCTAGGGCAGCCGGTGGTCGAGGGCAGCTGCTTAAATAGGAGGCGGGTTCAGGCGTTCACGGGAGGTGGAGCGAGGAGTCGCCGGCGGTTTAGGGGAAGTGGAAGGGAACCGTCGCCGGCGGCGGGGAGCCGAGCGTCGGGCGTTACTGGGAGACCAAGTGGCTCGGGGAGGCGGACAGCCGGCCGTTTAGCCGCCGGAGAAACCGTAGGGTCGGCTTCTCAGAAGTGGGGGAGAATGAGGATTCGGATTGCGGGCGGTCGGGTTTCGGGTCTGCGGGCCCGACCCGACCCGATAAGGCCAACGGGTTTGGGCCGGCTGCTAGGTGGGCTGGGCTAAATAATTAACTAAATAAACAAATAATTAATTAATTAATTAAATATGTAATTATATAATAATAATTATTAGGGCTTTAAAATTCATCCGGGGTCCAATAAATTCCCGGAAAAATACCCCATGCTCGGTTTTTTTTTTAATTTTACACTTGAAAATATAATTTCCATCACATTTTATATTATTTAATTTCATTTAAAAAAATTCATTTTTAAATTAGACTACTTTAATTTTATTGTTTAAAAATTCACAGAAACTGCTAATTAATTCCAGAAAATTTAAATTTAAAAAAATTCTTAAAATTTAGGTGATTACAACGGGACTGCAGCAGGAGCAGATACAGGAGCTGATACAGGAGCTGTACCGACCTTCGAGGACGAGATCACACCAGAGAACTTCTCCTGAGTATTGGCTTTATATACTCATTTATTTCCATTTCCAGTTCCTTTACATTTTCAGTCTATTGCATTTATGTATCAGACTTGTTCTCGGATTGTTCTCCGAGATACTTTTATTGAGATTTGTTAGTTATTCCTATTTACATTATTTTGGCATTTTATCTGTGATTATCTGTTGTGGATGAGATTATCTTAGACTGTGACTTGTATCATTGGACCTACTTATTCTTATATTACAGCTTAAGCATGCTCCGATGGATCCATTAAATTGGGGTTGTCCATCGGTGTGTGCTGCTGGCCATTATCACGCATCTGGTCCCTCGATATTTTGGGACTGGGGCGTGACATAGTTTTTGTGGTGGCCCATACAGGTCTACGACTAAATTGTTCGGTTTCAACTTAGGGACCGAGCAAGCCTGCAATAAGAATAGGATAAGTTTAAGGATCTCATCCACTTGCTTGAAACGTTCTTGATATCTATATCAAATTCAAATTAATTTTTTGACTCGTATCCTGCCTTGATTCCTGAGCGCCCTTATAGTTTATTTTTGTTGCAGAGAAATGAATCCCCAAGTCGGCGAAGAGACTCATCCAGGAACACAATAAGGTGTTGTGGTTACCCATGAAGATGAAGTGACACCAGTTGGTGCAAGTCAATCATCACAACAACATAGTCCAGCAAGTCAGCATACCTCGAGGATCCAGGAAGATGACGTTCCACCATCGACGCAGTTTACTCCACCGACGCCTACCGTTCCACAAGGGCAGGATATGGACGAACAACAAATGTTTCGAATGTTCTACGCGATGATGCAAGCCCATCAGAAGGTTCAGGAAGAAGCTCAGCAGATCCAAGCGGAGAAGTTCATCGATAGATTCAGCTCAGAGTTACGAAAGTTAATCAGCCCCGCTGCAACTACCTTAGACGAGGATGTTCTTACTACAGCAAGACCCATGGAGTGCGAAACAAGGATAGGGTTCAGCCAGAAGCGGCCGTATACATCAGCACCAGACCAAGCACAACAAGAAAGAGTTACAAAGCGACCACAGATTAATCCACCACCAAGAGCAGCACCCAGAGCCTCATTCCTTCCTACTTGTTACTATTGTGGCAAGATAGGCCATATTGAAAAAGAATGCAGACGCAAGTTAGGATTATGCTTGATTTGCGGAACCAGTCAACACTTCGCTAGGGACTGTTCTCAGCATCGAGAGAAAGCAGTGATGATTCATCAACCAGCCACATCAGCACCAGCCGGAGCACCCCAGGAAGAAGTTGGAAAGAGTTCTCCCATGCACCAGCCACCAGAAGCATCTCCGCAAGTACTACTTGTCACGCCCCAGTCCCAAAAATACGTAGGACTAGGACACGTAAGCATGCCAGCCGCATGGATATGGCAACTCCAATATATGGAAACCCAAATCCACACGTACGCTGTAATATGAATATCAAATCCACAAGTGGTATAACTGTAATACAAGTCACAGGGTAAAATCTAAATCTCATCCACCAAAATCATATAGAAATAAATAAACAGTATCGATGAAACTAGATCTCAATAAGTAGTATCTAGGATGATAGTTGGATGGAAACAAATCCACTACCAACTCAAATGGGAAAAGTAAATACAATATAAGTACAACACCATCAAACAATATAAGTACCAGCTATCAATCACGGCTCGAGAGAAGACATCCACGAAGCATCTATAGCCATCCAAATCTGTGCTCTTACAAATACTCAAGAACAGGTACACCTGGCAGTGGACAAGGTCCTCAGAGGGACGTAACAAGATACAGAAAATACGAGCCAACTTGAATACAGTAAACATGCATATAATTTGAAAATAAATAAGTACGATGTACAAGACAATCTATATGAATGCAAATAAGAACAACTTTTCGACGTATGGGCAAGGGTAGGCTACTCGATCTAATTCTCACAACCTCACGCTCGTCAGTGGACATCATCAGCCGACATACCGCGGGGGTAGCGACCCTCGGACTCCATCAATCGACATACCGCGGGGGTAGCGACCATCGGACACGACCCACCATAGTGCGTGCTAGTGACTACGGTGTTACCAGAGTGGTTAAAAGCCCATACGCCTAATGATTGTCCTCTATGATACTAAGTGCCATGTGGGTGTCAACATATCTAATACATAGTAATGACTGAAAGAAAACTACACATGCAAGAATATACAGAAATGCAATGAATATATAGAAATATAAATATCATGCAAAAGTACTGTAAATAAATTGGTAAGGTATCTTGCCTGGGGTCCTGCTACTGGTATGAATCAGAGTCCAAGTCCCAGTCCAAATAGCCTATGTATTACAAATTTATCACGTCAAAAGATAATTTATTTTAATTTATTTAATTCTGGAATAATTACTCTAAAATCCTATTTTAATCTTATTATTCTGATTTTTATGTTAATTCCTAAATTTTGTCCAAAAAAACTGAATTTTATCAACTCGAGACTCATGGCACGCAAATCGAGGCGATCTGTTGACCGAAAAGTCAACCGACACAAACTCAATTTTCATGCATGATTTCCTGTAGATTTTAGCGTCAAAAATATGCTGGAATTTATGGCTCGTCCGAATTCAAATTCGTTTGGGAATAATGGCACATACAAATTTTGTATTGTGCACCGATGGTTAAATTCTAACCTAGAAGTTCTACAGAATTAACAGTATATAAATACTTCGAATTAAATTCTGAAAAAAATATATGTCGATGATCTCGACATTAGCTTTCCGAAACTTTAAACTGTTCATGATTCTGATTCCGGATTCTCCCAAAATTGCGAAAACATCAAAATACGTCTATTTTCGGACATGCTGTGCTCTACGAATTTTCCAGAATTTAATAATAATAATTTAGAAAAACAATTTATATAATCAGAAAGCTAACCTCATTATCGTTCTAACAAAAAAAGGCCTCGTTTGGAGTCCGGAGCTATGCGCAATGGCTTCTGGAAGATGAAGGAACCCTAGATGGCAATTCTCCAAAATTCGGCTGAAGAAAAATCCTAGAAATAAACTTAAACTAATATATATATAGAGGAGAGAGAAGGCAGTCGCGGCTTAGATCTTGACACGTGGCAGCCATCCAACGCTGTCCGCCCCGCAGTCACTGACAGGCGGGCCCGGCACTGTTTGCTGCGGGAGGCTGACAGGTGGGCCACCTGTTTGCTGACTGGGCAGAAATAATTACTTTTTGGGTTTTCTTTTTCAGAAATTAGTTTTTTAATTCAGTTTTTCATAATTAACTCGAAATAAATGCTAATAATAATCGAAAAAATTCCAAAAAATTCTAGAAAATATATTTTATTATTTAGAACCTAAAATAAAATTTTGGGATATTTTTAATTAAGTTTGAACATAAAATAAATTCTTTAAAGTCCTCAAAAATTAGTGTTACTAGTTTTTAATTAACTAAAAATTATGGAAAAATTCCAATAATCTAAAATAGCCTAAAAATAATTCTAAATAAATATTTATATAAGTAAATATACTAAAGAAATTATTTTTCTAATTAACTAAGATAATACTCTAAATGAATTCAACATCTATAATAAATATAATAATATAAAATATACACAAATACTTATTTTGGGTGAGGGAGTTTACACTACTTGTCTGTCCATATTATCGCAGGCGAGGCCACATAGAGAACGAGTGCAGACGCAAAAGGAAATTATGTTTAGCTTGCGGATCCAGCCAGCATTTATTAAAGAAATGCCCCGAACGTCGAGAAAGAGCGCTAATATCACCAGCACCAACGCCAGCCTCTCCAGCATTGGAAGCACCGCAAACGAGAGTTGAAGGAGTCAGACCACCAGCCCCCGGAGGGAATCAGCCGAGGCCACCCTTGGCACCACAAGCAACACTCTTCCAGCAGGCTCAACAACAGCAGAGGAATCAACTGCAAGAACGTGAACAAGCTCCATCGATGACTTTGGAAGACGCACAGACCCATGGAGTAGCTAATGCGCGTAATTTTTTGTAGTTATCTGTTTATAGATTTATTTTATCTCGTGCCTATTGGTTCGCGACCTCAGCCTTAACCTATGTAGTTTTGAACTGCTAATAATTTATAACCTAGTATGCTTTTATAATTGATAACTGTAGAGATTGTAGAGTCTTTTGTTATTGTGCTTATTTTGTGTTGTCTTGTGAACTTGAATTAAGTGTACCTCCTTTCATCATCATCTAGCGTACTTATAATTGTTGTACTACCTTGACTTATGCTGCTAATATAGCCTAGTTTTGCAAGCTTATCCTTTTATCGAGCTTGTTCATGACATATGTATTATTGGGTCGACACACTAATACAATTGTCTATTCAGAATCAGTGCATTACGGTCTGATCAACCTTAGTGAATTTTGGTTCGCTCTTCGCACTACTTCACGTGGATTGAGATATATAGTTGACTAGTATACTTGCCCTCTAGATATGACTGAGCATATCGTATCAGTTACATAACTGTACTAATACGAGCATGCGAACGAAGAATTACCAGAATAAGATTTCAATCCACAACTGCTTGACGATTTCCATTTGAATTCTTTAAACACCTTGATCCAGATACTTCTATTCTATTACCTCACCCTTGAAATCTTTATTATTGATCTCCGTCTTTTCTTATTTTGGAAAGACGAAACCTCGTGCTTGGTATAAGTTTGATATATAGCAGTACTAGATATACCCCACAGGCCGGTCGCATTGTTGATGACCCTTTTATATGAGTAAAGGGAATATCATAGGCGATATGTTTGGTGTTAAAGACTTGTGGATTCAATAACATGATTTAATAAGTTGGGGCATAGCTTTATTAGATGTATAGCCTTGGATGATAGATGGGTAAATTCTAAGTTGGGTAGAGACCTCAATGTCCACTTGAGAGAAATCATTTAGACTGTAATCAAGTGAGATCGGATAGAGAGAACCCTAGCATATTTTAATTTCGAGGACAAAATTTTTATAAGTTGGGTAGATTGTAAGCCCCCTGATTTTCATGAATTTCTAATTTGGTTTTTTATCAATTTTCTGGAATTTTCTAGGATTTTTCTGAGATTAAAACCTAGGCCTTTGGTAATTAAATAATTTTTAATTGCTATTAAATAATATTAAAATATTAGGGAAATAATATTTTATGGTGTAAAATGGAAAAGTGGAAATAGGGTAATTTTCCGGAAATTTATTGGACTCCGGAAGCATTTACAAGGCCCTAAAAATGATTAAATAAATAAACCCGGTTCAATTGAACCAACCCAACTCAAACCGAACCGCTAAACTGAACCGGACCGGACCAACCTAGCCTTAACGGGTTGGGTCGGGTCGGATCCGAATCGAACCCGACCCGAAACCCGTTAACCCACACCGTAACCCTAATCCTAATCCGGCCTCGACTCCGCGGCGACGCACCTATATAAAGACGCCTCGACTTCTGTGCCGCCGCCGCTCAGCGCCTACCGCCGCCGCAAACCCTAATTCTCCTCGCCTCGACCTCGCTCCACCCGTCCTCGCCGTCGCCGGTCATCTCCTCCGACGAGCCCCGGCCTCTCCGCCCTGCCCTAGCCCGCTGCCTCGTCCCCACCTCCTTCCTCAGCCCGCCGCAAACCCTCTGTCCCCTCTTCCGCCGCCTGACCGCCCCGCTCGAGTCCTCCCCCGCACGCCGGAGTCCCCTCTCCTTCCTTCTCTTCCCGCAGCGCTGCCCCTTGACCCCCGCCGGATCTCACGTCCCCACGCCGTCGTCCCCGCGAACCCCAGCACCGCCCTCCGCTGCCGCCCTCTCTCCTCGACCGCCCATCTCCACCTAGCCGGCCAACCCCGCTCCCTCTTCTTCCTCCTCCCTCGACACCAAGCCACAGCCACAGCAGCAGCCGGCTCAGCCCTGCGTCGCCGCCTCCGGCCGCTCAGCCGAGCCCTGCGCTGCCCCCTCCGGCCAGAGCCTACGCTCCCCTACCTCCGCTCCCCTGCCTCCCTCCGGCCAGCCCCGAGCCGCCAAGCTCCGGCCAGCAGCTCGAAACCCTAACCCTAGGTCGCAGCACCTTGACACGACTCGGACACGTGTCGGACACGAAAAAATTCAGTTTTCGGAGCCATGTTCAGGTATTCTTTTCTCTCTCCTCGCTGATCCGATTTCTATTCCGTCAGTTGCGTCGCGTAGACTGTATGACCCTCTCGGTGCCCGTGCAACCCGCTCGGTGCATCGCGTCCTGCGGCGATCACGAACCGCGATCCAAAAACAGGAAAAAAATGCCATATTTTACCTCGGAACTGAGTGCGCCCCGCCAAACGGGACGACTTGGTCGCACGCGGTCTTTACCGAAACGTGTGCGACGTTGATACGGTCGTGTGGGATTTTGCAGAAGTCGATTCGGATGTGCGTGCACACCGGAATCAACGCGTATCCGCCGACACCATCCCGTATCCGTCTGTTCTGGAATACGCTGTAACTTTGTGTACACACGTCGGATCGAGACAAAACTTGCGCCATCGGACTCGTAGCAATATGCTGGTCCTGTGACCCAAGTTTGGTTCGATTCTGAGAACGTTGACGAAATCGCGTATCGTGGGCCCCACTAGCTCCACTTGACGGACAATTTTATGATCGGCTCATCGGAATCCAATTTTGGAAGTTCCGTTGGGTTCGTATCATCATTCCTGACTTGTTGACACTAAGTTTGGCAAAATTGGAGACCTTTGACCCTGACACGCTTTTCGGTGCAAAGTAGCCCACATGTGGACCCTACTTTGGCCCAAAATTGTCATTTTTGCCCTTGTGTCCAAATTGGACTTAAGGACAGGCGTTTCTAGCTATTTGATATTTTCTGAATCTAATGGTGATGTTTATTTCAGCAATCGGAGTAGTACCCGCAGATCACACTGAGACCAGAGCTACAGTTGGAGCCAGGACCCCAGACAAGTGTACCTTGCCAAATTCTGCAGCTTTGCTACTTATTCCCTTGACTTATTTATACATTGTTGTGCAAGTATACCTTGTCACCTTTGCAGTTCTTGTTGCATATTTCTTTGCTTTATTTATACTGTGGCGCATGCTTGACCTAGGACCGTGTGACTTACTTCGCATCCGATTATTAGTCGGGTGCCAACACCGTACACGATATTGTGTATTATCATCTAAAGATGGACATTCGTGACCCTTTGCATTCTCGTACTTGCCTTATCAAGTACACTATAACCCAGGACACTTGACACTATTCATAGACAGGATCTTCCTGAGATATTCATGGTGATTCTGTATAGGATACAGATTGTATGGCATTGACATTATATTCCTAGATACTATATGACTTGTTGCATTAGGTATGATTGTGCGTGACATGGACAAGAGGCATCATGGATATGAGACGTGTGATTACATTGGGTGGAAAGAGACACACATGCTACAGGCTGATCATATATATAAATCCCTATTATTGTGAGGCACAAGACTCTAAAGCCCGAGCTTGGCCCATTACTCATTATTACTGCTGCTACCGGCTCCCCGACACAGAGCTTGTAGTGGCTTCAGCCTGAGTTCTAGTGCTGCTCTCATCTTGCATATCACTTAGCTGGTTATTTAGTATTTCCTTATTGTTCTATCTATTGCTGGAGAGACCCACAGGCTACAGGTTGATTATGTTATGCCGGCTACTCAGTCTCCCGCTGAGTAGACCACCTCATGATATCACTACTACCGGCTCCCCTACACAGAGCTTGTAGTTATTTCAACCTGAGTACTATTGATGCTCTCTCTATTGCATTTCACACAGATGATTATATACTTACCCTATTTATCTCATTATTTGCTGCACTGCATTTATTTTGGCTTGTATTTTCTGTACCTTGTTATGTTCCATGAGGACCTGGATCCAGATTATGTCCCCAGGATTTACAGACGAGATTTATCCCGAGGTATACGGGACCGCAGCAGGAGCAGATACAGGCGCTGATACAGGAGCTGTACCGACCTTCGAGGACGAGATCACACCAGAGGACGTCTCCTGAGTATTGGCTTTATATACTCATTTATTTTCATTTCCAGTCTATTGTATTTATGTATCAGACTTGTTCTCGGATTGTTCTCCGAGACACTTTTATTGAGATTTGTTAGTTATTCCTATTTACATTATTCTCGCATTTGATCTGTGATTATCTGTTGTGGATGAGATTAGCTTAGACTGTGACTTGTATCATTGGACCTACTTATTCTTATATTACAGCTTAAGCATGCTCCGATGGATCCATTAAATTGGGGTTGTCCATCGGTGTGTGCTGCTGGCCATTATCACGCGTCTGGTCCCTCGGTATTTTGGGACTGGGACGTGACACAGATGCATGACAACATTTTTGTTTTAGAACCATATATTTTTTTCAAGATGACATGTTTTATCCCTGTAGAAAATGAGTATTGTTTCACATATAGTGAGCCTATTTTTAAGGATTTGGAGGCTATATGGGTTGTATAAGACCTTCATTAATGATAAGGATGTTAGATTCATGAGCTACTTTTGAAAGACACTTTGGAAAAAAAGCTTAACACAATGCTTTAGTTCTTGACTCTTAATACCTGCAAATGGATGGTCAAATTGAATTCGTCAATAGGATTAGAAAACTTATTGAGGTGTTTGGTTGGTAACTACCTAGCTATTTGGGATCTTGTCTTACCAATGGATGTCAGAGTTTGTGTATAATAGTTTGGCCATAGGTCGAGGGGGTTGAGTCCAATTGAGATTATCAATAGAGTCCAACCTATGATGCCTATATATCTTATAACAGTACCATTAAGACCCTAGCTAGTCTAGCACGTATGCCAATGCTTTTGCACAACATATCCATGATCTACATATTGAGATTCATAAAAAAATATCTATGAGTAATAATTTTATAAATTGATAACTAATGGTCATAAGAGATTCTAAGAATTTGGTATTGGTGATAAGGTACTTGTGCAAATGAGACCAGATAGGTTCTCTCGTGAAACTCTGAAGAAGCTACATGCCAAACAGATAGGTTCTTACCGAGTTCTGAAAAGGATATTCGAATGCATATGGGTTGGACATTCCATAGGATATGAGGATCAACCATGTGTTTAACGTGGATGACCTAACATCATTTCATGGACTTATGGTATATTCTTTCTATTATTTTGACCTTGCAGATTCTCCAGGTTTAACTCCCACGGGGTGAAAATTTTGATATTGTGCATGGACCAGAAACACTGCCTTCGCCACTATTATCACATTAGAGACGCACGAGACTTATTCAGGATGTTATCGATGACGAGATAATCTCCACTACAGACTAAGGCTTTCAGTAAAAGTAAAGGAGAGAAGATCAAGACCATCCACCTGAAGAAATATTTTGCCTCAATCGAGCTGGTCATTGAATAAATCCTCTGCACAAATCCAAGTCCAAATGACACTTCTAGCCGATAAATACGGACGAACACACGTTGGATCAAGTGGAATCAACTGACTCCACTGGCCGATGAATTTTTTTTTCCACTTTGACAACTTCTACTTCTGCTCAGCTGATGTGGTTCTTCTGTCCTTTCTTTGGTCTCTTATGCTGTCTTTCTTGGACATCTTTCACTTCTCATGCATGTACACCTCCATTATCAAGAGATGGGAGAAGAAAGAAAGAGAGTTGAAGTGTTTTTTGGTGTTGATGATTGAAGGAGTCTGGTTATTTATGAAGGAAGCAGTAAGCAGAACTAAGAGAGAGAGAGAGAGAGAGAGAGAGTAGTGGTCACTTTGTATTACCTGGTTTATTTGTTTGAGGGAGAGGTTTGAATAGTCCACTACTCATTTTTCCCTTACTTGGATGAAAGTATTTTGGGGTCTTATTTTCAGCTGAAAATTTTACTAAAAAGAACCAGCAAACCAAAGCAATGGTGACGGACATTAGATGGAGTTATTAACCATGAAATTACTATTACATAATATTTCAAAAACTGTTTTATTAGCCACGAAATTGATTTTACAAGCATATATTACTTTTATACAATATTATAAAAATGGTCTTATTAGGTATGAAATTAATACGAATTGATATTATGGCTGAAGAGTCTGATTTATGGCTATAAAATTCTATAATTATGTAAGTTGATATTTCTTTTGTTATTAATTTAGCATGAGTTTTTTTCTCTCTTATGTTGTGAGAGGAGTATTGTAATCGCAAAATTATATATATATATATATATATATATATATATATATATATATATAGTGTGTGTTTTGGTATTGTCGTTTTTTAGTGTATAATTTTATTTTAGAGATTTTTTTTTTTATTTGCGGTTGAACCTCTCCCCCCTCGTCCTTCCTCTTTAATTCCTTCGTCTGTCTCTGTCGACAAACCATCAAGCAAAGTGGGACATTATACTACCCTCACATATTTTTTTTTAGTTTTATGATCCCGTATAATATTCAAATTTTATGTTTATGTCTTCATTTTGGACGCCCATTCCAAATCAACCGTAAGAACGAAATTCAAATTCTATTGTAAAAAATATAAAAACATAAATATAATTTTTTTTATATTATACGAGACACAAAACTAAATAACGAAATTAACCATTTTTTTTTGAAATCTTTGATTGGTAGGAAATAAAAATGTTTTGAGTGTTTTAATTTGAGGAGCTTGTGTTTTCCGATGGCTTAGAGCATCATTAGTAAGGCTCATCCCACATTCTAGATTCTAGATTCAAAATATAGGAGCTCATTTTGTAAAATGGTATGTCACATTTATAGTTTCATTTTTTATATTTTTGGTCTCATATCAACCATAGGTGCTGAGGGCTGGGCTTCCAAATTTCTATATTCTAGATTGTAGGAACTCATTTTGTAGAATAGTAAATGGCTATTTGATATTACCTCTCTCTTAGATTAGGTATATTGATATTACTCCCATGTTAGATTAAAAGTTAAAAATACCTCCATGAAAGTGTCGTTAAAAATCTGAAAGTGCTGTTAATGAGTTTTGAAAGTGTCGTAAAAGAATTTTTAACGACACTTTCAAGTATGTATTCTCAACTTTTAATCTAACACGGAATAATATCAATATACATAATCTAAGAGGGGATTATATCAAATAGTCCAATAGTAAATCCCAATTTGAAATCCAACTTTCTATATTCTAGATTTTATTTTTATTTTATTTTTCACATAATTTTTTGATCAACTCAATCTTTAAAGTCGAAGTTTACTTTATTATTTTTTACAATTTACGTACAAATCTAACCGATTCTATATTTATTTATTTTCTTAAAAAAAAAAGTTTGGACTCAAAATGCATAGAAGAGTCTCAACTACTTTTTCAGAAATGATTGTGGGACAACAATCAAGCAAATGTAATTGACCCTGCCTTCGTTGCGTCGTGTCACATAAATACAAATATGTCACTCGTGTAAGAAATTTACTGAGACATGTTATAGTGTACATCGTAATGTGTGTAATGTGTCATGTCAAATTGGTATTTTATGCCACAACAATGATTTTATGCTTACTTTTTAGTGGATATATATTCAATTAGCTTTTATTTATCTATTTATTATTATTATTATTATTGTTGTTCCGTGATAAAAAATAGAATGCACTAGACGACAAAAATGGCAGTCTAACCTGACGTCACAGTCAGTATGAAAGCATCAGGTTACTTAGGGCTCCGAGTCTTCACACACATACACGTGCAAATCACGTGCACACTTTCCAAACAAACAATGCCCAGTGCAGGTCCGTAGCATTGTACTGAGACGGCTACAGTCATCCACGGTTATGATTAATCCTCTTTAATATTTATTAGTTTTTATTATATTTTTAAGATATATTTATCAGTGAAAAAAATAATTTGAAAGTTGAAGTTTGATTTCTTTTGAATTTTTAGAAACTGAAAAATTGCCCTAAAAAAAGAAACAGAAAAAACAAAAATAGATTTTCAAACTAAAAATATTATTTGTATTCTAGAAACTATAATATATCAACTTAGACGTCAATACTAAATTAGAATAAATATGGACTATATTATTAGTTTTGACCATTTTTTGTACATAAATAATTCTTATAAATATTGTCCCACTACTTCTTTTAGTTTCCACCGTTTTGGACCATATAATTTTCATTTACGCTTATGTGAAAGAAAAAAAAAAATTTAAAACTTAGTTTTCTACAAATAAATAACATATAAACGAAAAACTAGGAGGAATTTTACGTTTTTTTCCTTCTAATTTGCATGCTATCTACGGGTAGCCAAACATATCCTAGTTTAAATAAAGATTATCATCTATTAGCTTAATTAGATAGATTTTTTTTATACTTATCTTTCACATATATTCAGGTCCGACTCTGGAGTAAGTCGGATAAGACTTCGGATTTAGACAATCCCCTCTGCTAAACTCCTAGGCTCAGCATGATCCAAACAAAGGTCGGGATCACAGATGACCCTCCAGGACCGGCTCACAATAAGGATCAAGAAATAACAAAAATTAGCTCTCGATAGGACAATTCAACCCTCCGAGTCGGCCCTACATATACTCATAATTGGCTATAATTTTTTTTTTCTGAATAAAACATTTTAAATCATCTCTACTATAATAAAACGACTTCAAAACCATGTATGCCATATGTAACTTTTTGCATAATTAAGAAGAAAAAAAGGGAGTAAATCATAATTAATTTTTAGATCTTAACAAATGTGTATAAAATTCTAAAATGCTGATATTATTTAACAACCTATTATCTAACTAAACATATATTCAAAGTCATAAAAACATAACTATAACAAATTCTAATTAAATATAATCAAATCATATTTAACTATTTTAATATTATCTAACTAAACATATATTCAAAGTCTTAAACACATATGTATAATAAATCCTTATTAAAATATATTCAAATTATATTTAAATATAATTTAAATTCTTAAAGTTTTTTGTTTTCAATAATATCATATATAAAAAATTCATATCGATCATATTACTTAAAAACAAGATGTTTTTGATGGAAATTACTTGTGTAAAGAAGAAGTGCAATGCACGTACATATGACTAGTTGATGAATAATTTAAATTACTTGTGAGATATTATTTTTCTTAATTTTAATTCAATTAATCAGATATCGTTTTCACACAGAATTTGTGGTCGTCCCGAGAGCCACAAATCTCCAGACATTCGATACGAATGTCATCCTCATCTTCTTCTCTGAGCATCTTCGACAATGTTTCAGATTAGATTTTCATGTGCAAAAGTTTTTAGCATCGACATCCAACGCGACTAGCACGACATTAAAAATTTGGCATCATAAATTTATTATTATATTTTGCATTTTTGTTATGAATAATTTTTGACAAATTATTTACTACTAATTGTTAACATGACCCTAAATGATGTTCATGTCCCTTTTTTCTTTTCTTTTTTTTTTCTTTTTTGTAAAATCCTAAATTTTACACAATGCATATAGGGTAGTCATATTATTATTTTTCTAAGGATCTCATCCTTCGTCAAAGGCAAATTTTGATAGGTAGGTAAAGAGCCATAAAAATATGGCTAACCAAGAATTGCTCCAACAACTTAGAAAATAATTTGTGTCTGTTGGGTCATGATTTGTTGATTACGATAAGAGATTTTCGTAGAGATGGACACATTTTAAAAAAAAATTCTTAAAATTTTAGTTTCTAACCCCTTGGAAGGTCATGTCAGGAAAAAAAATTCTAGAATTTGAAACTAACGTCCACAGGTTGCAAACCTTGAAAATCGATTTGTGTGAATTTCAGACCAAAGAAAATGACTTTAGTGAAGAACTACACGCCAACAAGCACGACTCCTCAATCAGATCTCTTTCTTCCTTTTGTTTTAGATGACGAAGTCCTAAGAGCAAAGCACGAGCTTTCTCTTATATTTTCTGTGGACGAGCACATCGAATCTCCAACTTGTGCTATATATTTTGTGCCTCCATCCTCAACCCATATATATAGGATGAGAAAATACTATTCTAGGTTATAATAGAATTTTCCAAATAGGAAACTCCTATTATACCTAAAATAGCTACTCATATTTCAAATTGGACTCCAACAATAGGTCATAATAGGATTTCCTAAATAGGAAGTCCTAAAATAGGAATCATATTATACCTAAAACTACTACTCATAATCCAGACTGAACTCCAACAATCTTTCCCTCCAGTCTGATGAGAGAGTGTTGACTCGATGGCTCCTCAATTGGACTTCATGTCTGTCGTCCCGCAACAGAATTTCTGCTCCCCCATGCCACCGATCTCCGATCCCCGAGTTGCTTTACATCTTCCTTCGTCTCCAGCTCCTCGACCATCATGTCAACGCTAGTTGACATGCGTAGCACCTCCTGTACCACTGGGATCCTGCCGATATCGATGACACGGCAAAAACCAAAGTCCATGACGATCAACCTCACCGTGAATCTAGGCTGCATGTCCTCGACTTTCGTCTTCCACTGGAACGTGCTACTATTCTGACGAACTTCTTCACCCTTGGTTGCCCAACCAAGTGGACAGTGCAGTTCCCTTGAGACTCGGACTCATGAACATGCCCACCTTCGTGTCCGGCACTGAAGCTCCCCCGTACACGTGAATCCTTGAGCAGAATATCATGCACCGTTCACGCCGCCGATGACCTACATGAGCTCCCCTGAAACTGTGTGAATGGAGATGCACCTGCCTTAGATTGAGTTTTCTACAGACCTTGATCTCCTCTCTGGCTTCGAATTGCTGAAATCGATGTCGCTCCGTGAAACTTTGGCAAATCACTCGTCACCAAAATCGGATCCGTGGAACAACCCCTACCCGGAGAACGACCATCCGTTATGGGACAGACTGACCCTCAATCTTTGGCTCATCACCATTCGTCGCATCTCGACGAACCGAATCCTCCGTAATCCTCGAATTATCTCGAAGACCCTCTTCAGCAAGTTCTCGATAATTCACTAACTCTTGCCGAACAGCCCTCGAGCCTCCATCCGGTGTCTGTGACCTGCCTGTACGACCCAACGGTTTGATCCTATATGTAATGACCCTCTCCACATTAATGCAGATAGCCGATTCAAATGGCACAAGTACGAAAACCCGTCCTGCTTTGCTCAATGAGAAGACTCTCTTGAGGCAAAGAAATTCAAACTTGACCCTTCAAAAGTTCAGACTTAGCCTTTCAAAGACGCGCTCGGAGTATCGCTCAAAATATGCGAATCATCGCTAAGGTGAGTGGCTACGATGAATATGTCTTTTCTTAGCCTGTATACTTAAAAATACGGACGGTACATGCTAGCCGTAGGAAAATTACCCCTTGCATGCTAATAAAAGAGTTCAACGCACCTAGCTAAGGGAATAATCTCATCTTGTATTACTTGTATAGAACATGAAAGGTAAACATGATGCTATAGATATAAGTACTCGTATGAGTTTTTCTTATGTGTTTTACCGTTAAAGTATATATCGTTCTGTATGCCTTAGTAGTACTATCATGCGCATTATTGCGATGCACTCAACTTAGATTATGACAAGAGTTAAAACAATTCACTTAAAATGATTCACTTAGTTAAGGTAGGAAGACTATCAAAATAGTCTTTCCGAGCCAAGTAATGAAAAATAAGGAACGGCTTTGGGACCGTTGGGTCGCCAAGGCAGTTTTCGTACCAGGAGCAGCAAAATGATAAGAAAACATAAAATTAAGATGCAAGTAAAGAATCACATCAATGAATGGCACTAAGAAATGACACTAAAAGAATGGCTCGGGGAGCCCGTAATAAAGAAAAGATGTAAAGAACCAAGGAGTCAGGAACGTCCTGGGATGGCTTGTAGCGAGGCTTATTACCTGCTTCTACAACCATGGTCATTTACTCAGAAGAAGAAGAGATAAAAAGAAAAAATAAAGAACAAATACAAGAGACTCGCATGGTCACGGACGCTTGTGCACAAGCTTGATTCCTACGGACGGGGCGCCGGGGCACCGGGATCGATTCGACCTAGGAAGAATCTGATAGTCGCGCTAGTTATAGCTAGCACGGATAAGTTTGATCTGTCGCCGGGGCACCGAGACTACCGTCTTATTGCGACTATGTCCATAATGGCGTATAGGCCAGCGACCAGTTCATATAGATTAAGTCAGGCTCGGTTGTGGCAATCCGCGTGGGAGTCATTGCATTGAAACAAGTAACCTAAAATGTCTGAATAATCTGAGTAACACATTTGTTCACACCTGAATATGAGTATAACTCATCTTAAATAATCTGAGTTTAAGGCATCTAAGTATATCTCGTCCACCTGAATCAGAAACATGCTCGTAACATTTATGTTTGCTTATGCAATCTTTGGTTTCATTATATATATATATATATATATATATATATATATATATATATATATATATATTCGTGCTTGGTTAACTTGGTTGTATCTTTTGACAGGGAAGGACAAATGGTAAGTTGGTAAGTCGCGTCGGTTTACTCATTATTATGCGATACTATGCATTTGTACATGAGTTAGGCTTTATATTATTGCCATAAAACTGATCCTAAGACAAGACTAGAAAGACAACTTAATAGATAGTGCACGAAACTAATATATCGCGTTTAGATTTATTGAGCGGGCGAGAAGCCTCCCCACCAATGCATTCAATGTACTGATAACCCACCAGATTGCTTGCAGGGTGCGAAAGAACCTCATTCGGTACGAAAATCCTTTCATGCGTGCTAAGGCGTGGAGCTAACTCTGGAGCCTTGTAGCGTTGCTTACAGAGTCGAAGCACATATACAAGACATAATATATTGGAACATCGCCTATGTATCATTCCATATCGTAAGCCGATTGGTACGCTTTTATTGTATGAGAGAGAGAGAGAGAGGGAGATTGAGCAATTTATAATCTCAGCCGAGCGCCGCTTGTAATACTCCTTGATTATCAATAAAGCGCTTGTTTTGTATTATACTTATGTTTATTCCATGCTTCCACCATATCGACTTTGCGAACTGGTTATCAAACGGCCGTGTACTCGTGTCGTTCAAATATTCGTTACATCGGAGATTACCTGTGCGACTTTGTGGCTTAGCTATTTCTTCACATGTTCAGTACCTGGCCTTGCACGGGCGCAGCTTGTGCTCGCGCGGCATCACGTCCTGATGGGAACGATTGTCCCGCGGAAGCGCTGTTGCGGTGATTCGCATTCAGCGGGGACGGTCGATCCTGTGGGAGATTGGGATGTGGCATATTGGTATCAGAGCACGGCTTTACGTTCTTGGACTTCGTATCGATTCTCTCAGTTTTGAAAGCTCGTTTATAGGTTATGTTTCAGATGCTCTCTCTTATTGTTCCATTGGGATGTTCCATACAATGAGTCTAAATATTTTAAAAGTTCATATGAATGATATGATTGGTTGAATGAGATAGTAATATGAAGGCCTTTGTACTGACCTGTGTCTGGTTTTATCGAAATAGACTCATGCTAGAACATAAAAAGTTATTTGTGAACCCGAATACCCATACGCAAATACTAAGCACATTAGTATGCGAAACTGGAATATCTTTCGAACGGATAGCTATGCATACAGTCTTTTGGCTAAGTTATGTTGAGTATCGCGCACCAAGACCCTTTGGTGCTAGCAAGTTTACGAGCGAGATTGGGATATCATTTGGATAAGAATAAGATGGACTTAGAATGTTAATCGATAGAGACGTTATCAGACTATTGCTAAGGAGAATATAGGGAATCGTGCTTGGAATTTTGAAGAATGGTTCGATTGGTTATTCGTGGCAATAAGTATGAATCAAAATATTGTTGCGTGGATGACTATCGATAGAGGTATATATGACATTAAGATCATTGAGGCATCAAATAGTTTTAAGGAACGAACTGGATGGATATGCGAATGAGCGATGCAAACCCGATTGAGGATTTAGTTAGATGACTTGATTCCTGAGTGGTGTATGCGATAGATCAGGAATAAATTAACAATTTGGGGATAGAATGAGGTTTGAAGATTCGTAGAATATAGATCAAACCCTGAGTGGTGTATGGACCGTCTTGGAGAATATTTGAGCGAATTAGGGATTTTTATGTAGCAACGAGTCTTTTAGCAAGTGATGTGATTGTGCAAAGTCTTAGTATAAGTAATGCCTAGCTAGTAGTAAATTCAAAGGTCTCGTGCAAGATTTGGATCGAACGATTGAGTATGTGTTGAGAAAGTAATAAGCTTATATCGAATAGGGATCAAGGTATTGGAATTAATATCTTGGTCGAGAAAACTTAGTGCATCGTACGAACGATTTTGAATTGAATCAAACGTATTAAAACTTGATTTTAAGATGGAATAATCGAGGATACGATCGGAGTTAGCGCGCATCAAAATTTGGATTGAGTAGAATATTGGTTGATAGAATTAGTCGGAGTATAGATGATTGTAGTTTTGAGTTTGGAAGACTTGATATGATATCAATAGTTGTAAGATAGCATGGATTGATGCAAGTTAACAATTTCGTGGTTTGATGATTAAGGTAGGCAAAAACGGATTTGGACTTGAATTTGGACGAACGATCCTGAATCTATTTCAAAAGATAACACTCGACATCAGGCCCTTATGAGAACGATTATCTCGCTGGAGCGTTGGCGTGGTGATTTCATGTCTAGCGTGGATGATCGAACTCACGGAAGATCAGGGCAAATATGTCATGCCCTAATCCTAAAATACGTAGGACTATAAATACGTAAGCATGTCAGTCATATGTATATAACAACTCTAATATATGGAAACCATAACACATACGTACGATGTATTATGAATAACAATTCACAAGTGGTATATATAATGTCGCAAGTCACAGACAATACTAATCTCATCCACAAAATCAAATAGAAATAAATAATGAAATATAATAAAGAACCAATATAGAATAGTCGAAAAGATCAATGGTTGGGTGTAGACAAATCCACTACCAACTAGAATATGAAAAAAATATATAATGAGTACATCATCTAATGATAAGAGAGGCTCAAAGGAAAGACCTCCTCAAAATTAAAAGAAGTAGCAAGTCATGAACCGTGCTCCTACAAATAGTCCCAATCGTCTATACCTGGAAAGAGACTAGGTCCTCAGAGGGACGTAACAAGATACATAAAAGCATGCCATAATAAACTGCAATAAACATCCAACAAGGTTCCTAACTATTCGAAAGTGATATGCAGTTTAAGAACAAGTTTTCCTCGTATGGACTATTTGGCTAAAATATTGGGATGGGCATAGTTCTCTCGGAGATCCAGGATCCTCGGGCATAACGTATTTTGATCACCATAGGCCTGCAGTAAATAATGTGTTTATAATGCCTCGCGTCTCTGACGAAGCTTACGGGCAAATAAGGGAATGTCACGCCCCAGTACCGGAATACGGTGACGGACATGGCCAGCTACCCCGTACAAGGTGCTATACGTTATACGACGATCATGGTTGTATAAGACAAGGAGGTGCATGCTATAATCAAGTCTCCTATGGTCAAGAACTTCTATGTCTTAATCATTCAAACAAGAAACAATAAGCATAGAGCATATATGATAAAGTAATAAGGCGTCCCAAACGCTTTCACAAAATGTTCTGGAGACTAGCTGTGCAAAATAAAGGACTAGAAGAGTAACAAAAGTACATGACAATGATCAGCTGTAGTCTGATTTAATAAAATTATGTAAGGAGACTAATGTCCAGACGTGCCGGCTAACAGGTGTCGGTGGCTAAACGCCCAAAAAGAAGCAAATGTACAATAATGAATAGGAAAGAAGAAAACCTACTCGCTATCCCCTACGACCATGTTCCTTGTACGCGCCATGAGTAGGGGGAAGATACGTTGGATCCTCGGGTGCTGGCTCAAAATCTGGCCATACAAAACTAGTGGGATTAGACCCCAAATAGCAAGTACCACAAATGAAGCACAAAATAGAGAAACAAAAATCCAAGGAAAATATATAATAATACATAGGTTCAGTGTCATAACTTAGGTCCATGGCATATCCTAGCTCGAAGGCCCAACCCTACAACCAAACAAGGACAAGGGTTGAACCATCACACTATGATAGTCCATTTCCCTAGGCTACTAGCCAAATGATACAATCACAACCAATTACATTTCTTATATCGGCCAATCATTTGTACGGCTAATTATTTTATGGAGTTTGAGGTTATCTCAGAATTAATGCATAATATAAATTCTTAGATCACGCCAGTGCCGAGCACGAGCTAACCGAACCCTTAGATAAATAAAACAGGCATTTTCAGGATGCACCAGTCCCTCGTAGGGCCACAGTGCTAAAAAATCGGTATTAGCGGTTCCAGTGTTCCTATAGTAAAATATTGGCTTGGCATAATAATAAGTCAGATACTGCACTCCACTAAGGTAGATGATATACAATATTTGTGGTGGCCATCCCATGCGCACTTAGAATGAATCTCTGTGGAAAGGTTCGTTGGCATGATCTCGGGATACCGTTCCCTCTAATATTACTACCACTTTTAGTTACCTAGTCATATGTTGTGTAGGAAATTAGAAGGCGTGGTCACATGAGAATTTCTTTTAAGGAGTTGGACAAAGTACGGGCACGCTAGATACGAATCCATAGAAGACAAATCTGGATTCACCCGAGCGTGTTTGCAACATTCAGACAATCAATATCCTAGCCATACTTTGGTAGTTGACTCGCTTATTATGCCCGTGCTGGAGAAACAATATATATTTATAATATCACGCTTTCAGGAAATTAGAGACATTCTCGATGCACAACCCAAATATAATCACTTAATACATGACACGATCTGTCGTACCTCGACGTACATTAAATCATGGACAAATATCAGGCAATAGAGGTATCAGCACTGATATAGTATTCGAGCCCAATTACCAATTAAACATTGGGTAACGAAAAACAAGAAATATTCAATCAAACAAGCAATGCCACATGGGTCTCTAGGCCGCATGGGAAGTCGAGGCCGCATATGAAGTCAGGGTCAAAAGATAAATCCTGGCCGCATAGGAAGTCAGGCCGCATGACAAATCCTGATCGCATATGAAGTCAAGATGCATGCTTAGGGTTAAAGTCTACTCATTGGGACAATTATTGAAGTGACGACCAATGAATAAAGTATCAGTGATGTGACATAAAGTTATTGATGTGATAAGCCATAAAGTGTGTCAGGAAAAGACAAAAAAAATCATATAAACAAGTTCTACGGTTTCAGTCAAGCGTCCAAGGAAAATGATGGCCGCATGCTCTCCAATGCCGCATAAGTGTCGGTGCGGCATGGAGTTCGATGCCGCATGGAGGTCTCTAGGACTTAGCAAATTTCTCATTCGTTCAGTGAGTGGAAACACATGGTATTCAAGGACACTTGTGTAATTAAACAGTCATGCATCCAACAAGATGGACACATGCTGTCAGTATGCAGCAAGAGTTCAGGCCGCATATCCCTCTCGGGCCGCATAGCACTCTCAACCGCATAGCTCGCTGGCCGCATGAAGACTTTGTCTTCTCCAAATAGCAGGTTTAGCTGTAAACCTGCTCGACCAAATTTAGGTCTACTTAGCTTAGATAGAGAGACTAGGGTTAATTTGGAGCTAATTAGAATTAGAATATAGTGTTTTAGATTATTTGTGCAATATTTGTATCACTATGTGCACCTTACCGTTGCTTCGATATTTGGAGCGCTACACTAGCATTTGCCTTCAAACAAATTTTACACACTTTTTCTAGTCGTGCCAGCCTTCCATTTTGACCTTTGTGTAACTCATAAATACCCTCTCTTGTGCTTCATTCTAGTCGCACAATATTCGTTATAAACGTCCATTTTTAAATCCAAATAAATTCAACTTTGTATTTGTGTCCGTTCCAATCAAAATTGGAGACACAACCTCGACCCATTTTGTGCAACCCAATTTATGATAATATTTTATTCTGAGTCTACTACATCCATGACACTTGTGTCCCACTCAATTTTAACCCTATTCACTTCCAATTAATTGAAGAATACCACTTACACTAATTTTAATTAAATTGGTGTAAGGACCCAATCTAACCCAAAATTAGACCCAACACCAACCCAAACCCCCACTCACACCCTCAAGGTTCATACTAAATACCACACACCCTTTTGACCCACTACATCACACCAAACATGATATTTTTCCTCATCCAATCCCAAACCCCATTGTTTGTGCAATTTTCTAATTGTTAGGGACTTTTGTGCAAGAAGGCAATGAGGTGTCCACTTTCCATTGGAGCCAAGCCATAAAAAAAATCCCCTCCTTCATTGTTGACCAGTCCACTTAATTTTTCCCTCCAATTTGGTTGTACTACATACAACTTTTTTCTCCTACATCATCCACCCTCCATTCAAACCTACATCATCCTAGCCACCCATTCTTTCATGTAGAACCTTCCCCCATCTCTAGGAAAAGCTTGTAGCCGGCCCTAATCCCAAGGCCACCCCCCTCTCTCTCTCCTATATAAACACCTACTTCCTCTCTCCCAAAATAACCAACAGCCAACACCATCCCTACCCGAACCCTAAAACTACACCTCTCTTTCTTCATCCGGCCACCTCCCTCTTCCAACTCCGACCGCCTCCTCCTCCGAGCATCCCCCGCCGCCACAGCACCGCCTGCCTCCCTCAACCACGAACAACCCGCCACCACCAGCGGTCGCCTGCACCTCAACAATTGCCACAGCAGCCCCCAACCCGACTTCTTCTTCCCCCGACGTCCCTTCTTTCCTGACTTCCCCGCCTACCTTCCTCCTTCCAGACACCAAACACCCCCCAACAACAACCGTCGACACCACGAAAGCAGCCCCCTCACCTCTTCTTATTCCCCCGATGACCCTTCTTCTCCGACCTTCTTCCTCCGCCACCGCCACCACCGTCAGCCTCTCTCTACCACGACCAACCCGCCACCACCAGCACCGCCTCCGCCACTGCAGCCATCTCTACCACTCCCATCACCATTGTCATCACCACCACCATCACCAACACCACCATCACCAACACCAGCACCCATCTTCACCGCCCCGACCAACCCTCCACCACCAGCACCGTCTCCGCCACTGCAGCCATCTCCACCACTCCCATCACCGTCGTCATCACCAACACCATCATCACCATCACCAACACCACCATCACCAGCACCCATCTTCACCTCCCCGACTAACCCGCCACCACTAGTACTGCCTCCGCCACTGCAGCCATCTCCACCACTCCCATCACCATCGTCATCACCAACACCATCATCACCATCACCATCACCAACACCCATCTTCACCGCTCCGACCAATACCTAAAACCACCACCACCTTAGCCACCATTATCCCACGACCATCCCGCCACCACCAGCAACCCACCACCGCCACCAAGCCAAAGCTGTTGCCATTGCCATAACTGCTGCCAGTATTGCTGCTGGTTGGCTGGAGCACTACCCCGCGGCTGCCACTTTAGCTGCTGCTGCTACTGTGCACCATCGGAGACCAACCCCCTCGTCCTCGAGCCACGGGCATCACCCCCCCCCCGACCACGATTACGCCTAGGTTTGTACTGGCCCGTCTCTTTCCTTATGTGTAGTTGTGAACCCTAGTGTAATGTGTATATGTGTGCATGTTTGAGAATAGTAATTGGGTTAGTGAATACTTCATAGAAAAAATATGGTTATTTAATATGGTATACTTGTGAGACCTAGGTGTTTAGACTAAAACTGATATTGTACACACTAACCTACTAGCTAGGACTTGTGTTTAGATTATACGATATTTGGTATTGCAACATATTTTGGTAACTCGTTGTCTTGGTGTGCACGGTATTTGAGGACATGACACTTGTGCATTTTAGCTACGTGAACACTCGACCCTGTTAGATTATGACCCCCCTTGCGTCAGTTCCTAAGTGCAGTGTAGTTGTATTTCCTGTGCGTACTAGAGTAATGACTGATGATTATATTATTATTATTGTATATATATGGTCGCTGGACCGTTCGGACGAGACTTTGGGAGCAGGATTTTGGTACTCGTAGCTTGAGGATCCAGGCAAGTACACCTTGCCTTATTTACTATTTAATTTAAATTATTAATGTTGTATGATATCTTGTTACAATATTACATATAACTGTGCGCGTTCGAGAATGACTCGGGTGCAGTCGACGAATGCGTCGATGTGTAGTGTATTGACCTAGTCACTAGCAGACTCACCTACTATTGTGAGGATATTCTGATATCTTCCAAGGCCCTGACACTTTTACACGCATCATGATGGCAAACTCATATTGGGATACGGGTTCGCGTACCCATCTAGCTATCGGTGTGCGTGACATGCATCACGATTTAGTACGTAATCAGGAATATCTAATTTATTTGAGACTTGGCATGTAGTTACGTGGTATGCACGTCGTGTATTCGACTTATATATTTGCATTGGGTGGGAAGGATAACTGGTAGGCGTATGGGATACACATATTGGAATCCGTAGTATCTAGAGGAGCCACGGATCCAATTACTTCCTTTATTCAGATACCGCATTCTTCGGAGTGATATGGACGTATATATTTGCAGATACCTCATTCTTCAGGATGATGGATGTTACATGTACAGATATCACGCTCTTCGGAGTGTTGGACGTTATACCTACACCTACCCATACATACCAAGGTTGTCCTCACATTGTATTCACTTAGATGGTTAACACACCCCTTTATTTTATTCAGTATTTATATATGGCATATATTTTTGTATCTTGTTACGTCCCTCTGTGGACCTGGTTTCCTTCCAGATTTGGACGAGGCATACTATCCTACCATGTACGGGCCAAGCAGGAGACAAGGTACGCATCCGAGGAGGAGCTTGAGGTGCTACCATCAGAGTTCCCTTGATCACTGGTAGGTCTTCCGCCTAGGGCTAGAGCATCCTTATCTAGTTAGCCGATGCTCTAGTCGTACTCTCTTATCAGTCCTTTCGAACTCTTATTTCATCATTGTAGTGGGTTTGTTCCCATCAGACATATTTGGATTGTACTATGACATTCAGACTCCGCACTTATTTTTTAGTATTTATTTTAGTACTTCTTGTTTATATTGTGGATGAGATTAGACATTGCCTACTGTATGTTAGCATATTAGACTTGTTAGTATTTTTAGGATAACATTGTATGCTTCTATGGGTCCATTAAATTGGATAATCCCTCGGAGTCGTATTAGCTGGCCATTGCCACGTGGCCTGGTCCCGTGTATCTTGGGACTGGGGCATGACATGGTTCTATTGGTGGCCCATGTAGGTCATTCTGTGTTTATTACTTATGGTATTGTAACATGCCCAGCGAGCCTGCAATAGGATAAAAATTACTAGATCTCATCCACCTTGATTACGTCTTTGAACCTCCTTCGTATTTTTGAAAATCTGCATCATGTTTGCTTGTTTATGTACTCTTTTAATGTAGTTCCATCTCTTGCAGAGAGATGAACCTGCGCAGCGGACGCGAGGCATACGGTGCCATAGTGCCATCCGCCACCGCACAGAAAGGAGGCATCCCAGGGACCACCCGGAGAGCAACCACTACCCCCGGCCCCGCTGATCCCACAGGCCCCGCTGATACATTGGCATCAGACTTCTCAGGACGACCCGACGTAACACCTCAAGGGCCAGACTTCGAGGGCTACGCCGATGCCGATGCCGCAGCCCGAGAGGTCGACATATGAGGAGACACCTACAGCACAGCCGGAGGTCCCATTGCCGCCACCTCCACCCTTTCCACCTCAGATGCCACATCCAGAGGGACAGCCGCAGATATTCCAGTTCTTCTAGGCCATGTTGCTGGCACAGTGGCATCAGACCGTGACTTTGAGATAAAGCTTGATGGCCGTTCTGGAGAGGACACCTGCCCCAGCACCCGCACCAGCACCTACGCCTATTCAGCCAGCTGGTACTGTTCGAGGGTTTCGTCAGATGGGCCCGGATACCTTTTTGGGCAACGAGACCGCAGAGGAGATCTCTGATTGGGTCGCCAACACAGAGATGCTGCTGGAGGCTTCTCAGCTACATCCGGACCTTTGGATGACCGCAGTAAGGGCCCAATTAAAAGGCAACGTCCATCACTGGTGGGACTCCATAGAGCACAGCGTCGATAATAAGCAGACGTGGGAGCAGTTTTTATAGTACTTCAATGCAAAGTATTTCCCGGCTATGGTCAGGAATGCATTATACTCCTAGTTCCTGCACCTGGAGCAAGGGAATATGACCGTAGACGCGTATGATGCAGAGTTTAGTCGGCTTAGCAGATTTGGTGCCGCTTTGATACCAAATAATCTGGAGAAGGCCAGGAGATTCCATCACGGTCTGACTTTCGAGCTGCAGAGGTACACTACCACCCAGGCGAGGATCTCTTACGAGAAGGTTCTGTCAGAGACGAGGATCCAAGAGGCTATTGGCAGAGAATCGAGGTGTTCCAGCGTGACCTTACCAGCCAGAGCTCAGCCCGGAGCAGGAGGATCGATTTGTCGTCCAGGAGCGCAGACATAATAGAGGATAGTACCATACCAGCACAAGGAGCTTCCGACTTGTCACCATTGTGGCAAGAAGGGACATATTGTCAGAGATTGCCGAAAGAAGCTTGGATTGTACATGATCTATGGAGCGAGTCAATATCTTTCCAGAGATTGCCCACAGCGCAGGGATGCAGCACCGCAGTCAAGACAGAGGCCAGCAGCACCAGTCCTGAGGATACTACCCCCGACAGGAGGTCAACGTCCACCAGCACCAGGAGGATTTCAGAGAGGACCACCCCTGGCCCTATAGGAGGCACAGTTTGATCAAGCCAGACAGTAGGCCGGAGGGCAGAGGTGCGGTCAGGCCTTTGCACTAGTAGCGATTGAGGAGGAACCAGAAGGGAAAACTATCACAGGTACCATTTTAGTTGATCATTGCCTGCGACTGCATTGTTTGATTCTGGTGCTACACTATCTTTCATATCTAGTAGTTTCTTAGCTATGCATAGAGTAGCTACTTCCCCCTTACCTAAGAGTTAGAAGATTCTTACCGGAGGAGGCATCGTACCGGTTACCAGCACTATTAGAACGTGCTCTGTAGTCGTGTGTGGTCGGGAGATGAGAGCGCGATTTTTGGTATTCCCGATGCCAAACTTTCACGTTGTGCTAGGCATCGACTGGTTGAGCCGGTACAATGCCATACTGGATTGTCGGAGGGGTAGTGTCATTTTTAGACCGCCAGATCACCCGGAGTTCGAGTACATGCGGGGCACCATCGAGCAAGGAGTAAGGCAGACAGCTGGAGCTTACATGGCTATGGAGATGGTACCCCCACTGATATTTACAGAGTTTGAGGATGTTTTCCCGGAGGAGTTGCCAGGCCTATCGTCAGATAGAGAGGTAGAGTTTACTATTGAGTTGGTACCCGGAGCAGTGTCGGTATCTTCAAATGTGTACCGGTTGGCGAAGAAGGAACTAAATGAGCTAAAGCTACAGTTAGAGGAGTTACAAATCAAGGGATTTGTCCGTCCTAGTGCATCACCCTGGGGAGCACCAATATTGTTTGTACCAAAGAAGGATGTGACATTCGGTATGTGCATTGATTACAGAGCCCTTAATGCTTTGACTATCAAGAACAAGTACCCCCTACCGCGGATTGATGATTTGTTCGACCAGCTGATGGGAGCAGTGGTGTTCACGAAGATCGACTTGAGATCAGGGTATCATCAGGTAAATGTGCGGAGAGAAGATATTCCAAAGACAGCATTCAGAACTCGTTGTGGCTACTACGAGTTCTTGGTGATACCTTTTGGACTGACGAATGCGCCTGCAGTATTTATGAACCTGATAAACAAAGTCTTCCACCAATATTTGGACCAGTTCTTGGTAGTCTTCATCGACGACATCTTGGTGTATTCAAAAAGCCACGAGGAGCACGGGGAGCACTTGAGGTTAGTGTTGGAGACGCTGAGGGGTGAGAGGCTCTATGCCAAGCTGAGCAAGTATGAGTTCCTCCTAGACCGTGTCTCTTTCCTCGGACACGTTATCTCAGGATATGGTATTTCAGTAGATCCAGCGAAGATTTTGTCAGTAGAGACGTGGCCGACCCCTACCAACGTCTTGGAGGTGAGGAGTTTCCTAGAACTTGTCGGATATTACCGGAGGTTCGTAGAGAACTTCGCGAGGATCACAGAGCCGCTGACCCGCTTGACCCGCAAGGAGCAGGAGTTAATTTGGACAAAGGAGTGTCAGACGACGTTTGATGAGCTGAAGAAGCGTCTGACTATGGCACCTATTTTGACTATACCTTCTGGGCCCGGAGGATTCGTGATCTACAGCGATGCGTCTGGGAAGGGATTATGATGTGTCACGACCCGTACCCTGATATTTGGACACGAGTGCATGGTTACGCCCAGCCTACACCGCAGAATCGGCGGTAGAACGCTGTCTGGGTCATTTCTAACTATCTAACATCTCAACAATATAATATGGTACCTGCCAATCATCTCAACTCCAAATGGAGGAGGAATATGATATCTCACAAATATATCAATCTCAATCACAAAACAAACTAAGGAGATAATAATGCACGAATGGAAATAGCGAAGGGAAGATAGATACAATCCATAATATGAAATAATAGTACTTCTGTGAATCTCCTCAAATATAATAGCCTAATACAAAATCACTAAACAAAACTAGACCTCTTCGGTCACTGGTACTATGTCCTCTGGCTCTAGGGGAGTGTCCTCTAAAGTCTCACCCTCCTGAGGTCCGTAATGTGTGGGACACAGCTCCTCTAGCCAATCATCTGAAAAAATATATCCAGTCAGGATTGGAGCGAAGTACATACCTCTAAAAGCAATTCCAATAACATAATCGAGCATATATAACAAGCAATAGAAAAATGATACAAGATGCACAAGAAGAAAGAATATACAATACAAGTGAACAGGCAATAGGCACAATAAATCTGAAAGTAAATACAAGAATAACTGCAAGTAGAGAACAAGAAATACTAACTATGTGTTTTAGAGTGCGAGTTCGTTATGTGATCCGCTTAGGTTGCACATGAGGTATAAAGGTAACTCCATTATACGTGAGGTGTATAATCGACATGCACATGAGATCAAGAGGTGTAAGCTTCTGATTTTTCAAAATATTAAAATTAGGATTTTTCACAATTTTTCTGGAATTTTCTGGGAATTTTCTGAAATTAAAATCAGGGTTTTGAATTATTACATAATTTTTAATTGATATTAAACAACATTAAAATACTATAAAAATAATATTTTTGGGTGTAAAATGGAAAACTGGACTTAGGGTAATTTTTCTGGAATTTATTGGGCCTCAGAACTATTTTTAAATACCTAAAAACAATTTTCTAAATTAATTAATTAAATTAACTGTTTTATTATTAATATTATATTTATTATTTATATTATTTTTAATTTTAATTTTATTTCTTCTGGGCCGGCCCGGCCCAGTGGGCCCGGCCCAGCCCAACCCGGACCCAGCCCGAAACCCCACCGGGTCGGGTCGGATCCGCCGCCGCCCGACCCGCAAACCGACCCGCCCGACTGACCCAGCTCCCCCCTCTCTCCCCCGTGCCCCGCGTCGTGCGCCGCCTCCGTCGCGTCCGGCGCCGCTTCCGCCGCGCCTCCCCACGTTCACCCCCGGCCCGCCTTCTCCGCAACCACCTCCGCCTGGAACGGCCCCCCAGCCTCCTCTCTCCCCTATTTAACCCCCGTCCCCTGGCCACCGGATCCCGATCACCACCGCTGCCGCTGCTCCCCTCCGCCGCACGTCGCCGAGACGCCCCGCCCTGCAGATCCCCAGCGCCACCCGCCCTCCTCCGCGGCCAGCCCGGCTCCTCCCCCTCTCACCTCCCCTCCGGCGCCCGCTCCGCCGTCCCCGTCGACCTCGACGTCGACCGCAGCAGCTGCAGCAGCTCGCCGACGCCGCTGCCGGCCGCCCCGAGCTGCCGCCCCCGCCGTGGACGACTCGCCGCCCTCCGCCGCAGCACCCTCGGCCCCCTCCGCCGCAGCCCAGCCGCCGGAGCCCCGCCGCAGGCCAAATCCCTAACCCTAACCCTAGAAATCGGTTCCTGTGTCCGACACGGTTCGACCCTGGTTTTCGGGTCCCTTCAGGTGCGTGTAACTTTTGTTTCGTAGCTCCGTTTTCGATTCCGTAAATTGCGTTGTGAAGCCTGTATGACCCTCTCGGTGTCCGGACAAACTGTTCGGGGCACCGCGTCCTGTGGTGATCGCACACCGCGATCCAAAAACAGGAAAAACCAGACCCTGTTTTATCCCGGAACTGAGTCCGCCCCGCCAAACGGGACGACTTGGTCGCGCACGGTCTTCACAAATACGTGCGCAGCGTTGATACGGACGTGTGAGTTTTCGCGGAAGCTGATTCGGGTGTGCGTGCACACCGGAATCAACGCGTATCCGCGGACATCGCCCCGTATCCGCAATTTCTGTAATTCACCCTAACTTCTTGTACACTTGTCAGATCGAGACGAAACTTGCGTCATCGGACTCGTAGCGATACGCTGGTCCTGTGGGTCAAGTTTGGTTCGATTCTGAGAACGTTGACGAAATCGCGTGTCGTGGGCCCCACAGGCCCCGCTCGACGGGCGATTTCGTGATCGGCTCACCGGAATCCAAATCTGGAAGTTCCGTTGAGTTCGTATCAGCGTTCCTGACCTGTTGACACTAAGTTTGGTGAATTTGGAGACCTTTGACCCGAACGCGCTTTTCGGTGCAAAGCGGGCCCACCGGCGGACCCCATTTTGACCCGAAACTGCCGTTTTTGCCCTTGTCTCCAAATTGGACCCAAGGACAGGCGTTTCTAGCTATTTGACATCTTCTGAGCGTGATGGTAATGTCTATTTCAGCTTTTGGACTCATCTCTGGAACTTCCCCTAGAACCAATTTAATCAGATCCAAACAACAGGCAAGTACCTGCACTTCAAGTTAATCTTTATATTGTGATAATTAATTCCCTGCTCTACTAGTACCCTTGCTGATTACACGTAGTGTTAAAGTACTGTACTTTATGTCTTGAATATTGGTAGTTCCTGTCTTGTTTTTCATGTCGGGTGGGAGAATACCTAGAAGGCATGTAGTTTACCCTTTCCCCTGGATTGACTAATAGCTGTGGGTACACGACTGTCCATCAGCCGGATCTCGATTGAATTGTCTAATAGCCGTTTATGACGGCCGGATTAGCCTTATAAACCCCTACATGCCAACTATGTATTCTAAAAACAAACACAAGTTCACACAGATAGTTCTGGTCATGTTATATTTCTTGCTGGCTATTGTAGTTTCATTTCCTGTTTCATTTATTTCAGTTTCTCATATTCCTGTTTACAGCTAACTCTGAGATAATAATGTTCTGCTAATGCTGTTTCTCAACATGATATCTAATATTTAATTGTCATAAAATATTTAGTTTAATCTTGTCGTGCACTGTGTACTTTGCTCCTTTCCTGACTGGATCTGTTGTTTAGGCGATGATGAGAACCTTGCCCCCACCTATTATGGCCCCTATGAGACAGCAGGTGATACAGTTGCAGAGCCAGTTCCCGCACAGGAAGCTACTCCTGCTGAGTAGTTAGCAGTAGTTATCTTAGTTTTGCTCTTTATCTTATTTAATCGGGTTTGTCCCCGATTTCATTTTGGAATTCCTGTACTAAACATTTGAATCTGTTGTTACATTTATTTCCAGTTGTAAATCTTAAGTTTCATTTCTCCTTATTATCTTGCCCATGTTGTTGTGAATGAGCTAGTTAGTAAATCTGGACTTGACCTAGACAGCGTACTACCGCCGATTCTGCGGCGTAGGCTGGACGTAACCACGCACTCGTGCCCGAATTTCCGGGTGCGGGTCGTGACAAGAGGGCTTTGATCACATAACCAACTCCTACTCCCCCTCCCCAACCAATACTCATGGATCTAATCACGACACGTTACGTACATGATCACGATAGTCACACTAGCACACGAAATAGTGGATGCACAAGAAGCACATGAAAGTCAATACCCGATGCACACGATGAAATACATGTCATTAGGTACCCATTGCACACGGTAGGGGATAACAACTCCTGACGGGATCCATATAGCACCAGTCCGTGAAATCACTGTGTCGGGAATCAATGTATACTAATCTAGAACATACATATATACAATATAATGAATTAAAAATAATCAAAAAATGTACTCGCCTGAAGTCCTGAGCAAAGTGTGTCTCTCGATGCCCAAGTTGGTGTCTCACAACCTATATATGATATGTTACATCAAAACAAGGTTCAATGATGAAAATAAATGAAGTTGAAGAAGTTCTAGGTCAATACGCCATTTCTAAGTCAAACCAATGCATTTCTAGGTTGCAAGAGTCTAATGCTAAGTCACTAAGTCAATACACTATGAAGATATGCTATACTAGCTAAGCTAACACACCACAGTGAAATCAAGAAGCCGTATCCTAAGATACGCAGGTTTCTAATATAAAAATAGTTTATATATATATATATATATATATATATATATATATATATATATATATATATATATATATATAAGTCATATATAATAATAATATCTCAAAATAATTTAATTATGATACCTTGGCCTTGTGCCAATGCGTATCGCAATTACCATGATACTCAAACTCAATACCCTGGGGTATCGACCCATACCTTGGTGATACCTTGGTATCTCAAGGTAAACCAAACCCAAATTAACTAATATATATATATATATATATATATATATATATATATATATATATATATATATATATATATATATATATACAAACTAATACTAGTTACACAATACACTATACTATATTTAACTATTATAGGATAACCATTTATACAATTTATACATATCTCAACTACTACATTAACTATAAGTTATCACTAAGATATACTCATCAATATGATATAAACTAACTACAATACCAAAATACTAATCCCATTGATACTTACTGAACAAAACCTTGATAAATCACACTCAAGTAACTGCTCACATACCATTAACTAACTAACTCTAATAACTTGACTAAACCTAACCTTCCTGATACGAATAACTAGCTGAAACACTAAAAATTAACTAAACAAAACTAACAATTAAACTAATACCCAATACCTAGACATTTATCTAACTTACACTAATATACCTATCACATTAACTATCCAACATCACTTCCTCATAACCCAACATCCAAATACCCATTAGACTGAACACAAAAACCCAACACTAACTCTACAAGTGAAAGAAATCCGAGACTGTGCCCTTGGTGCAGGGCACAGCAGCCCCAAGCTCTCTGCCAGTGCTCGGTTGCACAGCAGGGAGTTTCTGCTGTGCTACTAGCTTCGGCAGTTACTGTCTTCAGGTAAAACCCTGCAGCAGCTGCACAGTTATGTGCCACTGTACAGTGACCATGTATCAGTTATTGATACTGCTCGGGTGACCGCATAGTGAATCTGCTGTTGCAACATCTCTTCATACATCTGCAGCTGCTTTCCTCTTCATTTCCTTTGCTGCAGTCACTGGTGCTAGGTCGAGTCCTTCAGTTATGTCTTCACTGTGCAGATACACAGTCTCAGTTCTTCAGTTAAGTATCTGTACTGAGTCTTTACTGTGCTGATACACAGTCTCAGTTCTTCAGTTAAGTATCTGTATGAGTCTTCACTGTGCTGATACATAGTCTCTGTTCTTCAGTTAAGTATCTGTACTTAGTCTTCACTGTGCTGATACACAGTCTCAGTTCTTCAGTTAAGTATCTGTATGAGTCTTCACTGTGCTGATACACAGTCTCAGTTCTTCAGTTAAGTATCTGTACTGAGTCTTCACTGTGCTGACTCAGAGTTACTGATGGTGCAGGCTACACACCATCTCACTGCAGCTAATGATACCTTCCAGTTTGCTCTGCACATCACCCATGTGCAGACTGCACAGTGCCTCCACCTCTCTGTGCACGAGTTGCACTGTCTTAGGTTGTTCACTCAATTGGTCACTGAATTTTCCCCTGTCCCGGGCTCCTCTCATACTGCACACTCTACTTACACATATCACTTACACACCTAAGTATAAATACATACACATAATATAGCTATCCACATATAGATACATATATTCCTCTACCTCTCAATCTATATGCAAAACACTATATATATATATATACCAATACATACAAATCACTAGCTATAATTGTATATACATATTCTCACACACACACACACACACACACACACATATATATATATATATATATATATATATATATATATATATATATATATATATATATATATACAACTACATACTCTATTAAGTATACATATAGGCACACACATATACATAAACTCAAACTATACTGTTTCATACTCTATATAATGTATAGATAGTATATACATATATAATTACATATGCATGTATAGTGAAATGAGCCAAAACACAAACACATGGAGTGCACTGCACCCGTATCATACTTTTCTATGATACGCTTGCGATACGGCCCCCAACTCACAACCAAACGTATCCCGGAGGACACGTACAAGTCCAATACATAATTTATGATCAATACATATATAAATTAGAGTGTCTACGTGTCCGTGTCATCATATGATATGCACATGGCTCCGTGTCGGAGGAAAATCCTAAAAAATAATAGTTTCGTCAAATCGACGAGATTCGGCCCACACGTATCCAATTATGGACACGACACAAGCTACAAACAAACAATCAAGAGTCAATTAGATCTATTAGATCCATTGACAAGCACTACATATGCCAATCTCGGAATTCCCCCATAATTGATACTAAAAATGGTCATAACTTCCACCGTAGGTCTCTAAATGATTCCAAATCAAAACCTATGGGTAACATATACATGTGGGGTAGTTTTTTATGGTAAAAACTCAGATCTATAGTCTATAGGAAGGGGAAAAACTAATTTATACCTATTGGGAGATGGATTCCCAATGAAAAGGTTCCAAATGGCAAGTTGATTCTCTCCTTGTAGATCTTGGCCTCATTCTCCTTGTTCCTTGCTCCTTGCTTATAGATCCTTGATATAGAGGATTCAATGATGAATATAGAAAGAGATTTGAAGAGAATTGATGGAGAATTGATAGGAGAATGGAGGGAAAATGGAAGGAAAAAATGTAGATCTAGAATTTTGGGGAAGAATTAAAATGAGAGCACTCTCTCTCCTCTCAATTATGGCTGGTCATAAATCCCTCCCCAAGCAATGTACAAAGTCACAAATATCCCTTGGGGTCTCTCATGAAGAAATAATTAGGGAGGGAAGGTTCTAGTCTAATTGTTTCACTAATTAATCATGTTTCTTAATCCATGGGCCTAATTTATGGGCTCAACTTAGACTAGTCCAAAAGTTTGTTCATGTCCTCTAATTAAATAGTTAGGTCCACTACACAAGTCCAAAATAAGTCTACACTAGCAATAATTATTAATACAATAAAATAAATAAATCAGTCATGCACAATTTATTAATTATAATAATCCTAAAATAATTAATATCCATGATAATTACCAAACTACCCTTGGATGGAAATGTGAGGGTGACAAACCTATCCACCTTAGAAAAATTTCGTCCTCGAAATTAAGGAAGAAACTATCTACCAAAAACAAATAATATAATGCAAAAAAGAATTATACCTCACGGCTCGAACAGATATTGATATCGCTCGCGCATCTCGGTCTCTCGCTCCCAGGTACTCTTTCCTGGCGAGTGATGCCTCCACGCGACGTGCACCAAAGGAATCGTCTGGTTCCTCAGCACCTTCTCTCTCAGATCCAGAATATCGACTGGGTGCTCTGGATAACTGAGAGTAGGGCCCACCTCTATCTCCGAATGATCCAGCACATGACTGGGATCTTCCATGTACTGTCTCAACTATGACACGTGAAACATATTATGCACTCCCTCCAGTGCAGGTGGTAAGTCTAGTTTGTAGGTGACTGTACCGACCCTCTCAAGAATGCTGAAAGGACCGATGAATCGTGGACTAAGCTTGCCGCCTCCACCGAAACGAATCGTGCCACATGTCGGAAAAATCTTCAAGAAAATCAGACCGCCAACCTAGCACGAAACACAAACTTAGCACTCCAACAAGCAACAATCAAACACAAACAAGACAAAACTAAAGCTATACCTCAAACTCCAGAGGTCTCCGGTGGCTATCGGCCCAATACCGTTGTCTGTCCTGCGCCACTCAAAGTCTGTCGCTGATAAGCTTCACCTTCTCTGCTGCATCCACTACCATCTCTGGTCCCAATAAAGCCCTATTACCAACATCATCCCAGGACAACGGAGTACGGCACCTCCATCCATACAACGCCTCGAATGGTGACATCTCGATGCTGGCTTGGTAGCTGTTATTGTATGAAAACTCTACCAAGTGAAGGTGATCCTCCCAAGAACCTCCAAGATCCAAAACACAGGTGCGTAGCATGTCCTCGAGAGTCTGAATAATCCTCTCCGACTGTCCGTCCGTCTGAGGGTGATAAGCGGTACTAAACTTGAGTTGAGTGCCCAAGCTAGCCTGCAAACTCCTCCAGAAATGGGACATGAAGCGGCTATCCCGATCCGAGACAATGCTCACCGGAACACAGTGCAATCTGACAATCTGGCGCACATACATCTCCGCAAGTTTCTCCGTAGATTTACCCACTTTAAATGGCAGAAAGTAGGATAGTTTGGTCAACCTGTCCACGATGACCCAAATCGCATCCTTGCCTCCTGGAGAACGCGGAAGCCCTGATACAAAATCCATAGTAACATGCTCTCATTTCTACTCCAGAATGGGCAGAGGCTAAAGCAATCCTCCTGTTCTCTGTCTCTCCGCCTTGACCTGCTGGCAAACTAAGCATCTGGACACGAAGCTAGCTACCTCTCGCTTTATGCCATACCACCATACATGCTCCCTCATGTCTCTATAAATCTTGTTGGCACCGGGATGCATAGAGTATTGGGAACGATACGCCTCCTACATAATTTATTCGCGCAATGCTCCCTTCGGTACGCATAACCTGGTACCGTGTCGCAATGATCCATCATCTGCGACGGTAAAGTCCTCTGCCAGCCCGACCTGAACCTGTGCTCTGATGCTCCTCAGAGACTCATCCTCATACTGTCCGGCTCTGACTCGGTCCATCAGCTCCGACTGAACCTGAAGTCCCCACATCTGCGTTGTAACTCCCAGAATCAATACCTCAATGCCCAAACTATCGAGGTCTGCCAATAGATGCCTGTCCCTAGTCAAGCATATAGCTACGGGATACCTGCTCAAAGCATCCGCAACTACGTTGGCCTTCCCTGGATGGTACTGTAAAGATATGTCGAAGTCCTTCATCAGCTCCAACCATCGCCGCTGCCTCATGTTGAGCTCCTTCTGTGTAAACACATACTTTAAGCTCTTATGGTCTGTGAAGATCTCTACTCTCTCTCCATATAGATAGTATTTCCATAATTTGAGAGCAAAGATAACCGCTGCAAGCTCCAAATCATGGGTAGGATAGTTCTTCTCATGTGGGCATAATTGTCTGGAAGCATAGGAAATTACCTTCCCGTGCTGCTGTAGTACACAACCCAAACCCTTCCCTGATGCATCACTGTAGATAAAAAATTCTCCTGCTCCTGATGGTAGTGTCAAGATGGGAGCTGTAGTCAATCTTCTCTTCAGCTCCTCAAAAGCTGACTGGCAATCCTCAGTCCAGACGAATTCCACGTCCTTCCTGGTCAGCCTAGTCATCGGCTCTGCTAGTTTGGAAAAATCCTGAACAAACCTCTGGTAGTAGCCTGCTAATCCAAGGAAGCTCCTGATATCTGCTACTGAACTCGGGGTAGACCACGATTCAACTGCTGAGATCTTCTTCGGGTCCACCGAGATCCCATCTCCTGTAATGACATGCCCAAGGAATTCAACCTTATCAAGGAAGAATTCGTACTTCGACAACTTGCCATACAACTTCTCCTTCCTGAGGGTCTCCAAAACAATCCTCAAGTGTTGCTCATGCTCCTCAGGGGTCTTCGAATATATCAGAATATCATCTATGAAGACTACAATAAACTGATCCAGGTACTGATGAAATACCTTGTTCATCAGGTTCATGAACACTGCCGGGGCATTGGTCAACCCAAACGACATCACCAAGAACTCGAACTGCCTATAACGAGTCCTGAAAGCCGTCTTCTGGATGTCTTCCCTCTTCACCTTCACCTGGTGGTACCCTGACCTCAAGTCTATCTTCGAGAATACCTTCGCTCCGCTCAACGGGTCAAAGAAGTCATCAATCCGCGGCAACGAATATTTGTTCTTGATAGTGAGATTATTAAGTGCCCTGTAGTCGATACACATACGTACCGACCCATCCTTCCTGGGTACAAATAGTATCGGAGCACCCCATAGTGATGAACTGGAACGGATAAAGCCTTTGTCTTGCAACTCATCCACCTGCTTCTTCAACTCCGCCAATTCACTGTTGTTTACTCTATAGACGTGCTGAAAGATTGGCTCTGCGCCTGGCACTAAGTCTATAGAGAACTCCACATCTCTGTCCGGCGGCAACCTCGACAAATCCTCTGGAAAGACATCTAAGAACTCTGCAATCAACGGATGTGGCGGCTCCCGCTCTTCTACCAAAGCCCCACAGAAATCGCCCTCGCTCTGCTCTACTCCTCGGACGAACTTGAACTTCGGCTCTCCTGGTGTCTGAAATAAAACTCTGCCTCTACGACAATCGATACTAGCGTGATGTCTACTCAACCAATCCATCCCGAGTACTATATCGTAACTCGGAAGTGGCATTACAAGTAAACATACACTCAGCTCACGGCCTCCCACAAAAACCCTCTGGTTCTTACAAACATCACTGACCAGGATGATGCCACCCCCGGTCGTGATCTTGCAAGTCCGCGCCAACGGTTCAGACTCAAGACGATGTCTTAAAGCAAAATATACAGATACAAAGCTATGAGATGCACCAGAATCAAATAAAGCATGAGCTGGAAAAGAATCGAGTAAGACTGGACCTGATATCACGTCTCCGACTGGCTCTGACTCCTCCACGGTCAGGGCAAAAGCTCGTCCCTGATGTGCTCCTCTCTGCTGGTGCTGGTACTGCACAAACTTCTGCTGCTGGGGCTATAAATGAGGTCCTCTCGGCTGTCCCATCGGGCATCTCGCGGGTATCCTCTGGATAGGGGCTACATTATGAACTGTACGAGCTAAGGTCTTGGGGCAATCCCTCAGCTAGTGATCTGATGAACTGCAAAATAAACACTGACCGAGCCTCTTCCTGCAAACGTCCCATCCGTGCCCTGCCTTCTTACAGAAGGGGCAAACATGAGCTGTCTGGGCTGGTCTCTGCATCTGGTACGTCTGCTGTATAGGTGCTCGGTTAGGCGCATTGAACTGCTGCCTCTGCTGCTGGAAATATGGCTTCTTAGCTGGACCTGTGCTGCTGCTGCCACCATAAACATCTCGGTCCCTCTTGTGCCTCCCACTTAGGTCTCTCTTGACCTTGCGAGCCTCTCTCAAGATGTCGGTATACGTCTCATGGCTCGAAGAAATGAGAGCCTTCACTTCCCAGTTCAGACCTTCTCTGAATCTACTAGCCCGGTTCTCTGGGTCTCTCACCATATAGTCGGCATACCTGCTCAACCTACCAAACTCGGCGGCATACTCCTCCACCGACATGTTCCCCTGGTAGAGGTTCTGGAACTGTCGCTCCAGGTCAAGTCTCTCAGTAGGCGGGAAGAACTTTCTTCTGAACAAGTCCCTGAACTCTTCCCATGTCAATCCTGGATCAGCGATATGTGGCTCATTCCGGAACCACGTGCTGGCGATGTCCATCATCTGCAATCCTGCTGCCTCCACCATCAGGTCCTCCACAAGACGGGATAAGCGCATGACGCGCTCCATGCTCTCCAACCAATCATCCGCATATATGATGCCCTCTGTCCCATTGAAAGGCCGGGGATCCAACTGTAGCGCCCCGTTCTCCCGGTGCGGAGAGCGCGGCTAAGAAATACAAGACGGTATCGTTCGATCGGGATAGATTGAATTAAGAACTCGTCCTCGTTATGGATTTGTTTCTTCGGAATCGATTCCCATATTCAGTGGACCGTGCCCCCGGGATCGACTTAGCGGCAGAGTCAGGAGGGACCTCTCCGCTGCTATCTTTTATTGCCTCGGTTTTCGATGTCGCTTGTTGCTTTCGTGCTTTGAGTTGGTTTTGGGATTTGCTTGTTTTCCTTGAACGGTTTTGATAGTTTTTATTGTTTTCGTTCATTGACTTACACTTCTATTCCGAGAATGGAAAGAGAGAAAGAAGTATTAATCGAGCTGTTCGTGTGCAGGTGAACGAGCAGTAGGCGACTTACGAGCGGAGTCGTGAAGCGCCTCTTTCCTTCTTCTTTCCAAAATCTAAGTGAGTGGCTACCAACCCGATTAGCTAGTCCTGCTTCCAAGCTTCACAGCTAATCAATCTGCACTCTTCTTTGCCCCGATCAAACGATACCAAATAATAATAAAAGAAACCAAGATAAAAGACAAATATACTTGGTTATTATGCTTGTCAATCAAACCTGTGAACTGTTGCCTTATCGTATGCTTGTTCGTGCAAATATTCTATAAAATGTGCTAAGTAGAACATATCTTGTATATGCATAATTGTTCAGGGAGGCTATGCAAATAAATCATGCAATACTGCTTGTCGTGTACTCGTATTCTTGCACTCGTGTTGCCTCAAATGCATGACTGTTAACTTGTTCATCGTGTTCGATCATGGACAACTTGTGCACAAGGTATTGGTTCTGCGGACGTTCGCTGGGGCACTGGCACCGATCCGATCCGGGCGGAACTCGTGTGTAGTCTTCGTGTTCGGGACCGGATAGCTTGCAGCACAATCGTGTTCTCTCGTAGCATGCTATCCTTGTCCCCGGCTACGTCCATTATGGCAACCATGCCAGTGATCATCGTATATATTTAAACCTGTTGCATACTAACTTGTGTCTCCGTGGCAGGGAAGGCATGGTAAGTATTGTGCAGGTAATTCAGACGGTCAGGTAAAATCTACCGAATGGTGGCACGTTCATTTCAGTAAATTCAATATGCTGCTTACTTGTAAATGAACTAAGGCAAGATAGAAACCCACAAAAATATGCATGCTTCACTAAACAACGTGTTGATTGGTATAGTCAGGCTAACTCGCCTTCACCAGCATGTTTCGATATGCTGACCCTCGTTGAAACAGGTTCTCCGCACTAAGGCGAACCGAGCGAGGAGCCGAAGTCGTCTTCCCGATCCAGTCCAGCTGTTGGCGCATCTTCACCGCGCCTCGAAGCCTTTTGAAGCCAGAAGCTGCAACTCTTCATACACAAATGCAGCTCCGTGGCAAAGCTATCCTCCAGCCTGGAGGTCTTTATCGTTTTGAGTTTATAAAGGGATGTAATGTACAGGACTGCTATCTCATTTTGAGTCAACCCTTTTGTAAGCCGTTCGGCATAATAGCTAACTCGTTCAAGAGTTTGTAATAGATGTTCATTATCAATAAAGAGAACTTTTCTATGTTTCAAATCTGTGTTTCAATTTATCTGCGTACTCTGAATATGTGCTTGCTATGCAAATCATTAAAGCCTTGTGCGGGCGCAACTCCAGGCCCGCACGGCGGTCACGATTCGGGGGGATGCCTCGGGGCGTGACACCAACTTCTTGAAGTCCTGAATAGTGCCGGGCCTGGGCTGTACCTTCTGTGGCTGTGGTGGTGCGGTCCTCTCTACGGCGGTGATGGCCACCTGGTGAGCACTCTCGATGCCCTGTCTCATCACCTCGGTCTGTCGGTGCTGTGCCTCGGCCTGGGCCCTCTGGGCCTCCATCATCACCTGGAAAAGTGCAAACAGCTGTGTAGCATCAGCTGGTACTGGCGGTGGTGGTGGAAGATCCTCGGGAATAACTGGAACAACCCTCTGAACCGGGGGAGGAGCACCCCCAAAAGCGGCTGCTGAGACTCCCACCTGGACCGGTGAGGCGATCCTCTCAACTGGAGATAAAACAGTAGCAGCTGCTACTCTATCCGTAGTAGGCTGGAAAGTAGCTGAGGAAGCTGCTGCTGCTCCTGAGCGATAGAATCTGACCTTCGGAGGCATCCTGAAGTCAGATTGAAAATACGGAATCAATTATTGAATATAATATGATATCATCAAAGAAGGACCTAGAATTTCAGGGGCACCCTAGTTTGACCTAGCTTTAACCATAATTGTCCCCGTTGACCGTAAAAGTCAACGTTTGACCTAGTCTTGACCTAGAGTTGACTTTTTGGACCCCGGGATGACTTTTTGACCCGAATTTTACTGGTTTGACCCGTTCGACCTAGAATAGCCCTAGAAGCCTGTTTTAATTATTTATATCAGTTTAAATGCTTAGAACCCTGTTTAATCCTTGCTTTTCGTATTAGGTCCTTGCGACACCGGTCCGGACCTCGATCCTCATCAGTTGCTCAGGACATCAGGCGAGTACCTACCTCTGATAGTTTCCATTTCATGATAGCGTTTATATCACCTGTTCTAGAACTTTAATACTTGATTCTGACACTTTATTACACGAGCTGGTACTAGTGGATCCCGTCATGAGGTGCTATCCCCCTTACCGTGTTCAGCGGGTACTCTATCACGTGTATTTCATCATGTGCTTCGGGTATTGATTATCATGTGCTATCATGTGCTTCTTGTGCTCTCGCCTTCGTGTGCGCGAGCTATTATCATGTACGTAGCGTGTTGTGGTTGGATCCAATGGTATTAGTGGGGGAGGGGAGTAGTGAGTTGGTTATGTGATCAAAGCCAAACAGTATTCATGTGTATGTCGGTTATGCAACTCACGCATAACGGAGTTATCGTAGTGTTTTTCATGTGCAACCTAAGCCGATCACATAACGAACTTGTGCTCAAGGCACTTAGCTAGTATTCATGTTTCTCATCTGCAGTTACTTTTCCACTACTTGTATTGTTCTCCAGTTTATATTGCAGCTACTTATTGTGCTCCAGCATATATTTATTTCCTGTGCATCTTGATTACTTTTCTATTGCTCGTCATATACACCTTACCATGCATTTGGAGTTGCTTTCAGAGTTATGTACTTCGCTCCAGTCCTGACTGGGCATATTTTTTCCAGAGGATCCTGAGGACTATTGCCCTACGTTCTACGGGCCTGGTATTGACGACTGTTGTGACCCCGAGGAGGAGTGTGCCGAGGAGACGCCGATAGCACCCTAGTTAGCTAGGTGGGTTTCCTGGGTTATTTCCAGTGGTTTGTATTTTGGATGACTGTACTTATTCTTTTGTTGCTTGAGATGTTGTAGCTATTTGTAGACTTGGACTGTATTATTTTGGATTATCTTGCTCTCTTGGTTCTGGTTTTCTTTGTTTATATCATATCGTGCTTATATTCTTCCTCTAGATTTTGTGATTGAGATTATTGATATATATATATTGCGTGGTTGCCTCCTTTGGGAGAGGATTTTATATATACATTGCGTGGTTTTGCCCTCCTTTTGGAGAGGTCATGCCGGATTTTTCAGTGAGATATAGATAGATATGGTTGACCTAGAACGGACCTTTACAGCGTTCTACCGCCGATTCTGCGGCGTAGGCTGGACGTACCCACGGCTCATGCCCGATTTTCAGGTGCGGGTCGTGACACGTTTTTGGTGGTGGCCCATGCAGGTCTGCTTTTTAGTTTACCTGCTATAGGATATAGGCTGAGAGAGAGTGTGCTCAATCACAACTAGGACCCTTCCTACTTCCTTTTGCTATCTTTAATTTTTCTGAAATTATTTTCTTTTGCAATATTATTGTCCTTCATTGATGTTATCGTTTCTTGCACTATATTGACTTCTTTTGATCTGTGTTTAGGATGCCTCCGAAGACTAGATCTCAGCGCACCGCCCCAGCAGCTGCCACCGAGAGGTCTGCCACCTCTCGACCTGCTCGACGTCCGGCAGCCGCTACCGCTCCACTCGCCACTCCTGCGGTTGAGGGAGCTTTAGTTTCTCTCGGAGATCCCCTTACTCCCATTGATCCGAGAGCCACCCCAGTTGTCCCGGTGGTACCTCCTCCACCACCGCCTGCGCCAGTAGATGCTACGCAGTTGTTCGCATTCTTCCGAGAGATGATGGATGCGCAGCACCGCCAGGCAGATGTTTTGAGGATGGGCATTGAGAATGCTCATCAGGTGGCTTTGACAGCGGTCGACAGAGTGGCTCAGATCCAGCCACAGCCAGAGCAGGCTCAGTATCCTAGGCCGGGTACTATCATCGATTTTCAGAGGATGCGGCCTAAGGAGTTCCGCGGCACAGAGGGGATCCTGTACGCCGACGACTGGATCGAGCATATAGAGGGCATCTTTCGGCTGGCGATGATCCCAGCTAGCATGCAGATAGAGGTAGCGGGCAGCCAAATGTTCGACCTTGCCCTTACTTGGTTCCGCACGGATACGCGGATAGCAGCTCCGGGATTGACTTGGGAGGCTTTCAAGAAGCTTTTCAAGGAGAAGTTCTTCCCAGACATGGCTCTCAGTGCCTTAGAGAGTCAGTTCGAGGCGCTCGTCCAGGGGAGTATGCTAGTGGATGAGTATGCAGCGGAGTTCTGCCGTCTGGGCAGATTTGTTGAGGGGTTGTCAGAGGCAGCGAAGGCGCGGAAGTTCCGCAAGGGCTTAGTCATGGCGGTCAAGTCCTTGACTAGGAGCGACCGCGAGGCGACCTTCGAGCAGATTGTCAGCGATGCTCAGAGGGCTGAGGATGATTTGGAGCTGAAGACGAAGAGGGACAGAGACACTTCCGGAGCAGGCAGCAGTGCAGGCCCGGCCAAGAGGCCATTCCAGCAGACCCAGCAGCACCAGGGTCAGGGTCGGGCGCCCTTCCGGCAGGCGCCCCAGCAGCAGAGGCAGGGTCAGCAGCAGGGCCAGAGGCAGCCCATCGTTTGCCCTTTCTGTAGAAAGCCAGGGCACGGATGGGACATATGCAGAAAGAGGCTGGGCAGATGTTTATTGTGTGGCGCCGTAGACCACCAGCTGAAGGATTGTCCTTCAGCGCTTGCCCGTACAGCTCAGGACGGAGGAGCCGCTCAGAGGGCACCAGCCAGAGCACCTGCAGCGCAACAGAGAGGACAGCCTTTGCAGACTCAGCAGCAGAGGTTCGCCCAGCACCAGCAGCAGCACCGAGGAGGACAGCAGGGGCGAGCTTTTGCCCTGACAGTGGACGAGGTCGAGCCAGTTGGTGACGTTATCTCAGGTTCTGTTCTCCTTTATTCCATTCCAGCACTTGCTTTATTTTATTCCGGTGCTTCCCATAGCTTTGTGTCTGTATCTTTTGCTGTTAGACACCATCTTGTTGCTGAACCTTTAGCTAGACTCTGCAAGATCACGACCGGGGGTGGTATCATCCTAGTCCGTGATGTTTGTAGAGACCGGAGAGTTACCTTGGGAGGCCGGGAGTTGAGTGTGTGCCTACTCGTAATGCCACTTCCGAGCTACGATGTTGTACTCGGGATGGATTGGTTGAGTACGCATTGTGCTAGTATAGATTGTCGTGGAGGCAGAGTTTTGTTTAGTCCGCCGGGTGAGCCAGAGTTTCAGTTTGCCAGAGGAGCAGTGGAGCAGACCGAGGGAGTCTTCTGCGGAGCCCTGGTGGTAGAGCCGAGGTCGCTACATCCACTGATAGAGGAGTATATGGATGTCTTTCCGGAGGAGTTGCCGAGGTTACCTCCGGACAGAGACGTGGAGTTCTCTATAGACTTGGTGCCAGGCGCGGAGCCGATATCCCAGCACGTCTATAGAGTCAGCAACAGTGAGCTGATAGAGTTAAAGAAGCAGGTGGATGAGCTACAGGACAAGGGATTTATCAGATCTAGTTCTTCTCCGTGGGGTGCTCCGGTACTTTTTGTGCCGAAGAAGGATGGGTCGATACGGATGTGTATCAACTACAGGGCTCTGAACAGCCTCACAATCAAGAACAAGTATCCGCTGCCGCGTATTGATGATCTTTTTGACCAGTTGAGCGGAGCGAGGGTGTTTTCCAGGATTGATCTGAGGACAGGCTACCACCAGGTGAAAGTCAGGAAGGAGGATATTCCGAAGACAACTTTTCGGACCAGATATGGACAGTATGAGTTTTTGGTGATGCCGTTTGGGTTGACTAATGCTCCGGCAGTGTTCATGAATCTGATGAACAAGGTGTTCCATCAGCATCTGGACAGGTTTGTGGTGGTGTTTATAGATGACATCTTGGTGTATTCGAAGACCCCAAAGGAGCACGAGGAGCATCTAAGGATAGTGCTGGAGACTCTCAGGAAGGAGGAGCTTTATGGAAAGCTCTCGAAGTGTGAGTTCTTCCTTGACAAGGTTGAATTCCTTGGTCATGTAGTGACTGGAGAGGGTATCTCGGTGGATCCGAGAAAGATCAGGGCAGTTGAGGCATGGAGTGCTCCGAGTTCAGTAGCCGAGGTCAGGAGTTTCTTGGGACTGGCAGGCTATTACAGGAGATTTGTTCAGGATTTTTCTCGGATTACAGAGCCGTTGTCCAGGCTGACTCGGAAGGACGTAGAGTTTGTTTGGTCAGAGGAGTACCAGATCGCCTTTGATGAGCTGAAGAGGAGGTTGACGACAGCTCCAGTGTTGACGTTGCCATCAGGTTCTGGAGGTTTCACTATCTATAGTGATGCATCGGGGAAGGGACTGGGTTGTGTGTTGCAGCAGAATGGGAGGGTGATTGCCTATGCTTCCAGGCAATTACGTCCTCATGAGAAGAATTACCCTACCCACGATTTGGAGTTGGCAGCGGTCATTTTTGCTCTGAAGTTGTGGAAACACTATTTATACGGAGAGCGTGTGGAGATCTTCACAGACCACAAGAGCTTGAAGTATGTGTTTACCCAAAAAGAGCTGAACATGAGGCAGAGGAGATGGTTGGAGTTGATGAAAGACTTCGATATATCATTGCAGTATCATCCAGGGAAGGCGAACGTAGTTGCGGATGCATTGAGCAGGTATCCGGTAGCTATGTGCCTGACTACAGATCGTTATCTTCTGGCAGATCTAGAGAGCTTGGGCATTGAGGTGATAGTGCCTGGAGTTGAGATGCAGATGTGGGGACTGCAGATTCAGTCAGAGTTGGTAGACCAGATCAGGGCTACACAGTTTGAGGATGAGTCCCTGAGGAGCATCAGGGAGCAGGTTCATATGGGTTTAGCAGACGACTTCACCATTGCTGATGATGGTTCATTGCGGCACGGTACCAGGTTGTGTGTGCCGAGTGGGTCGTTGCGCGAGGAGGTTCTCCAGGAGGCGCATCAATCCCAGTACTCTATGCATCCCGGTGCCAACAAGATGTATAGAGATCTGAGACAGCATGTATGGTGGTACGGGATGAAGCGAGGGGTAGCACGCTTCGTATCCCGATGCTTAGTGTGCCAGCAGGTGAAGGCGGAGAGGCAGAGGCCAGGAGGATTACTCCAGCCGTTACCCATTCCGGAGTAGAAATGGGAGCATGTGACCATGGATTTTGTTTCTGGACTTCCCCGTTCTCCAGGCGGGAAAGATGCGATTTGGGTCATCGTGGACAGGTTGACCAAATCGGCCCACTTTCTATCGTTCAAAGTGGGTACGTCTACAGAGAGACTCGCAGAGATGTATGTGCGCCATATAGTCAGACTGCATGGAGTTTCAGTGAGCATAGTATTAGATCGGGACAGTCGCTTTACCTCGCATTTCTGGAGGAGTCTGCAGGCTAGCTTGGGCACCCAGCTCAAGTTTAGTAGTGCGTATCACCCGCAGACAGATGGTCAGTCAGAGAGGACCATCCAGACACTTGAGGACATGCTTCGGACCTGTGTTTTGGATTTCAGAGGCTCTTGGGAGGATCACTTGCACTTGGTAGAGTTTGCTTACAACAACAGCTACCAAGCCAGTATCGAGATGTCACCTTTTGAGGCATTGTATGGACGGAGGTGTCGCACTCCGTTATCATGGGATGATGTAGGTGAGAGAGCTTTGCTTGGCCCAGAGATGGTGGTTGATGCAGCGGAGAAGGTCAAGCTCATTAGAGATAGACTTTGGGTGGCGCAGGACAGGCAGCGGCATTGGGCCGATAGCCACCGGAGACCTTTGGAGTTCGAGGTATAGCTTAGAATCTAGATTTTGTTCTTGTGTTGCTTGTGATTGCTTGTTTTAGACTAAGTGCAGAGACCTTGTTTGTGCTAGGTTGGAGATCTGGTGTTCCTGAGGATTTCTCCGACGCGGGGCACTATTCGCTTCGGTGGAGGCGGGAAGCTTAGCCCATATTTCGTCGGACCCTTCCGTGTTCTTGAGAGGGTCGGCGCCGTGGCGTATAGGCTTGAGTTGCCGCCTACGCTGGAGGGAGTTCATGATGTGTTCCACGTGTCGCAGTTGAGACGGTACGTGGCGGATCCCAGTTACGTATTGGATCACTCGGAGATCGCAGTGGGCCCTACTCTTAGCTATCCAGAGCAGCCGGTGGAGATTCTGGATCGGCGAGAGAAGGTGTTGAGGAACTAGACTATTCCCTTGGTTCGCGTCGCGTGGAGGCATCACTCTCCAGGAGAGTCGACCTGGGAGAGGGAGGATGAAATACGCGAGCGATACCCCTATCTCTTCGAGCCCTGAGGTATGGTTCTTTCTTTGCATTCCTGTCCTAGTTTCGTCTTTTAATTTCGAGGACGAAATTATTTTAAGGAGGGTAGGCTTGTCACTACCCAATTCTAGAAAATAGGGTATATTTTTTTTTATTTGATAAATAGTGTATTGTATTTAATTATTTATATTTATAATTAATTAGTGCTTGTCTCATTTTTATTTTGATTGTTTTAGGGTTTTGGCTAGCCTGGACCCATGTCAGACCCTAGTGGACCCATGTCCGACCCAGCCCACACCCTTGTGAGAATTATTTTGGGGCTTAGATTTATTATTTTATTTTTAGGAGGTTAGTTGGAGAGATTTGGAGCTAGTTTGAGTGCATTTGGAGACCCGAAACCCAAAACCGAGTTACGGGAGGGCATTTTGGTCATTTGGACTTAGTGGAACCCTCTTTAATTACCCAAGGCCGGCCCTACCTACCCCCACCCGTGGAATTCCAGCAGCAGCCCCCTCCTTGCATTCCACTTCTTCCACTTCTTCTTCTTCTTCACTTCTTCTTCTTCTCCACTTCTTCTTTCTTCTCCTTCTTCCTCCAAAGTAAGTTTTCTTCCACTTTTCTTCTTTCTTTCTTTCATTCCTTCTTCCTTAAGCTAACCCTCACCTTGCATTTTCTCTAACCTAGGTGTGAGGAGCTTAGATCTAGTGTGAGAGCTAGAATTGGTGGCTTGGAGCTTGAGGGAGGTGATTTGGAGTAGATCGGAGACTTTGGCCTTGGGATTCCAACTCCCAAGAGGTAAAACCTAACTTTTCCCTTCCTAATTATTTTTGTGTAGTGTAATTAGTGTTGTAGAACCCTCCTAGATCCTAACCCTACCCGTAGGAGAAAGTTGGAACTAGTTTGGGTGAGTTTAGAGACTTTGACATTAGGTTTTGTGTCGAATTCGGGTGGAATCCGAATTTGGCCCAATTTTGGGTGATGCACTAGGTTAGATGGACCTAGGTAGACGTTGTTGGGTGTCTAGAGGGTGAGTGTGTGTCTCCGTTCGGACACGGGAAGCCGTGTCGCGGAGAAACGGGCGTTTCGGGCGAAATTAGGGCTTTTCGTCGTCGCCGATTCTAAGTGCGTGTGCGTTTCCGCCACGGGCCTAGAATCGACATAAGAGTGCATTTTCTAGGATCTAGACATCGTGTAGAGCGCGTGGGTAAATTTTGGGCCAATTTCGAGTTCGTTTGGTGTGCGTTTCAGGAGGTTTTCCGAGCCGCGCACCACGTGTTCGTCGAAATGACCGAACGGCCATTTCGACTTGGTTTTCTCGTTTCGGGCTTGTATGCGCGTTGGGTTAGTATCGAAGAGTGTGTGCTAGAGTTTTTGGGCTATATTTTATATATTTTAGGGTATTGGTGAGTGTCGGGGTCGTTGGGCGTGAGTAGGGCGTGTGGTTTGAGTGTTGTGTGCGTGGTTGTGTTTGTATTGATATGTGTCTATATATATATATATATATTTATATATATGTATGTATGTTTATGTATATATATTTATATATATATGTGTGTATTTATATTTATGTACTTGTATATGTATATGTCTATGTGTATATATATATATGTATATGTGTAAGTGTGCTTGTGTGTGTGTATGTGTATATATATATATAGGTGTATGTATATATATATAGTTGAGAGTGTGTGTAGATATATATATATATATATTAAGTGTATATATATATGTAGCTATGTATATATATTTATGTGTGTGTGTGTATTAGTGTGTGAGTGTGTGTATTAGTGTGTTTGTGAGAGTGTAGGTGTGTGTGTTAGAGAGTGTTTAGAGTGTGTATATATATATCTATCTAGTAGTTATATATATAGTTATGTGTGTGTGTATATATATATATAGAGTGATATATATATATGTATGTTTATGGATGTGTGTGTGTGTGTATGTGAGTTGGAAGGGGGGGGGGGGTTCCAGCCACTGCACAGCAGCAGCAGCTGCTGCCCCCAACAGCAGCAGCAACATGGGGCAGCAGCAGCAGCCATGAAGCCAGCAGCAGCAGTAGCAAGAGCAGCAGCAGCAGGATCAGCACAAGCAGCAGCAGCAGCAAGCTCTAGGCAGCAGCGAGGCTAGTAGCGAGGGGTGTTGGCGAGGGATAGGTAATAGATAATAGTTAGAGTATTAGTTAGATAGATCTAGATATTAGAGATATAGATCTATATATATATAAAGATAGATAGATAATAAGATGAATAGATAGTTAGATAGCTAGATAGCTATTAGTTGATAGATAAGTTAAGGATAAGATAGATAGGTAGTTGGATAGATTGATAGATATATATGCTAGATTAATAGATAGATAGAGTATTAGATAGATTAGATAGATAGATAGATATCTTGATAGGTATATATGTATATTTTAAGAGTTGGGTAAGGTAATGGGTAATGGGTATATATGTGTGGATATATATGTATATAGGTAGATACCTATTTAGATATATATAAATATGATAGGTAACTATAATACCTAGCCTAGATTAATAACTAGGTGCATAATTAATAGCTAGATAGCTAGTTAGAGGGCTTTAGAGCGAAACCCCAATACCTTGAGATACCGAGGTATCTCGATACCTTGAGATATTCAAGGTATTGAGTTTCGAGCGGGGTATTTGAGCATTAGCCTAGGAAATGCTTGAGAGTGATTTTTATATGTTTATATATATATAATTACGCGTGCTAGCATAGGTTTTAGCGGGTTTAGGCGGGGTGCATGGCCTAGGGCGAGGTATCGGATACCGAGGGTATCCCGGTATCTCGATTAGGCGAGTTTGTGAGTTTAGTAGCTTAATGAGCTCGGTTTGACCTAGAATTTCAGGGGCACCCTAGTTTGACTTAGCTTTAACCATAATTGTCCCCGTTGACCGTAAAAGTCAACGTTTGACCTAGTCTTGACCTAGAGTTGACTTTTTGGACCCCGGGTTGACTTTTTGACCCGAATTTCACTAGTTTGACCCGTTCGACCTAGAATAGCCCTAGAAGCCTGTTTTTAATTATTTATATCAGTTTAAATGCTTAGAACCCTGTTTAATCCTTGCTTTTCGCATTAGGTCCTTGCGACACCGGTCCGGACCTTGATCCTCATCAGTTGCTCAGGACATCAGGCGAGTACCTACCTCTGATAGTTTCCATTTCATGATAGCGTTTATATCACCTGTTCTAGAACTTTAATACTTGATTCTGACACTTTATTACACGAGCTGGTACTAGTGGATCCCGTCATGAGGTGCTATCCCCCTTACCGTGTTCAGCGGGTACTCTATCACGTGTATTTCATCATGTGCTTCGGGTATTGATTATCATGTGCTTCTTGTGCTCTCGCCTTCGTGTGCGCGAGCTATTATCATGTACGTAGTGTGTTGTGGTTGGATCCAATGGTATTAGTGGGGGAGGGGAGTAGTGAGTTGGTTATGTGATCAAAGCCAAACAGTATTCATGTGTATGTCGGTTATGCAACTCACGCATAACGGAGTTATCGTAGTATTTTTCATGTGCAACCTAAGCCGATCACATAACGAACTTGTGCTCAAGGCACTTAGCTAGTATTCATGTTTCTCATCTGCAGTTACTTTTCCACTACTTGTATTGTTCTCCAGTTTACATTGCAGCTACTTATTGTGCTCCAGCATATATTTATTTCCTGTGCATCTTGATTACTTTTCTATTGCTCGTCATATACACCTTACCATGCATTTGGAGTTGCTTTCAGAGTTATGTACTTCGCTCCAGTCCTGACTGGGCATATTTTTTCCAGAGGATCCTGAGGACTATTGCCCTACGTTCTACGGGCCTGGTATTGACGACTGTTGTGACCCCGAGGAGGAGTGCGCCGAGGAGACGCCGATAGCACCCTAGTTAGCTAGGTGGGTTTCTTGGGTTATTTCCAGTGGTTTGTATTTTGGATGACTGTACTTATTCTTTTGTTGCTTGAGATGTTGTAGCTATTTGTAGACTTGGACTGTATTATTTTGGATTGTCTTGCTCTCTTGGTTCTGGTTTTCTTTGTTTATATCATATCGTGCTTATATTCTTCCTCTAGATTTTGTGATTGAGATTATTGATATATATATATTGCGTGGTTGCCTCCTTTGGGAGAGGATTTTATATATACATTGCGTGGTTTTGCCCTCCTTTTGGAGAGGTCATGCCGGATTTTTCAGTGAGATATAGATAGATATGGTTGACCTAGAACGGACCTTTACAGCGTTCTACCGCCGATTCTGCGGCGTAGGCTGGACGTACCCACGGCTCATGCCCTACAAACCCAAATAGAAATTTTACTCTATAAAGAAATAAAATTGTTGCAATTTTTTTCAAAAAATTGGAAATCAAAACATGTTACCAATTTTTGGCCGTATAATTGTAAATCAAATCGTAGTAATTAAATTTAAAAAATCTTATTTTTTTATATCTGATCCAAGGAGGCAGCGGGTGGAGAACGACCTAGGACTCGTCGAAGGAGACGGCGGAGGAGACGACGGAGATTCGCGGAGGAGACGACAGGGACTCGCGGATTCCGGAGACGGCGGGAACTTGTGGAGGGGACGGCGGGGCCTGATGGCATAAAGAGGCTGAGGCCTGTGGGCGTAAAGAGGAGGAGGAGGAGGCGGCGGCGGAGCTCCGGTGTGGGTGGCCGAGCTCCGGAGGAGGACACGAACGGGTGGGTTGCAGAATGAGGAGGAGGAGAAGGGTTTTTCAGTTTTGGGAAAAAAAAATAAAAAGTGGGAAGGATTTTGAGTTTTGGGAGGAAGAATTTGGGTCGATTTTAGGTTTTTTTGAAACAACTGAAATGTTAGTCGCTGGAATGTAGCCTGCAAAATTAAAAATAAGTCCGACTCTTTAGCAACGAAAATTGTTAGTCGCTGAATAATTTCAGAATATTATCAACTCACTACCGACGAAAAAACGACAAATAATTTTGCTTATTAAACTAAATTGTCAGTTAGTTGGAATTCAATCGCTAGTAAGTCGCTAATTAGCAACGAATATTGGTTAGTCGCTACGTTAGTCCGCTAAATTACCATAATTTTGTAGTGAGCGCTATGTAGCCTTTAGGTAGCCTTTAGGTATAGAGTCGGAAGGGGTAAATACAGTCAATTGGGTGTTGTAACATCTAGGTAACTAGGACATTTTTTTTCTTTTTTACAACAAAAGAAAAAATTATCTCAAAATTTTTGGAATATATGTTTGACTCTCTTTTTGTATTCAGCTTATGTTAAAGACCATGTCTTTTTATATTTTTACATAAGGAGAAAATTTTCTTATTTTTTGTTAGAGAATTTTCTTCTTCTTGTGGAATTTTTCTCAATCTCAATTGATTTATGGATGAAAGAAAAATACATTGATTTTGTGTCCAAATCTTCCTGCTTGCTAAAATAAAAACAACCTTGTAAACTTTTATGTGTAAATCAATTTTACTAGTGAAAAAAAAAAATTTCATAGATGAACATGTAATCAACGATCCAAAAAAAATTCTCTCGTCAGAACGCTCGAATTTGTTGAGTGTCATGTTCTATAAATATAAACAAAAAAATATATATCATTAATTAAAAATAATACTATTCATAATTTAATAACTAGATCAAATGAATGTTTTTGTTCATGTTATCTAATAAAAATCGGCTTTTGTTTTATTTTGAAAAAGAATATTTCTGGCCCCCTTCCCTAGGAAAAAATAAGTACATATTGAACTAACATTTCATCAAAGTAACATTTCATAGATATGGAAATAACAATAAACTGAAACTAAATACGATGATTGATACTTTTGAGAATCAGCTTTCAGCAACCTTTCGATTCTCATATGGGCATGATTGAACCAATTCAATATGCAAGTCTGTCCCTCATATTTTAACGACACCATGATTCTACTCTCTTTTTTTTTATCTAACAATTGTACAATACTTTATTTAACCCATTTATTTATTTCATATATCAGTCAGTGAACTCTAAAAATTCCATCAGCAATTACGAATCGATGCCATTTAGTACCATGCACGTGGGATCGATTGTTGACTTTATTTTAGAGTTTATCAAAAAGTATTAACAAACAATCTATGTTGCTGCTTAAAAAGGCATAAAGAGCTCAAATAAGTGTGGTTTGAGATTACTATTGGTTTTTTAAAATGATAGTAAAAAAAACTATTTTTGACAACAATTTTTTAATCTATACCAAAATTGAACTAAGACTCTAGATTTTTTATTTATTTATTTATTTTTATTTTATTTTTTGTGATAAACAAGTGCTATAGACTACTTTTCAAGAAAATAAAAAAATAAGCACAAGCAGTTATGATAAGCAATTCCAATTCGAGATTTACATCCATATACCTCCAATTTTCTTAGCCACATCCATCACAAACTATGTGATGCAGCGAAATGGGTGACCCATATGCCATTAAGGCTGTGTTTGGTTCAGCGTAATATAATCGTAATAGTAATGGAATTGGCTTTGTAATGTAATTGGATTTGTAATGTAATAAAATTATAATTATATTATTATGTTTGGTTGGAACACGTAATCAAACCATACAATGTAATGTCAATTGCATTCATATATTTGGTTTATCATGTAATACAATTGGGTATGTAATGCAATAATTTTTTTAAAAAGACAATATAAATTTTTAAAGTAAATCTAAAAAAATAAAAGAAGAAAAAATAAAAGAATTTTGTTTAAAAATGAATAAAAGGGAAAAAATATTAGTTTGGTCCTTCTACTAAAAATGACAAAAAATGAAAAAAAGGCCAAAAATGACAACAACAAAAAAACATGAAAAAAAACAACAAGCAAAAGATCAAAAATGACAAAAAAAACCCATAAAAAATGAAAAAAAAAATGATCAAAAGGGATGCAAAATATAATAATAAAAAACCGACTAAAAACGACAAAAAAAAGAGAAAAGACGTTTAAAAACGACAAAAAAAAAAAATCACGAAAGGTTCAAAACGACAAAAGAAATTTAAAAAATAAGACTAAAAATGAAAAAACAACTAAAAACAAAAAAGTTAAAAATGACAAAAAAATAAAAAAAATAACCAAAAAATAAATAAAAGCGAAAAAAAAATCAAAATGGACAAAAGACAAAAAATTTACCAAAAACGAAAAACACTTCCAAAAACGAGAAAAGAATAAAAAAAACACAACCACCAAAAATGAAGAAAACGACTAAAAATGAAAAACGATAAAAACAAACAAAAAAAAACAAAAAATACGACCAAAAAATAATAAAAAAATTAATCAAGAAATAACGAATCAAAAATTAAAAAGCCGAAAAGGAAAATAAAAGAGCAAAAACAACAACAACAACAAAATTAAAAACGACAAAAAAGATAAAAAATCGACAAAAGCTGAAAAACGGTTAAAACATCAAAAAAGATAAAAAACTTAAAAAAGGGCAGAAAAGAACAAAAATCGATCCGAAACGAAAAAAATGATAAAAAAAAAAAAAAAAAAAAACGAAAAAACGAAAGAAAAACAAAGAAAAAATAATTAAAAGGACAAAAATCGACTAAAAAGAAAAAATGACAAAAAGAGAAAAAAAAACGACAAAAAGGAACAAAAATGAAAAAAAAACCAAAAAGACAAAAAACGACAAAAAGATAAAATTAACAAAAAATGACAAACTCGATAAAAAACGAGAAAAACAGAAATCGATAAAAAAAAGCAAAAAGGTCAAAAAAAAGACAAAAACAATAATAAAAATGACAAAAAAGATAAAAGACAAAAACAATAATATATGAAGAAAAAAATGTACCAAAACGATCAAAATTGAAAAGAAAAAAAATTACCGCATACCAAATCCTTAAGTTGTAATATAATTATGATTAGATAAATTTTATCACAGAATTAGATTTAGAAAAAACTAATGTAACATAATCAAACGTATAATTACGATTATATTATATCTAATCTTTTTAGTCCAACCAAACTCTTCAGTTAGATTGATAACATAATTCCAATTACTTTACGTTGTCCACCCTGTAAACCAAACGGTCATAAATCTATTTCTAGGGGCTGTATCGTCGTAAAGGGAAAAAAACACCACTAGATCGCCGGCTCGTTGGAGTAGAAATTGACGCCGTTAGAAGTCTAACGGAGTGCGGTGTGCTGCTCCGCTCACTGGTCACCTCCGAAATATTTCCTCACCCCGCCCAATAACAATAAAATAATTATAAGCTCTTCTTTCTCTCTCTAGACTGTAGTTTTTTCTTCCTTGCTTCTGCGGTCGGAGTCGGATCCGGACCCGGAACCCGTTAAACAGAGGCAGAGGGAATGCAATATCGGAATTGTTGAGGGGGTTGCTTGCGATGCAAAGAGGCATCGGGGGATTGGACGATAGAGCACGGCACGAATTCCGAGGAGGTTTCTTTCTTCTTCTTCTTCTGATTGCTTTCCTTAAGCAGTAAACTTATTCCTTCTCGATCGCTTCTCGAATTCGCTCAATTTATAGCTGTCGGAGTCTTTTGGAGGGAGTTCGAAGAGTCGGAGGAGGAGCTGGTGGCAGTTGTTTGAATTCTTCGAAGTTTGGTTTTATTTCGAGGTCGGTGGCGCGCGATCGCAGCTTAATTTTGGGTTTTGCAGCTGTTTCTGCACTGAATTCGAGCATATTGTCTGGTTTTTTTGAGTAAAGACTCAATTTTTATGTGGCTCCTTTGTAGTTCAGTTGCAAAAATTGAATTTTTTAGGGTCACAATTTGTTGGAGTTTGATTTTTTCTTTCTTTCCTCTGTTATTAGATTTATTTGCACTAAATTCAAGCTAATTTTCTTCTTCTAAAAGAATAATCCTATTTTTATGGGGTTTAAATGCAGTTTAGTCGTCAAAATTAGTTTTGTAAGGGTTCAAATTGTTTAGTTTGAGGCTGTTGGCGCGGTCGAAGCTTGATTTTGTGAGAATTCCGTAGTTATTGCGTTTTCTTTTTGAGTTTTGAATCGAATTCTAGCTTTTTGCCTAAAATATTCAATTTTAGGTGGTCTAAATGTAGTTCACTGGGCAACATTAGTTTTTTAGGGTTTCCTAAGCACGATTACATGGAGATCAGCTCTAGAAGTTAGTATTTTCATTAACTCTTCAATGGATTTTTTTCTTGTTTAGCTTTTTGCAGAACGACTCGACCTTTATGAGCTTTAAATGGAGTTCGGTTGTCATAATTAGTTTTTTTAGGGTTCACATGGAGATTTTATCAAACTTTCTATTTTATCAACTGTTTATTAGTTTGACAGATTCTGGCTGATTTTTCCAGAATTCCAATCTATATCCTGTTCTAATTTAGTTTTTTTTTTTTTATATTTAAATAGTTATTTTTAGATTGATGTTTTGGTCTGATGGAGTTTTACTGTTCATGTAGGGACTACTGCGCAAAGAGTATGAATTGATTGAAAGCATTTGGTGAAGAAGAGAGGGGACTCCCAAAATTAATATTTTTTTAGTTTTTTTTTGTTGTTGTAAGTTTTTCAAAATGCCATCGGAAATCATGGATCACTGGCGATTTACGTCTTCTTTCTTCTCGGAAGAGATTCGTTTTCCCTCTGAGGTACAAGTGCATTTCAAATATTGCAGTTGAATTATGTTGTACTTTGTGCATTAGGCTCTAAAAGTTGCTCTTTTTTGTTGTTCTTGTTGCAGCGACAAATCGGATTTTGGAAGCAGGAGCCTCAGCCTGATCCTCATGGTGAGCTTCATTGTTTATTTTATTTTTATTTTCTGGTTTTTATCAGCTTTTGTTGAAATTAAGCCAAATGCTCGATTTCAGTGCAGAAACAGCTGCAAAACCCAAAATTAAGCTTCCATTACGGATTTTCTGAGACTATTCTCCGGTGGGTTGAAATTTGAACTTGTTAGTTTCTCTCCCATTACGGCACCAGGAAGCACAAACACTACAAAATTTCTTCAGTTTAGGTGTCTTGTTGTGCCGGACATGTTTTGACACAACACATACTCCAAAATACTAGCGAAAATAGGTACCATGTTCCTTTTGTTGTGTTTGAATCAGGTTGTGTCGTATTCATGTTCGTGTAACATAGCCGCATAGTCCTCGATGGACATTAGTTTCGTTTTGCCTTTTGACTATCTCTGGAAAGCTTCCATCACCATTTGGCTTATTGTGAACTATTGATTAACATAATGCCAGAACATGAGCTAATTTAGCATTCATGCATGTTTATTAAGTGGCACTTTGCCGTTGACTCTTATTGTGTCCTAAGGCAATGAATCTTTCCATTGCTCTTTCGGGATTAGGATTCAGTTAATGCAGCCGATTCTCCCTTCCATTCTCTACTGTGTATGTGATATTGATCTTTGTTTACCTCCTAGATTGACAATGAACCAGGCTGGTTTCAAAATTTGGTCTAGCATTTATGATTATCTTGTTTCAAGCTTCTAGATGCAACGAATCTCCTCCTTTTCAGATAAGAATCTTGTTAATGCAGCCGATTATTTGGCATTCTATTGTGACCCTAAATGCTGTGCCCTCGAGTAGAAATGTGGTTCATAATCGTGCAAGAGGCTTAAACTTGATACATTGGCTTTAATTTAGTCATCAAAAGCATTTGGGCTGATTTGTTCCTTTAGTTGCAAACAGAGCTCAATTTAAGGAATAGTATTTCATTCTCTCTTTTGTAGGATTTATTTACAAAGTTCTTTTGTAGTAGTTTATTGTCTCTCATTTCAACATTGAACATGTATAATATCAATTAAAAACAGGAGTTTCAGATGTATGCCTTACTGGATTTTGGTCGAGCCAACTCTGCTGGACAATAAACCATAATTTCTCGCTTGCTTTTATCTAAATTTGGTCTATTATTTATGTGTGATATGCGGGTTGCAAATCCCTGTGGAATGTTGCTGAATAACTTCAACAAGTTTTTTTTTGGGTTCTGAATAGTGTTGTGAACATTCTCTTATCGTTCTTTCAGAAAAAGGATTCAATTAATATACTGAAATTTTCTTCAACAGGAACAGAAGAGATGCCATTAATGCCGGGAAGTCCATCAGTTTCTTCATCTCCTCTAGAAAAGCTCCAGCCAGTGGGGACAAGTTCAGCGGAAAAGCGTGGACTTCAGCTTAACTTTCTATTGAAGGACCAAAAAGCTAAATTTGGTCTCGACCATCAGTTGTCTAGGACTGGGAAGACTAGAAGCTTATTGATGAATCCATGGGGAGGTTCTGACCAGGATTTTGGATTGCAGTCATATTTGAATCCACAATCCTCATCTCTTTTCGCAGAAGGAACCAAAGTTAATATGAATGGGTTCCGTTATGAGAATGACATTTTCTCAAGTTCGATGTCCGAATTATTTGACAGGAAAAGTAGGCATCTTTTCCTCCTAGAGCTACTTATATTTCTCAACGCCAGCTATAGCCAACTTTAAACTCCTGAATTCCTCTTAGATGATTGCTGTATTTATTACAGAGTTTGAAGTTTACCTTCTAGACGTCTGTCTACAATTGTAGTTTTTTACTTCTTTAGAGAGATTTGTTTGGTGCACGATATTAGCCACATATGAAACACTTTATCCTTTCTCTTTTTATTATCTATGATAATTTGGTTTTCTATGATGGTGCAGTGAGAATGTCATCTGGTGCAGTGAGAATGTCATCAAATGTAGTACCACTCAGTCAGTCTGTTGGTACAGGTAACCCGAATTTCGGGGAAGGCGAGCCTATAGAATCCCTGGAGGAAATCGAAGCCCAAACCATTGGGAACCTGCTACCTGATGATGATGACCTGCTCTCGGGGGTGGTTGATGATATTGGATTCATGGCTCAACTCAACAACCGGGATGATATGGATGACGATATATTTTGCAGCGGAGGAGGTATGGAGCTTGAAGTAGATGATCCTTATGCTAAGATTGCTGGTGCTGGAACTTTTAATGGTTTGTTAGGGGGACTGAGCGATCCATATGCTGGTGAACATCCTTACGGCGAACACCCTTCAAGAACTCTTTTTGTGAGAAACATCAATAGTAATGTCGAGGATGCTGAGTTGAGGACGCTCTTTGAGGTATTCATTCTTTTGCTTCATTTGCATAGTTCTTGATTCCTGTTAACTCTGTCCTACAGAAAAGTCAATATCCAATACATCTTGATTCCTTTGTTCTGTATTTTTTTAGATAATGCGTAACTATTTTTTAGTTGAAGCTTTGTTCTTTATTTTTACAGCAACATGGGGATATTCGCATGATGTACACAGCCTGCAAACATCGTGGTTTTGTTATGATATCTTACTATGACATAAGAGCAGCTCGAAACACAATGAGAGAATTGCAAAATAAGCCATTGAGGCATCGGAAACTCGACATACACTTCTCTATTCCAAAGGTGTGTTTTTAAAATCCTTTCCTTCTTTAATGTTTTGCCTTGTATTGTTAAAAGTTCGTCTTTCCTTTGCTGAATGATTATGTTTGAAGGTACTTTTTTCAAATTCATCTACATGTAGAGAGGTCTAAGTAAATTGCTTCATGCTTAATTACATTTGAGTACCTATAGTAGGATGTTTCTAGGGTTTCAGGGATATTTGAGTCTCTCTACTTGTATTCCCGACTTACTATAAATAAGAAGCAACTCCCCATTGGGCAGGTATGTTGCTATTGTCTAAATTCCCTAGGTATTTTCCTAAATATTGGTCTTCAACTGCCCATATTCTTCTCCCTCGATCACCATGCTGACAACTATCTGAAAGACGACAACTATCTGAAAGACGATATTATATTACATAAAACTTTGGAGTATTATACTCCTCATGATGGCTACTTTTACATCTTTACATGTCCTGATTATGTGCCATCCTTTTTACCAGGATAATCCTTCAGAGAAAGATATTAACCAGGGTACACTTCAAGTATTCAACCTTGATTCCTCTGTTTCAAATGGTGATCTTCTTCAGCTGTTTGGTGTTTATGGAGAAATTAAAGAGGTAATATTCAATGGAAGTCCAAGTAGAGCTTTCTTGATTGTTAAAGTGATATTCGCTAATTCTTATTTATCTTCACAGATCCGTGAAACACCACACAAGCGCCATCACAGGTTCATAGAGTTCTATGATGTTAGAGCTGCTGAAGCTGCTCTTCGAGCATTGAACAAGAGTGATATTGCAGGCAAGAAAATTAAGCTAGAGCCTAGCCGTCCTGGAGGTTACAGAAGGTGGTACTACCCAAGCAATCTCACTTGTTTTCATTTTCTTAGACGTGATCTTTAAGCAGTATTAAGCTCACAAATGATGTCTATCTTTTTTCAGAATCTTTCTGTGATGATAGTTTGATAATTATACTGCCATTCTGGTCCCTGATTGTCTATATAGATCAATTGACCAATAATTGGTTGTTTTTTTTCTGTACGCTTTTTTTATGGTGTCTATAAATTGTGAGGTTAGTATTAAGCTGAAGTTAATACACTCTTTAGATGTACTTTTGTTCTTCAGTTACCTTCCGAAGAAGATGAGGTTTCAATTGAAAAGTTATCTTGACATTCACATTTGCTACCCTTTTTTTTTATAATCATGCACTGTTTTTAACAAATTTGATGTGGTTTTCATATGTTGGCATAAGTTGGTTGTTTTTCTTCCTGTATATTGTTCCTTCCTGAAGATTCCTGTTCCTATGGTTGCCGACAAACTATTTGTTTCCTGATGATTGTTCAAGTCTTTTTGGGACAGTGTCAGATATTCTGGCTCAAGTTATATTATCTTGAAAGAAAAATTATGGAGATAAGAAAATTTGAGAACTTGTCGCTCTATTTTAGGTCATAATAACACATTAAGACTTGTTGTCACAAATTAACCTTTTTGAAAAGATTATTGTTAAGTCGATATGCCAGCTAAATTTGTGTCTGCCATAACGTGGTAGTTTTGGTTCAACAGATTACAAATTAAACCTGCTTATGTGGATCATGCTCCCACTTTCCATTTGAACAATATTTCTAAGACTATTCTCAGGTCATGAGAATTTCATCATATCATGTTGTCATGTGATCTTTGCTGTGTTCTAAATTTCGGCCTAGGCGACCACCGGCCGCACCGGAAACCCCCTAGGTGATGGTCCTTGGCGCTGTTCGGCCCTAGGCGGCGCCTAGGCTGATTTGAAAATTCCAAAAATTTCAACCAAAAAAAATACAAATTTCAAAATGTTACCTATGATCGAGCAGCTGTTGTTGCTGTTGAGGCAGAGGCTGAAGAGGGGATGGAGGCGGAGGCGGAGGCGGAAGAAGAGATCGAGAGATGGAGAGGAGAGATGGAGGCTGGAGTCTCTCTCATCTGCTCCCCTTTTAACTTTAGGTTAGGGTTCCATCGGGTCGGGGCCAGGATTTGAACCCATAGGGTGGCTGGATCTGCACCTAAAAAAAAACTCAGCAGGAATCGAACTCATGACCACCTCAACATGAATTAAACACATCCCCTAGCCATGAGAACACACTTTTGTGTTATTATAATACATACAAGATATGTCTTTTACATGTAAAATAAAAATAAAAAATCAGTTCGGCGTCTAGGCGGCCCTCCGGCGCCCCGATTCCGCCTAGCGAAATTTAGAACACTGGATCTTTGTTAAGGCAGCTATGAGGTTGAGTTTGGTGGTGACTGCCTTAGGCTCCTAGATGTGGTGGCGCATGCACGAGCTATTTATGGAAAGCTTTTTCTTCTCATGTACAACTTGAAATAAGCTCACATTCAATAGATGAGCCAAACTTGGACATGAACTGGAGCCTTGAAATGGTATCTATAAGTTCAGTTGTGTGCTTCCATAGAATTTACATCAACTATTGGGAGGCCCATTTAATGTTCCATGTCACATATAGTGTTCCATGTTTTTTATTGTTAAAGTGCTGACCAGTTTTAGCTTTAGCCAATCTCTGTTAAAAGGCATGAAGTCTGAACCCTTGATGAAGGTAAGCTTGAACAAGACCTAGACCAGTGGACTCTGTGCAACCAGGCTTAACATACAATATCATTTTTGCTGGATATACTGTTTGTTTTTATCTTACATACCTTAGTTATTAAATAACAATAATCAGATCGAAGACTAAAGCAGCTTAAAATAAAATAGAGCACTGCCGCCTTCTTTTTGATGAAACAGCCCTTGGATAAAGGTAACCTCATCACCTGTGAACGAGTAGCTGGTATTGGGTTAATTTATGATAGCTGACCTTGATCATGAGAACTAGATTCAGAAATACATATGAGATTTACCTACAATAGTTCGCTGGACATGAGTGGACATGCATGAGAGACTTGATCTTGACACCCTTAATCTTGGTAGTCATTAGTCAAGATAGCAAACAGGGCCTTTTCATTATTCATAGTTTATGCCTTTATTTTTGCCTCATATCTAGAGTGATTACTTTAACTAGCAAGTTGCTTGTATTTGCACGATATATATATATATATATATATATATATATATATATATATATATATGAGTTACATAATTGTAACTCTAAGATGCCTGATCATATTGTTCAGAGCTGTACAAGACCTATCTTGTGAAGTGGGCTGTTATTGCATTATTGTAAGTGGCAATACAACCCAATGTTCAACTCTTATGGGCTTTTAATACTCGTTCAATCCTAACTAGCTGTAAAAATGTAAGTTCCAGTTTAAGCATCATTTGATTGCTTGTGTTGTGGTCATACTTTAATTATCTTATATTGAAGTGGGCAGTTACCATCACTGGAAGTTTTGGTCATTGAATATCAATTCTAGAAATTAAGTGTATATGGGATCAAACTAAATTGAACCTCACTTTAGCATAGATGGACACAAGACATCTCATGTCTAAGCAAACAATTGTTATAGTTATTGGAAGTTATCGTCAGGGTGTCTTTACGCAAGCCAGTTTTGGAAAAAGAAAAAGCATCCTTGCCTATTGCAATTCTTCAGGATTTCTTTATGATAATTTGTTGTGCTAATTGTCATTCTTCAGTAGCCTAAGGTCTTTAAGAACATTTAACTTTTCTCCATAGTGAGTGTTGCTTGGCCCAATGATAAGTCTTGGTTCTCATCCTCGGAGATGCTGCTTTGAGTTGCAGAAAGAGTCTGAACGGGACATTGATAGGTAGACAACCTGTGGTTTGTCAAAAAGGTCAATTTCTTGCTTGCTGGAAGACATTTTCAATAATTTGTTTCATGTGTTTGCATTGGCTGGAGTCCTGTGGTCCTAGGGTGCCTTCTATTTACCTCTTCTCCTTCCATTTTAAGTATGCCAGTGGTAAACTATGTAAGGAAACTTGAAACTTGATATATGCGTTGGGATCTGCCTATAGCCACCTTAGATGCAAGCACCAAGGTGTGTCACAGTTTGTCTCCTTAGGGGTGTCACTTGGGGCGTAAAATTTGGTGCTTGCATCTAAGGTGGCGTTTGGTTCAAGTTTTTGATCATTGGGAATGGGTTTTAGATTCCTTACCCTTGTTTGGTATGTGTAGGATTGGGAATTATGGGGGAATAGGAGGGGCTTCGTATTCCCATTGATGTGGGAATGCAAGGCCCCCCTTGGGAATAGTTTTGCTTTTCTAGGAATGTTGTTGAATATTTTGTTTGGACAATAACACCCTTACTTTACTTTCAAAATTTTAACTTCTATCCCAAACATATAAATTTAAATAATAGAAACATGAAAGGGTATTTATGGAAAACTAAATAAATTAACATTCTTTTTTCATATTCCTAACATAATCTAACAACATGGGTATGGGAATGTTGAATTCCTTTCCCATGGGAAATGAATGGAAAATAAATTCCTAGGAATACAAAACCTTCATCCAAACGAGCCTTAAAGGATCTAGGTTCAGATCATTGAAATGGCCTTTCCATAAGAATGAAAGTAAGGCTACCTACTTCTTTAGCCATTGACCCTCCCTAATCCTGCATTGGTGGGAGCATCGTGGCACTCATATGCCATTTATTTCGTTTTCCTCTTCCATTTTTCTTATGTATTCAAGTGGTGAACTATACGAGGAAAATCAATATATTGATTGAATTAACTATAGTAAAGTAAAGAAGGAAAATTTTGATTCGTTTAACTATTTCGGTTATAGAATATGGGGATTCTCCCATAATCTATCATGCTTTTTGAAAGAAAATATAGGAAATCCTACAACTATCACAATTACTAGTATTAATATGGATACTGGATATGACACCAGGTACCTCGTACTTGTAACTTCAGGTACCATGCCCTAATTGCATCTGTCAGTTGTTATATAACTAGGAATTTTCTCAGTAAAGAGAATAAAATACTTTAAGTTGTAGTATAACATTCTTTTCTTTGTTTCAGTGGGCAGTTACAAGGACCTTCAAATAATTAAAATACTTTTGCATGATTGACTATATATGGGACATTATAGAAGTTTGTAGGCTGTGGACGTAGTACATGGTTTCATGGTCATAGTTAACCTGCAAGAGTTATGCATGTGATGGTGTCATTGTCATGTGCATAGGTCTTGCAGGTGGCACTGGTTCTACATAATATGAATTAATTTCTTAGGTTACTTCATGGTATTTGTTTTCCCTCTCAGAAGTATCTTTTTGGTTCTGTAGCACTGTAAAGCAGTTACAATATATATACAAAGAACGTGCACTCCAGAATATGCTTACACATGCCAAAATTAGTGTGACGTCCCGTGTTGCTGTGTCCCGTACCTTGTCATTTCGTATTCGTTCGTGCAACATAATATATAGTTGAGTAAATCCTGTTTTTCCCCATTCCTTCCTGTTACTAACAATATCATCATCTTCCAAGGATACAAGCCTTCTCCCATCATAATGGGTTCATTTACAGAGATGAGAGAACTCCGTAAAGAATTTGACAAAGTTTTTATGACCGGCTGTCGACCTCACGATAACCCTCTTAAGTTGGTGTCAAATTCCTAGGCAAAATGGCTATGAGAGGGTTATGCCATAAAAGCTAGGCTAAACGCACATTTTGATATGTAGTTTAAGATCATGCAACCAAGGAGCACCCTCCAAGTTCCCTTAGACATAAAAGTCTAGACAAAGAGTAGACGAAGAGGTAAGATCATGCAACCAAGGAGCACCCTCCAAGTTCCCTTAGACATAAAAGTCTAGACAAAGAGTAAGACGAAGAGGTAAGATGATTCAATTTCTTGTTGGGAAATTACATTCATCCCTAACATTAAGTCAAAGAATGGAAAGGAATGACAATCCCAACTTGTCATTATTTATGTTAAAACAAAGAATGAATATTTGGTTTTTATCATGGCCTGACAATCCCGAGTATGTATTTAAAATTCTATAATATATTACTGGAGATTTCTTGTATGTAGGTTTATTAGTGACCTCAGTTTCTCACTGTTACATTTTTTTTTGCCAGTAGCTTGCTGCAACAAATATCTCCAGAGTTGGATCTGGAAGAATCCAAAGGCTGCAGAGCTAGTCCTACTAATGACTCAGCACCAGGAAGCTTTGGTATGATGTTTGGTATATAGCTGCTTATTGACTTTACTATTCCACTTGATGGTACCTAATTTTTTCTTCTTCCTAAACATGCTTTTGACTCACTTATTCAGTCAGTTTCTCCAGGATCACTGCAATTTGGGGCAATTACGTCAACTAGTCTTGATAATGGAACTGCCCAGGGCCTACATTCTGCAGTTCGAGCACCAGTCGTTCCATTTGTGGAAACTACAAATCATGGAATCTCTTCTAGTGTACCTCAAAATATTTCCTCCCCTGTGAGGGTTGCTTCTCTAGGAAGTCACAGAAATCCGACTTGCCATGGTGAGTCAGGCCATTCTCTAGGACAGGTGAAGTTTGGGTTCCAAGGTGTGTCAATTATGCATCCCCATTCACTACCAGAGTGTCATGATGGGATGACCAATGGCATCCCATACAGCTCGAGCACCATGCCTGCCATGGCTATCAATATAAACTCTAGACATGGTGAAAGATTTGATAATAGATGTGTTCAGAGAGTAGGCTCTGGTAGCATCACCAACCACTCCTTTGAGCATAATGATGGCAGTAAGTAAATGGAACTGCACATAGACATTTTCTTGTTACCATTATGAATTTTAGAGCATTATGTAGCTGAAAAATAACTCTTGATACTTGGTTTTTTCTGGTTTTCCTTTTTGTTTATACCTTTTAACTGCTCCGCTATCAAACTTTCTTATATCTGCATATATGGCCAATTAAATTATTGGCTATCAAACTGGAGCCAAACACCTTGGATTTTTAGTGTAAGTAAGCTTTCGTACCATATATATCATCGTGCTTTGGGAATACCATTCCTAACAAAAGCCAATTAGGTCTCCAGTTTGTAAGGATCCAAGTTCAGGAATGAAGTAAATACTCTTAAAATGTCTAGATTCATATAGCACAACTCTTGATAATTGGTTCTGGTTTTCCTTTTTGTTTTATACTTTTTATGCTGCTTTGCTATCAAATTTTTTTTATCTGATTTATATGTGGCAAATTAAATTATTGCCTGTCAAACTGGAGAGCCAAACACTTTGGGTTTTTAGTGTAAGTAAGCTTTGGTACCATATATATCCCGTGCTTTTGGTAGTACCATTTCTAACAAAAGCCAATTAGGTCTCCAGTTTGTAATGATCCAAGTTCAGGAAATGAAGAAAATTTTCTTAAAATGTCTATATTCATATAGCACCAGGAAAGTCATTGAATTTTATTCCATAAAAGCTGTGAATTCTGTGACAACTTGGTCCATAAGTAGGTCTCCTAAGTATTCAATTTTGTTCTTGAGTTTTTCCTTTGACATTGATTAGAAATCAATTATATGATTTCTCGGTTGGTTTGGTCAATCATGTAGTTTTTATCTATGAATTTAATCTCATATTCCATTATTCCTCACTTTTTACTTTTAGGTGTTTTTCTTGTTGCTCCTTGTTGTAATTGGAGAATTCTTTATTTGACAGCATTTGGCGCCACAGGAAATGGCAGTTTCCCTGTCCATGGAAATCAATATATGTGGAATAATGGCAATGCATATCCCCACTGCGCAGGTGGCCCCATTATGTGGCCTGGCTCACCATATTTTGTAAACAACATTCATCCACAACAAATGCATGGACTTCCAAGAGCACCATCTCACATGCTGAATTCTGTTGTACCATTGCACCCACATCATGTGGGTTCGGCACCTGTCATTAATCCCTCTCTTTGGGAGAGAAGACAAGTTTATATTGGAGATTCTGCAGATGCGGCAAATTTTCATCCTGGCTCTATGGGAAGCATGGGGTTTCCTGGCAGCCCTGCAATGCACCCACTTGAGTTCGCTCATCATAACGTGTTCGCTCACTCTGGTGTAAACTGTATTGACACATCTATTTCTTCTCCACATATTGGTATTTCCTCGCCTCAGCAGAGGTGCCATATCTTCCACGGGAGAAACCACATGATTCCTCTACCTGGTTCTTTTGATGTTCCCAATGATCGTGTTAGGAGTCGAAGGAATGATTCTAGTGCTAACCAAGGTGATGATAAGAAGCAATATGAACTTGACATTGAGCGAATCACACGTGGTGAAGACACGCGAACTACTCTTATGATTAAGAACATTCCCAACAAGTAAGCCGATTGTCCTTCTTGACTTTTATTCTATTCTTTAGTCATTTTGTGAGAGTGGTTTTAGTTTCTTACCTCTAAATATCTTGAAATTAATGAACAGGTACACTGCTAAAATGCTCCTATCTGCTATTGACGAACACCATAAAGGAACTTATGATTTTATCTATTTGCCTATCGATTTCAAGGTAAGTAAATTATCTGATCTGCAACTAAATTATCTGATCTGCAGCCTTTCTGCTCACATTCTCTATGCATGGATATGCTAATCTTCAAGCTCCATCTCCTTCCAGAACAAGTGCAATGTGGGCTATGCTTTTATCAACATGATTAATCCTCAACAGATCATCCCTTTTTTTCAGGTTCTGGTCACTACAACTCATTGCAATAGAAAGTTATTCGAGTATTTTGCTGGTTTATCTATTCCTATGAACTAAAACACTGGAAACAGGATGTTACCTTGTCCGTTTGTTTCTTTATTAGCATCTTTACAAACAATCAATACTATGATTAAAGATAAAGAGAATAAGTTGATTTTTTTTTCAGGCATTCAATGATAAAAAATGGGAGAAGTTCAACAGCGAAAAGGTGGCATCACTTGCCTATGGTAGGATACAAGGGAAAACAGCACTTATTGCTCATTTCCAAAATTCAAGTTTGATGAATGAGGATAAGCGTTGTCGCCCCATTCTTTTCCATTCAGATGGTCCAAATGCCGGGGATCAGGTAACCATATACAGTGATAACTGCACATCATATTACATATATTTAATTTTAATATGTCGAAAATATTTTCTATCATAAATGTAGATTCCTTAAAAGATGCCATTTATTGGTAATGGTAGTTGCCATATCATATTATTCAATTTATTAGTGTTGTACTGGCCTATAACCTTCCTCATTGGAGCTCTTGATAGGAAGTGGGGACTGAGGTTTAATTTAGCTAGTGGAATTTCATCTTTAACTGTTGATTATGGGCCTTATGTTAATTCTGAAACTTAGGCTCATTCTTGAACTTCTATTTATGATGGCTTTCAAGTCATTCCTACCTGCCTACCTTCAATTTTCATATAACTCTGTTGTATCTTCCTGCCTATTTGGTAGTCAGTATCATCTAAAATGAGTGGCGATACTTGATCAGCTCTATACCCCTGGTTTTTTCTAGTTATCCATTTTTGCCAAATTGTCTTGTATGCCTGGTCATGTACTATCATCATTGTTCGAGACTTGATCCAACTGTCACACACCCTTCAATTATGGCATTTCTGTCACACACCCTTCAATTATGGCATTTTTTGGTTTTATTTCGAGGAAACAGTTGGATATGTTTCAGAATTTGTTTGTTAATATTGCAGCAGCACTTTTGAAGTCTTTCAGTTCCCTTTTTGACGCATAATGCCTAGTACTGACTCTTCACTCATAATACCGAAAATAAAAGATCAGATCGGTCCAATATACGGACTTGGGAAGTTGGTAGATGTTAACGAAGCAAGCTAATGCTGGTCCATTCCTGGATCAGGTTTTTTGTAACTTCATGATTGTTGTCTTGAACTCTACTTGACCTGATCTCCAACTGTAGTGCATTTCCATCAACGCGAAGTATCTAGAAATTGATGTTTCTTTTTATTTTTGATTGCAGGAGCCCTTCCCGATGGGGGTTAATATCCGCTCCAGGCCTGGAAGATCCAGGACTTCAGCTAACGAAGAGAACCAGGGGAGCCCACTAACCTCCCCAAGTGGGGCTGAATCCCCTAATGGAATGGACTCTGCAGGCTCCTCCAAGGACTCCGAGTGATCAAACCTGTTACATGAAGCCCTCTCATTTTCTTTTACCTTTTGGTTGTTAGTAGTATGTAGTTAGTAGCGCGCTAAGCATATGACTTGCGGGGGGTTTGCTAATGGATCTCTTGGGCACTTTCAAGTTTTCCTTTGGAAACTAATTCAAAACTGCAACTGAGGTCGACAAGGCAAAAGGCGCAGGGTGAGCTTTCGAGATTTTGCATGGCTGTATGAGGTTATGTATCATATACATAATATATAATTACAAATAAAGAAAAAAATGTACAGGAGATTTCCGAGAGATATTGAAGGGTGATGGAGAAAAGTTCTATTACTGTTTATGCGGCTTGAGAAGGCCTTCTCTGCATTTTCTTTCCTTTCTTGTTTAAGCTTTGTCATTTTGGGGTTTTGGATTCTTCCCCAATGTGTGTCACGAGGGAGGATCCCGTGTGGTGTATTGTTGTGTTTCCGTTGCTAGTAAAAGAACACTTGTATATATATATATACAAATCGCTTTGAAGCTTTCAAATGCTTTTGTTGCAAATCTTGATACAGATGTTTATGTGCTATTTATTATCTTCAGCAGTTTGTATTTTGTTCATGTTGCTTTGTTGCTCGGGAAAAGATCTATAATTCAGTTCTTGTTTGGTTTAAGGATTGTGGTTTCGATTTCGAGAAGTTCATAATCTCTCTCGTTGTTGCTCGTTGGTTTATCCTTCTTTAGAGTTATTTTGTGCAGCATTTATTTCAATCTTCCTTATTTACGAGATGAATAGCATTTATTTCAATCTTCCTTATTTACGAGATGGTGCATTGGTTCCGCATTGGTTTCTCTATTATATTTAGTTGTTCTCATTGTGGTGTGGTTGATATTTGTTGACTTGGATACATAAACAGTGATAGGGTCGGTTCTTACATTTTGTCCTTATCTTTCATAATATAAAGCGACTTCTAGACGGCTCAAAAGTGAGCCGTCTAAGCCGTAAGTAAATACTCAACAAATTAAATTTTAGAAATAATAATTATGGGAGATAAATAAGACCTTAAAATCACCTTCTATCTTATCCATAAAAATAATTAATAAATACTAACCAATTTAATCAATAAAAAAAAACGGGAGATAAAAAAAATCTAAAACCAACTTCCTTCCCATCAAACGTAATCCACTATTTTCTTCCATAATAAATTATAATTAAAATATTTTTAAACATTTAAACTATTTTACAATAATATAAAAAAAATCTTTTACGTGCGACGCACGTACATTTACTAGTTTGGTGTAAAGGTAGAAAATCAGTCCTATCGTCCATTTACGATTTTCGTCTTATGTTTTTGTCATTATCCTGGGGCCTCCTTTGTGCTATCCATGTTCCAATACATGTTTACTGTTTATGTCATGTTGTTGATCATGTACATGTTCCTAGTCCTTGATCCTGCACCTTAATGTTCACATGTCCATGTTTGCTTTATATGTCCTATGTTTACTTTATGTCGCATATTGATTTGCTTATTGTTTTTTCTATTCTTGATATACGTGCGTTGGTACCGTACGAGTGTTGATCCATATTTATTTACTTTTGTCTCTATTTGTTGTTGTGTTGTTTGTTGTTCACCCTATGGTTTTATTTGTGGTACTTGTTGCTTGGAGTTTAGATCCCACTAATTTTGTTTTGCCAGATCTACCTAAAGAGCCGGAGGATCTTCCTTATATTTTGTTGGATGGACCGTCTTCATAGTTCCGCGGTCCCGACAAGCGAATGAGTTTTCTTTCTTACAGTTCGTTGTTTATTTTATTTTGGTAGTGTTTAGCTAGGGCCAGTGTTAGCCCTTTTATTTCGAGATATTCTCTCCGACTTCGGTCAACATAATGTATATATTAGACCGTGGCTGGTATATTGATCATGTATATTTTACCTTGCTAATGCAACATTTTGTATTCACTAGCGTCACGATCATATATGATATGTATTCTATGACGCCTCTTTACTTTCATGTATGATATACTCATGTTACTTCTTGTTGTTGGAATGAGATGATATGATTTGTCAGCCTTAAGACTGACGCCATTTGCATGCTAGAGTCCTCCCACTTGCCTTTTAGATAACTGTGACCGTATCTCGGGGTACCTGTATACTCAATATATGTAGCTGGCTTTGTCCACCCCCAATCTCCAGTATTCTGGTTTTGGGACGTGATAATATTTTAGTGGTGGTCTATGCATGTCTATTTTTCAGACTTATGGGGGATTCATCTTGTTCGAATCTCAATCCATAATTTTGACTTCCTTGAAATTCCTTTTGTTTCGTTATCTTTTGAAGTTAATGAACTAATAAGTTGCTTATTGATCTTTGATATTTCCCTGTCCGTTATTGATACCTGGTGTCCTTATTGTTCAAAGGCACTGTTCCTATCCTTGAGGATCATCAGTCAGAGATTTCAGTAGCAGGCCAGGTATTGACAGTGTATATTAGGTTCCCGTCGGCGGCTTGTATTCCTGTAACTACTTAATTTTCGGAGAGGGGTATTTTTGTCATTTCAAATTGCTATTGTATTATATAAATAGTCTATATGTATTTTTGACCTTTCATACTGTTGATATTATATTGTATTTATATGTATATTTATTTTAGGCTTGGCATTGATGCATGTGAGTTAGAATGGCTATGAGATAGCCCATTAGTTGGACTTTAGTATTAGTGAGCCCAAGTGGACCCAACTAGACTTGACATGACAACTTGGACCAATAGTTGGACTAGTCACATTAGACTCAAATTAAGTTACCTTCTCATTAACTAAGGATTGGATTAAACCTTCATTAGAAAGAGAAGCTTTCCACTAATTAATTATTCATCATGACAACCCAATATGGGCATAGGGGTCATTGTACATCGCTTGGGAGAGGGAATAGTGGCCGACCCTATATTTGGGGGAAGACACTATCTCCTCTCATTCTTTATTCCAAATATTTTTCAATTGGTGTTCTTTCCCAAATAGCTTCATCCCTCACAATTTCCTCCACAAATTACTCTCATGTACTTCCCTAATCAACATATAAGGAGACTAGGAGCTTGGATTTGCAAGAGCACTTGAAGATGAAGGCTTTGGATTAGAAGCTTGTGTCCAAATCGTGTCCACTCGGCTTTGCATTAGGAATCTATCTCCCAATAGATATAATTCTGAATTTGTTTCCCTAATTAGGTTCTAATTGTTATATTTGACCATTAGAAATCTACCCATGGATTAGGACTACCCATAGGAATAAGTTTGAGCTTCTAATGATCCATATTGTGACTTCTATATTGAGTTTTGTGTCCAATTTGGAAAAAGTTCGAGATTGGTGCACCAAGTGTTATCATATGGTCAATTGGGGCTATTTGAACTTATATTGGTGTTATGAGGGTAGCTACGTGTCCACAATTGGATACAAGTATGTCGTATCGTGATACGCCATGATACAGAGTGCATTTATTTCATTCTACTTAAATGTAGTGTTATTACATATATTACTTGTGCTCATAAAGTTTTGGTGGTGATTGGGAGTATTGGGATGAGTATCAAGGGCGTATCATGCAATTGTATATGTATCATAGTTAACGCACTCTAAGTGTTTGATAATTGGTTAGGTAGTGTTAGTGTGGTATTGTGGGGTGTTCTTGAAAGTATCAAGGAGTGTTAGTGATTCATGGAGACATTGTGATGATACTAAGTATATCAAGTTACCATTAGATATCATGGGGGAAATATGTGGCGTTAGATTGTGTGAGTGTGACGCTTGTGTACAAATTGTATGTGCACAATCGTGTAGGAAACTTGTGTGCATAAGTGAAGTGTGGTTGACTGTGTGCATTGCAGGCAGGTCGGACATTGCCAGACACAGTGTAGTAGCAGCAGAAGTAGCAAATGATTAGGGCTCGGGTAGGTGAACCTGGGATTATGTGTTCAGGTATCAAAATGGTTCACAGGGTGTTCGGTTGGAAATGCAGGTATCAGAGACTAGAAGTACGGTGTCATGCCCCGATTTCGTGAATCGATAGTCGTCCCCCGGGCGTGACGCCGTGCGTTCCTAGGTTGCATAACGCACAAGGCCAAGATATTTTATATAACAAACACATATTCAGAGTACGCAGATAATTGAACATAATGTTGAAACATGAAAAAGTTCTCTTTATTGATACTGAACATCTTTTACAAACTCTTGAACGAGTCAGAAAATTATCGCACGGGCTTATAAAAGTGGACGCAAAATGAGATAACAATCCTGTACATTACATATTTTTACTACAACTTCAAAGCTATAGACACATTCGGACGAAGCTATCGCCTTTTCTACGGAGCTGCATAAGATATGTGCACGAGCTTCTAGAAATTCCAAAACGTCTCTTCGAAGGCACGATCAGGGCGTGCCGGTAGGTAGACTGGATTGGGAAGTCACTATGCTCCTTGCAGGATCGCCTTGGCACGGGGAACCTGTTACAACGAGGGTCAGTACATCAAAATGCACTGGTAAAGGCGAGCTAACCCAACTATACCAATCAATACGTTATTTATGTCGAGCATGCAAGTTATTATGTAGTCTTTCTATCTTGCCTTAGTTCAATTTACAAGTAGATATGGAATTTCACTGAATAAACATGTCACCGCTCGGTGATTTTTACTTGTCCGTCTGAACCACCTGCACAATACTTACCATGACCTTCTCTGACACGAAGACATAGTTAACTTGCACACTTTAAATATACGAGGGGGTCACTGGCACGTTGCCATAATGGACGAGTTATAGTCTTGGGATGGAATGAAATGCAACGCATGGAACAGGGGTATCACAGGCCATCCCGTCCAAAGCAGACGACTATCAGGGAGTTCTGTCCGGATCAGATCGTTGCCAGTGCCCCAGCGACCGTCCGCAGAAACTAAGACCTTGTGCATAAGTTGTTCGTGACCAAGCGAACTCTACTAAGTTGTCAATCGAGGTAGTTTAAGGCAACACAAACACGAGACAAGTAACAGGGCATGATCTATTTTGCATAGTCACCCTGATCAGTTTATTTTATAGCAATGTGTGTTTTATACATAGCTCAATAATAGAAAAAGTATATATATTCTAACTAGAATTAAAATATGATAAAAGAATATTCCAAACGAACTAGCATGCAACGAGGTAACCATTCACAAGTTGATTCACAAGCAAAAGTAATCCAAGTCTATTTCATTTTATCTTGACATCTTTTAGTTATTATGGTATCGTTTAATCGGAACAATCAAGAAGGCAAGATTTTAGATGTGAAGACTTTGAAGAAGGGTCAACTAAATCGAATTATAGCCACTCACAAGTTGGTGGAGAGAGGAAAGGAAAGAGGTGCTTCAAGATCCGCTCGCGCGACGTCTACTGCACGATCACCTGCATTGCCACAACAGATGATCAATACCTCTTCTAATCATTCCAAGCTCAGAATAAAATGCAGTTCAACGAACGAAAATAATAAAATCCATCAAAACCGTTCAAGAAAACGCAAATCCGAAAACCAACTCAAAAGCACGAAAGCAACAAGGCGACAACGAAAACTAGACAAAAAAACTTGCACCGGAGAGGTCTCTCTTTACCCTGCCGCTAAGTCCATCCTTGGGGTACGGTCCACTGAATATGGTAATCGATTCTGAAGAAGCAAATCCATAACGAGGAAAAGATCTTGATTCAATATATCTCGATTGAACGATACCGAAAGTATTTCTAAGTCGCGCTTCCCGTAAAGGAGGAACGGAGCACCACATCCTAACCAACTAATAGGAAGTTTCGTCCTCAAAACTTAGGAATATAACCTACCACTATGAAACAATGAAGAAAATTTTTTCTTCATCTCAGACTCAATCTCCCAGGTCGATTCTTCGATCGAATGATTTCTCCAAAGCACGCGCACGAGAGGAACCGAACGACTTCGAAGCAGCTTATCCTTGTGATCCAAGATCCACGCAGGGTGTTCAACATACGTAAAGTCCGCCTTCAAGTCCAGTTGATCAAGATCCACCATATGACTCGGATCGTACACGTACTTCCTAAGTTGTAAAACATGGAAGATATCGTGTACTTCAGATAATGACGGTGGCAGGATAATCTGATATGCGACTGGGGTGACTCGCTTAAGTATTTTGAAAAGGCCGACAAATCTTGGGCTTAGCTTCCTTTTTTCTCCAAATCTGATAACTCCTCGCATGGAAAGACTTTGAGAAATACACGATCGCCTTTTAAGAACTCAAGAGGTCGACGATGCGCGTCTGAGTAACTTTTCTAACGGCTTTGTGCTACCTTCAGCCGTTCGCAGATCAAACGGATCTTTTGGACGGTTTGTTCTACAGTCTCCGGGCCAAGAATTTGCCGTTCACCAACTTTATCCCAACAGATAGGGGATCTACACTTTCGCTCTTTGCTTGGTTGATTGTGCTTCTCCCTTGCTCTAAAATTGAGATGTAAAATAAAGGTGAGGTGAGATTTTTTTATTCAAAATCCCATTGGCCGAATGGGCCCAAGCCCAGGTGTTTGGTTCTTCACAAAATCTTTGATTCTTCCCATACAATGCCTCATACGGCACCATTTGAATGCTGGATTGATAGCTATTATTGTATGCAAATTCGGTTAACGGTAGATACATGTCTCAACTTGACTTCAAGTTCAAGGCACAAAGCCGTAGCATGTCTTCGAGGATTTGGTTTACCCTCTCTGTCTGGCCGTCTGTCTGTGGATGGTAGGCAGAGCTGAACTTTAACTTTGTCCCATTGCTGACTGAAGGATCTCCCAGAAGCGTGATAAGAATCGTCCATCTCGATCGAAGACAATAGATACAGGCACACCGTGGAGTCGAACGATCTCATTGAGGTAGATCTGCGCCAAACGATCGACACTCCAAGTAACTTTGATAGAAAAAAAGGAGCTGACTTGGTGAGTCGATCGACGATAACCCAGACGGCTCATTTCTCTATTGCGTCTTTGGCAAAACAACAATGAAATCCATCGTTATGTGTTCCTATTTTTACTCCGGTATAGCAAGGTTCTGTATCTCTCCTCCCGGCTTCTGGTGCTCGAACTTTACTCTCTAATAAGCCATGCATTGCGACACAAACAATGCCACATCCCTTTTCATATCGTGCCACCAAAATATTGTGCGAAGGTCTCGATACATCTTCGTGCTTCTTGGATGTGAAGTGTAACTCGCATAGTAGGCTTCAGTGAGTATCTATTTTTCAAGGTTTGCATCGTTAGGAACACACAATCTTTCCTTCACCCCCAGCATTCCATCCGGACTCACCACAAAGTCGAACTCCTTTCCTACTGAGATAAGATTATGCATCTTCTCTAGGAACATGTCATCCTTCTGAGCGGACTTAACTTTCTCCAATAAGTCTGGTTCGAGGCGCAACTGAGCCACCTGCGTCCCCTTTTTGTATCTGATTCGGAGTGTAATGCCCAAACTTTCGAGATCCCTTCGTAGCCTGTCATCGATAGCTAAGCTCCCAACAAATACTCGACTCAGTGCATCAGCTACAATATTGCCCTTGCCCGCTGTATATCTGATCATCAAGTCAAAGTCGCTAAGGAGTTCAAGCCAACATTATTGCCGTAAATTTAAATCTTTTTGAGTATAGATGTACTTGAGGCTTTTGTGATCCATAAAGATTTCGTACGGTATGCCATAGAGGTAATGCCGCCATAACTTCAACGCAAACACCACCGCTGCAAGCTCCAGATCGTGCGTTGGATAGTTTATTTCATGAGGCTTTAACTGCCTCGATGTAAAGGCTATCACTTTGTCCCTCTGTATAAGGAGACATCCCAAACCCTTTCCTGAAGCGTCACTATAGATTTTAAAATTATCGAGTATGTCCGAAAAAGTAAGAATCGGTATTGAGACGAGTCGTTGCTTTAATTCCATAAATGAAGGTTCACAGTCATCCGACCACGCGAACGTTACTCATTTTCGAGTGAGATGAGTTAGAGGTGAAACGAACCTTAAAAAATCTTTTATAAATCTCTTGTAGTAGCCTGCTAGACCAAGGAAGCTTCGAATATCGCTAGCCGACTCAGGTCTCTTCCACTTCACGATGGTTTCAACTTTCTTTGGGTCGACTGAGATGGCTTCTGCGGAAATGATGTGCCCGAGAAAAGATATGTTGTCCAACCAGAACTCGCACTTGCTTAGCTTCACGAACAACTTATTATCTCGAAGAGTTTGAAGCACCATCTGCAGGTGTCCTGCGTGTTCATCCTTATTCTTCGAGTACACCAAGATGTCGTCTATGAATACCACCACAAACTTATCAAGGAATGGTCGAAATATCCGGTTCATCAAATCCATGAATGTGGCAGGAGCATTCATCAGTCCGAACAGCATGACAGAAAACTCATAATGTCCATAGCGGGTGCGAAATGCTGACTTCGGCATGTCCTCTGGCTTGATCTTTAATTGGTGGTAGCCAGAGCGAAGATCTATCTTTGAAAACACCGACGCCCCTTGCAGTTGATCAAAGAGGTCATCGATCCGGGGTAGGGGATACTTATTTCAGATAGTGACCTTATTTAGCTCCCGATAGTCTATTTTGCGTCGCAAATTCCCGTCTTTCTTCTTTACAAAAAGTACAGGCGCATCCAAAAGAGACACGCTCGGACGAATATATCCACGGTCAAGAAGTTCTTATAGTTTGCACTTTAACTCCTTAGTTCAGCAGGGGCCATTCGGTACGGGGCTTTGAAAATCGGTTGGGTATTTGGGAAGGTATCGATGGTGAAATCAATTTTCGGTCGGGTGGCATGCCAGGTAGTTCGCTCGAAAACACATCAGGAAAGTCCACCACAATGGAAGAAGACTCAACGTTTGCGTAATCCAGCTGCGTATTCTGAACCGACTTTAAGTATTTCTCGCATCTAGAGTATAGCATACGTCGAGCTGACATCGCAGAAATTATCATGCAGGTCCCTGACGCTTCCGTTATTGGACCACTTGTGTAGAAGAAGTCGACCTCTCCAGGTAGACGAAAGATTACTCATTTCTCTGAACATTCGATAGTTGTCGAGCAAGCGCCGAGCCAATCCATCCCCAAAATGATATCGTAATCCTGAACATCTAGGACTAACACATCGAGCGAGAGTTTCCTTCCCTCAATACAGACGTGACCGCCCTGACATACTGAACAAACATGTATCTTCATGCCTGATAAGGTGCTAACACTAAGGTCTAGATATAATGGTGTCATTTCTATCTTGTTTTCTAAGACAAAATTCGTAGATATAAAGCTATACGTAGCACCAGAATCAAATAGCACGCGAGCAGGTATGTTATTAAAAAGTAATATACCTGACACAACGATGTCCGATGTTAGGGCTTCCTCCCGTGTCAAAGTGTACACCCGGCCTTGAGCTTGACGACGCTCTTGCTGCAGCGCGACTCGGTTGGCTTGAGGTGCTGTGGCATGATTTGGATGTTGAGGGCGAAGCTTGGAGGGAAGCGGACAATTACTAAGCTGATGGGTTGAATCACCATAACAGAGGCATAACCCGATCCTTCAGTGATAGTCATTTTCAGTGTGCCCTTGTCTATTGCAGTAGGTACAACGTTGCCTGGATTTCCTTTCGGATTACCGTCGTTATTTGGATACTTTGGAGCGATATTTCCTCCTGCGTTACTAGGGCGCTTGTGATTGGAAGTATGCACAGCGCCGACAACAACCGAAGGATCTGTGGTTCAAGAGAAAGGGCATGATTGAGAACTTTCCGCATAGTCAGGTATTGGGGAACGACCACATGTGCATGGATGGCAGGTCGTGGACCACTTTCGAATCGTCTTGCTCGACTCCCCGCATCAGGTAGATAGGCACTTGCAAATTTGGCGAGCCGATTAAATACAGCGGAGTACTGTGTAAACACCATGATTTTTAGAATTTAATTAATTATTATTGTAGAATTTTTTTTATTATTTGGTTAATTATAAAAAATATTCTTTCATGGATTTATATTTTTGTGTATTAAATTACTTATTAAAATAGTGCAAAAATTATATTTTTTGGTGTATAATTAATAATAGAATATTTTGTAATTTTTCTAGAATTTATTGGGCTCCAAATCTATTTTTAAATGGCTATATATGCATTTTTATAATTAAACCAACCCAAACCAACCCAAACCTAACCAAACCGAACCAAACCAAAATAAACCAACTAGGACCCGGATCCTAAACCTACCTGCAACCCACCAACCCGCTAACCCGACCCATAAACCCCTTAGCTACTGTAACAGCCAAACTCCTCCTCTTCTCCTCTCCCAACCGGCCGAATCCGACCCTCTTCCCCCTCCTTGTAACCGCCCACCCTCCACCTTATAAAACCTCCAGCATAGCCAAACCTCACCACCAATAACCCCTATCTCATTCTCGACCATCGTCGCCGCCGTGCCGCTGCAAAGACAGTCCGCCCAATATCCCGAGCACAACAGTAACGAGGTACTCTACTTCCCACCCTTGTATCTCCCTACACATTAATCCAAATATTAACCCGTCAAATCCTATGCGAAGACCACATGACCCTCTTGAACCTTGTATAATAGTTCTGTGTATCGTGTCCTGTGTCAGTCGTAATTCGTGATGCAAAACAGGAAACAGTGACCCAAATTGTAGTTCAGAAAACTATCCCAAACATCCATGTTCATGGCTATTTTTCTTCCAACCTAGTTAATATTTTTAAATTTTACTTGAACAGTAATTTAGACAACATAACCAAGATTTAATCTCATTAATTAGTTTATTTTAATTTGTTGTATGCTGTGATTTATTCGCGGTTGAAGTTGACAAAAAATTTGGTTTTCTAAATCCAATTTTTTTTGAAACATGGTGCATCCCACTAAACGAGGCAACTTTGTCGTGTGCAAATTACACTAAAAGGTGTATATCGTCAACACGGACGTGTGAGATTTTGCAAAAGTTGATTTGGATGTGCGTGCACACCGGAATCAACGCGTATCCACCAAAAAGTTCCGTATCGGCCTGTTCTGACACTCGCCATAATTTCGTGTGTGCTTAGCTTTTTGTAACAAAACTTACACCATCGGATTCGTAGCATTACGCTGGTCCTGTGACCCAAGTTTGGTTCGATTCTGAGAACGTTGACGAAAACCATTTTATGGGCCCCACGGTTTTACTTGACGGACGATTTCGTGACTGGCTCATCAAAATCCAGTTCTGGACATTCCATTGGGTTCGTATCATCGTTCTGGACACGTAGACACTAAGTTTGATAAATTTGGAGAACTTTGTCTCTGGCACATTTTTTGGTGCAAAGTGGACCACATGTGGACCGCACTTTGACTAGAAACTGTCAATTCTGTCCCTGTGTCCAAATTGGACTTATGGGTAGTCAATCCTAGCTATTTCAAGTATTCTGTATACAATGGCAATATTTGTTTCAGCATCCAGAGGCGTACTTGGAGATTTTACTTTTACAGGAGCAACTGAAGGAGTTCAGAACCCAGACAAGTGTACCTTGCCAACTTGCAGTAGTTCCTTTGATATTATTTGCTTGAGTTATTTTTTGTGATGTACTGTTCAACCTAGGACCGTGAGACATTGCTTAACGTCCGAACAAGATTCGGGTGTCGACGCCGTACGCGGAGTCGTGTAACGTCACTTAGAGAGTTGATACCACGATCCTATATATTTTACGTGCTTGTTTTACCAAGTACGTCATACCATAGGGCACTTAACACTATTTATTTGATAGAATATTTCCTGAGTTATTCGTGGTAATTCTGTATAGTCCTACAGGATTTGTGGCATAAGACTTGCATATACATAGATATTATTATGACTCGTTGTACTAGCTAGAGGTCATGATCTTGCGTGTTATGGACATGAGACGTCGTGGACATGAGACATGTGATTACATTGGGTGGGGAGAGACACACATGCTATAGGCTGATTATATATATATATATATATATATATATATATATATATATATATATATATATATATATATATATATATATATATATATTATTGAGGTGCTTTAGTCTCAGTTCCAGAGCTTGGCCCATTACGTGATATTACTGCTACCGGCTCCACGACACAGAGCTTGTAGTTGTTTCAGCCTGAGTACTAGTGATGCTCTCATTTATATTTTACATAGTTGGTTACATAGCTTGCCATGAGGATCTATTTTTATATACTGTATTTTATTTGGCTTTAGTTATTCTTGTACCTTGCTATGTCCCCTGAGGACCTGGATCCGGATTATGTCCCCAGGTACAGCAGGGGAGGTATACCCCGAGATATACGGGACATGAGCTGACGCTGGAGCAGTACTAGCACCAGAGGACGAGGTTGTGCCAGAGGATTTCTTCTGAGTATTCTGTTACTTAGTTATTTCTGCTTCCAGTTATTTCATATCTTGACTCTTGGATTTATGTATTATCGAGTTGTTCCCCGAAACACTTTTTATTTGGACTTGTTGATGGACTATATTTTTTTCTCTCTATTATCTTGATTAGTCTATCATATTGAATTGTGTTTACTTTCTGTAGATGAAAATAGAATTAGACTGTGACATGTATCATAGACCAATGTGTTTGTTTTATAGCTTAAGTGCACTCTAATGGGTCCATTAAATTGGGTTTGTCCATTGGAGTTGTGCTGCTGGCCATTGCCACGTGGCTAGTCCCTCGGTATTTTGGGACTGGGGCATGACATGGTTTTGTGGTGGCCCATGTAGGTCTACGACTATATTGCTTTGGTTTTAACTAAGGAATCGAGCAAGCCTACAATTAGGATAGGATAAATTATAGGATCTCATCCACTTGTTGATCTGTTCTTGACCTCTATATCGACTTCGAAATAATTTCTTGACTTGCATCTTATCTTGATTTCTCTGTGCGATTCTCATAGTTTACTTTAAATACAGAGTAATGGAGCCACGATACGGCAATGAGACTCCCGTTGGTACACCACAAGGTGTTGTGGTCACCTACGACGATAGAGTGACACCATTGGGTGGAGATCCATCTGCTCAACAAAACAATCAAGCAGATCAGCACGCCTCGAGGTTCCAGCGAGACGACATTCCACCACATCCGTAGTTTACTCCACCAATGCCCATTTTTCTACCAGGATAGGCTATGGACGGACAACAGATGTTTCAAATGTTCTACGCAATGATGCAATCCCAACAGTAGGTTCATCAAGAGGTTCAGCGTCACGAGGCAAAGAACTTGAGGAACAGCCTAGTAACCGCACTGAAGCAGGCAAATCCACCAGCTAGGCGACCATCGATGGGATCTATCACTGATTTTCGCCAGATAAAGTCCCGTATCTTTTCTGGAAAGGAGGAGCCCACTGAAGTTCATGAGTGGCTCACAAACACTCAACACCAGTTGGAAGCATCTGGGCTTCTGAGGGAGCAATGGATGACTGCCGTCATGATGCAGTTGACGGACAATGCACATCATTGGTGGCTATCTGAGGAGAGACGGCTCAGACCGAACTGAGTCACTTGGGAGGAGTTCTCTAGACTCTTCCAGAATATGTATATTCCAGCCATTGCCAGAGCGGAACTTAGAGATAAGTTTAACCGCCTCATTCAAGGCAACATGCCGGTAGAAGAGTACAATACATAGTTTATCCGTTTGAGTCGCTTCGTCCCTACTCTGATTTCGACAGAAGAGGAAAAGGTGGAGAAGTTCTTCGACGAACTTAGCTTTGAGCTACAGAGATTGATCGGATCCATTGCACCTACTTCATACACGGACGTCCTTGCTGCATCACGACGCATAGAGCGAGTCACCAGGAAAGAGTCATGCCTGAAACGGCCATTCATATCAGCACCAGCCAGAGCACCACACAGGGAGTCTGCAAAGCGACCCTAGAGGAATTCACTACAGAGAGCAGCATCAAGAGCCCCATCCCTTCCTACTTGTCACTACTGTGGCAAGGTAGGCCATGTTGAGAAGGAGTGCAGACGCAAGTTGGGACTATGCTTGATTTACGGATCCAACCAACATCCAGCAAAAGACTGCCCTGAGCGTCAAGAGGGAGCACGATGGTAGACCGACCAGCTTTACCAGCACCAAGACCAATCCAGCAGCCACCTAGGCCAGTTTATCCAGCATTGGGAGTACCACAGACGGGAGTTGGAGGAGTCAGACCACCAGCTCTAGGAGGGTATCAGCCGAGGCCATATTTGGCACCACAGGCAGAACTATTATAGCAGGCTCAGTAGCAGAGAGGATAAGCTCAGGGACAAGGACAAGCATTTGCATTGGCTATTGAAGAGGAAGCTACTGCAGGAGCGGTCATAGCAGGTACTATATTAGTAGCTTCATTACCTGCTGTAGCTTTATTCGATTATGGAGTATTGCATTTATTCATAGTTGCTAGCTTCATAGCCACACATAGAGTAGCTACTGCACCCCTTCCGAAGACTAAAAGAATTCTTACGGGAGGCAAAATTATCCCAGTTAGTGACATTTGTAGATCTTGTTAGGTAGTAGTCTGTGGGAGAGAGATGCGAGCTCAATTCTTGATCTTTTTTATGCCGGATTATGATGTCGTACTTGGTATGGACTGGATGAGTCAGTACCATATGACTCTAGATTGCTGGCTTGGACATGTTATATTTAGATCACCTGGACATCCAGAGTTTGAGTTTCTTGGAGGAGCCAAGGAGCAAGGTGTTCAGGCTACACTTAAGGTACTCTCTGCAGAAGGACAGTCCGAGTGCCCAAAGGTTGTATCTGAGTTTGTGGATGTATTTCCAGATGATCTTTCAGGCTTACCACCTGATCGGAAAATAGAATTCATAATAGACTTGACTCCAGGAGTAGAGCCTATCACTTCATCAGTGTATCGGCTAGCACCTAAGGAGTTGGTGAAATTGAAGGAGCAAGTTGATGATCTTCTAGAGAAAGATTTTATTCGGTCCAGTGTTTCACCATGGGGAGCACCCATACTATTTGTGCCAAAGAAGGATGGGACGGTACGCCTGTATATTGACTAAAGGGTACTGAACGCTGTAACCATCAAGAACCGGTATCCCTTACCATGCATTGACGATCTATTCGATCACTTGAGTGGTGCTAGTGTATTCTCATAGATCGATCATAGATTCGGTTATCATCAGATTAGAGTGCGGAAAGAGGATATACCGAAGACAGCCTTTAGGACCAAGTATGGACACTATGAGTTCTTAGTTATGCCGTTTGGTTTAACCAATGCACCAGCTGTGTTCATGAGTTTGATGAACAGATTTTTTTCATCAGTACTTGGACAAGTTCGTGGTTGTGTTTATTGATGACATCTTAATATATTTCAAGATCCACGAAGAGCACGAGGAGCATCTCAGAATCGTGCTAGAGACGTTGAGACAGGAGAAGCTGTACGCCAAACTCAATAAATGTGAGTTTTGTCTAGATAGGGTGCCTTTCCTGGGATATATCATCTCGGGAGAAGGACTTTCAGTTAATTCGGAGAAGGTTGCTGCAATAGAAACTTGGCCTACACCTAGATCATTTGCGGAAGTGAGAAGTTTTCTCGGACTTGCTGGATACTATCGGAGGTTCGTGGAGAATTTTTCAAGGATTACGGATCCTATGACGCGGTTGACGCATAAGGACCAGGATTTTGCATGGACAAAAGATTGCCAGAAGGCCTTTGAGGAGTTGAAGAGACGATTGACGACAACACCGGTCTTAACTCTTCCTTAAGGATCGGGAGGACTCATTATTTATAGTGATGCGTCAGGCAGTGGACTAGGATGTGTTTTGATGCAATATGGCAAATGTATCGCTTATGCATCGAGACAACTGAAGGTTCATGAGAAGAACTATCTGACACACAATCTTGAGCTGGCTGCAGTAATATTTATATTAAAGATATGGAGGCACTATCTTTATGGAGAGAAAGTAAAAATCTTTACTAATCACAAAAGTCTGAAGTATGTCTATACTCAGAAAGAGCTCAATATGAGACAGAGACGTTGGTTAGAGTTGATGGTCAATTTTGATATAGATTTGCAGTACCATCCGGGCAAGACAAATGTCATAGTAGACGCACTCAGCAGAAAGTCCACAACTTATTTCTTGTTGATGCAGCCCCAGCTATTAGAGGATCTACAAGAGCTCAAAATAGAGATTATTTTGCCAAGGCAGAGTAGGCTGTTGGCGAATCTTGAAGTTAAGTCATCACTAGTGGAGGGGATTAAGGTGGCATTACCTCACAAATGCTAGGTTCCGGAGACTTAAAGAGAAGACAAAAGCCGGCATGCAGACGGGACTTCGAATCCATGAGGATGGGACGTTAAGATGCGAAAATCGCATATATGTTCCGAATAGGGAGTTGAGACATGAGTTGATGTCTGAAGCATATAGCTCCATGTACTCTATTCATCCGGGAGGTACAAAAATGTACCAAGATTTGAGGCAGTACTATTGGTGACATGGGATGAAGAGAGAGATTGTACGATTTATGGCAAAATGTTTGGTCTGTCAGCAAGTTAAAGCCGAGCATCAGAGAACCGCTGGTATGTTACAGCCGCTTCCCATACCCTAATGGAAGTAGAAACATATCATTATGGATTTCGTTACAGGATTTCCAAGAATCCCCGGTGGGAAGGATGCAGTCTGGGTTATTGTGGATCGACTCACCAAATCGGCATATTTTTTGCCGTTCAGAGTTGGACAATCCACAAAGATTCTAGCCGACATGTATATACGACAGATCGTAAGGTTACATGGAGTACCGGTTAGTATTGTGTCTGATAGTGACTCAAGATTCACATCCCATTTTTGGCGAAGCATGCAGGAGAGTCTTGGCACCTGACTCAAGTTCGGTACTGCTTACCATCCACAGACAGAAAGTTAGTCGGAGCGCACGATTCAGATCCTGGAGGATATGCTGAGGTTGTATATGTTAGACTTCGGAGGGTCTTGGGAAGACTATTTGCACTTGGTGGAGTTCTCTTACAATAACAGTTACCAGGCGAGCATCCAGATGGCACCTTTCGAGGCACTGTACGACAGAAAGTGCAGGTCACTGATATGTTGGAGTGACATTGGCGAGTGTCAGATACTCGGTCCAGAGTTAGTGATGCAGACAATTGAGAATGTGAAGCAAATTCAGAGTCATCTTCGTGCAGCTCAGGACAGATAAAAGCATTAGGCTGACACACACTGCCGACCTTTGGAGTTCAAGGAAGGAGAACATGTATTCTTGAGGATCTCACCTACTCGAGGTACTATTAGATTTGGGAGCAGAGGCAAGCTGAGCCTGAGGTACATTGGGCCGTTTGATATTTTGGAGCGTATTGGTGATGTGGCGTATCGTCTTACATTACCCCCATCTCTAGAGGGAGTGCATGATGTATTCCATGTCTCACAGCTGAGGAGGTACGTGACTGACCCAAGTCACGTAGTCGATCATTCTGAGATTTTAGTGGGACCTAGCTTGAGGTATAAAAAGCAGCCAGTTGGGATACTTGACATTAGTGAGAAGATATTACGGTGTAAACCCCCTGACCCAAAAATATGTATCTTGTGTGTATTTTGTATTCCTTGTGTTTGTTTTAGATCATTTTCAAATTAATTAAAATTCAATGATTTTATTAGGACACTTCACCGTGGTTTGGACATTAATAATATAGGATGGCCCCAAGATCTGTATCGCCCATCATAGGAAGTAGCCTACACAGGAGATACTACCAGTAGGATCTTCTCGTGGCCCAAAAATTCGATCCCTTGGTATTAGTATGACATTAGTGTAATGACCATAGATTAATTAAAATATTTAGATACCTTTTATATATATATATATATATATATATATATATATATATATATATATATATATATAATTTATTTGTGGTTATTTTCTATTCCAACTTTCTACAATTAGTAACCCTTAATTCTCCGTGCCAAATTAGACAAATCCCCTTTTTGTAGATTTGCATATCATTTACTATTAACCTATTTTGTGGATAACCATTAGTTATTTACTTAGTTAATTAGATAATATAATTATTTGATTTATATAACTAGATAAATATCTAATTATTAATTATAAATTATTTATTAAATTATTTTGGGTGTAGTATTTTATTAAAGATTTACAAAGTAAATTTTCTAGAATTTATTTTGTGTGCAAATATTATTTTTGAATTTTTATATAATCTCATCTCTATATGTAAATATATATATATGTAAATATATATATGTTAATAAATATATAGTTATTAATAATAATAGTAATAATAATAATAATAATAATAATAATAATAATAATAATAATAATAATAATAATAATAATAATAATAAAACAAAACAAAAACAAAACAAAAGAAGCGAAAAGAAAAGAAAAGAAAATATAAAAACCTAAACTAAAAACCTTAACAAAACTAATACCTAAAACCCATTCCCAGCAAACGAACCCCTTCAGCAATAGACTACCCCCCTCTCTATTTCCCTCGAACTATATATATATATATATATATATATATATATATATATATATATATATATATATATATATATATATACCAACAACTAAACCTAACCCCCACAGCCGACTCCCCCACCTACGGCCCAACTTCCTCTCTCTCTCTCTCTCTCTATATATATATATATATATATATATATATATATATATATATACTAAACCTCAAACCCTAACCCTACCCCAGCCCGGCGACCGTCGACCCCCCAGACGCCGTCGACCGACCACTCCGCGCAGCCACCAGTGACCGCCGCCGTCCGCCGTCGCACGCGCACGCATGCAGCAGCACCGCTCCGACGTCCATACTTCAAGGTATCATATCTCCCTTATCTTTGATTCTTTTTACGAGCGGTTTATCCGTGTACGTTCATAACCTAACCCTCTAGGATTTTTCTTCAAGCGGGACAGTTTTTGTGTCCCGGATCGGTCAAAAAATCGACCGAAAAATGTTCGAAAAACTGACCAAAAATAGTCCAGAATTTTAACACAAACCTCCATGTTCACGCCCAATTTGTCACTAACCTGTTTAATATTTTAAAAATCTAATTAAAAAGTTTTTTTCTCAATATAACCGAGAATTTTTTTGTTCTTTTGTTTTTATTAATTTATTTTATTTATTAAATTATTCGGCCTCCAAAACGACCAAAAACTTGATACTTTAAAACCAAAATTTTGTGATACGGAATGCGCTCCGCCAAACGGGACTACCTCATCACGTACCAATTATACCGAAAGACGCATATGGTATATCCTGACGTGTGGACTTTCGTGGAAGTTGATTCGGACGTGTGTGTGCACCGAAATCAACCCATATCCGTAAAAAGTTCTCATATCGTGACTTTTGTAAAATTCACCCTACTTTGGGTACGCTCATCGGAATGCGATGAAACTTACGTCATTGGATTCGTGGTATCACGCTGATCCTGTGACCCAAGTTTTACGCGGTTCTGAGACAGTTGACCAAGCCGCCCATTTGCGGACACTACGGTTTGACTTTAAGGGCGAATTTGTGATCGGCTCACCGGAATCCAAAATTGGACATACCGTTAAGTTCGTATCGACATTTAAAATCTGTTTGACCTATAATTTGTCCCATTTAGAAACCTTTACCTCTGGCACGTATTTCGATGCAAAATAGTCCACATGTAGACCCCACTTTGATCCGAAATTACCGTTTTGGCCTTGTATCCAAATTGGACGAAAGGGTAGTATTTTCTAGCTATCTCGCTTATTCTAGGAATGTTGGTGATATTTATTTCAGCATCCAGAGACGTTCATTCGGACGCCATAGTTTTTGATCCTCTATACTTGACACATGTACGCTTACACTATGCAGCTTTCTTGCCAGGCAAGTATTTTTTGCCATTGTACTATGATTTACATTCCATATGGTGCATGTATTTTATTTCTATTATTTAGTTCATATATTTTAACTGCTATATAAACTGTGCGTCCAAGAATAACTTGGGTGCAACGACGGTGGAGTCGTATTTTATCTTTATCATATATTATGCATGTCGACCTAGTTTTACGAGACCACCACATGATTTGGAGGCATCATTAGGTTTTATTGGCCATGACACATATGTTACACGAGTGTGAGTCTCATGTAGAATACGGACTTGCGTGACGGGCTGGCCACCTGTACGTATGGGACGTGCGATATGGAATAACTGTTGATAGAATTTGCATGCTAGAAGACGTAGCAGTTATTAGAGGTATCATCGTGTCATGGATATGGCATACATAGAGCATGGGGTGGGAAGAACAACAAGTAAGGCGTTTGGGCTCCTTTGTACTTTTTTTGTGTAACCCGCACGCTCCGCCGAATATGCGTGGTCAGATGACCCCTATATTATCTACAGGCGGCCTCAAGCGTTCAAAAGATGTCATGCTTTTTAGGCCTCTTATTCTCCGAGAGAATCATGCCAATCCCATTTTAGCCAGATAGCCCACGTGTTGGAAAGTTGTTCTCAAAGTGCATTCACATAGATGGTTAGGCGACCCTTGGATGTTTATTTTCAGTATTTTATTGGCATGCTTCTATGTATCTTGTTACGTCCCTCTGAGGACCTAGTCCCTTTCCAGGTGTAGACGATCATGACTATTTGCAGGAGCATAGATCAGGACTTGCTACTTATCTCTCTTTCGAGGAGATCTTCCCTTCGAGCCTCATTGATCATTAGATGTACTTATTTTATTTCTCTTATATTCTAGTTTGGTAGTGGATTTGTCTCCACCCAACTACTTGTTCTTATCAAGCATCATTTTATACTTGATATAGTTATATAGTTGATTGGCTATTTATTTCTTTATGATTTTGGTGGATGAGATTTAGTATGCCCTGTGACTTGTGACAACTATATACCACTTGTGAATTGTTATTCATAATACAACGTACGTATGTGTTATAGTTTTCATATATTGGAGTCTCCATATATATACGGCTGACATGCTTACGCATTCCTAGTCCTACGTATTTTGGGACTGGGGAGTGACATACGGGATCAAACGATTAGATTGGTCCGGGTAGCTTGGAAATATCACTCCCCCGACGAATCTACTTAGAAACGAGAGGATATCATACGCCAATGTTATCCTCACATATTCGAAGATGCAGGTATAACCTAAGAACTACCTATAAGTTATCATGATTATTTTAAATTCCTTAGTAGTTAATTTTTAATTGCGAGTACCTAATTCTTTTTAAGGTGGGTAGATTGTAAACACCCCAATTTTTTAGAATTTAATTCAAAATTTAATTAATTATTATTGTAGATTTTTTTTATTTTAGTTAATTATAAAAATGTTCGTTCATGAATTTATATTTTTGTGTATTAAATTAATTATTAAAATAGTACAAAAATTATATTTTTGTGTGTATAATTAATAATAGAATATTGTGTAATTTTTCTAAAATTTATTGGGTTCCAAAACTATTTTTAAATGGCCATATATGCATTTTTATAATTAAACCAACCCAAACCGAACTAAACCAACTAGGACCCGGATCCTAAACCTACCCGCAACCCACCAACCCGTTGACCCGATCCACAAACCCCTTAGCTACTGTAACAGCCAAACTCCTCCTCTTCTCCTCCCCTAACCGGCCGAACCCGACCCACTTCCCCTCCTTGTAACCGCCCACCCTCCACCCTATAAAACCTCCAGCATAGCCGAACCTCACCACCAATAACCTCTCTCTCATTCTCGACCATCGCCGTCGCCGTCAGCCGCAGGACCGCCGCGCGCCGCCGCTACGAAAACATGTCGCCCAACATCCCGAGCACAGCAGTAACAAGGTACTCTACTTTCCACCCTCGTATCTCCCTGCACATTAATCCAAATATTAACCTGTCAAATCCTATACGAAGACCACATGACCTTCTTGAACCTTGTATAATAGTTCTGTGTATCGTGTCCTGTGTCAGTCGTAATTCGTGACGTAAAACAGGAAACAGTGACCCAAATTATAGTTTAGAAAAATGTCCCAAACATCCATGTTCATGGCTATTTTTCTTCCAACCTAGTTAATATTTTTAAATTCTAATTAAACAGTAATTTAGACAACATAACCAAGATTTAATCCCATTAATTAGTTTATTTTAATTTGTTGTATGCTGTGATTTGTTCGCGGTTGAATTTGACCAAAAATTTGGTTTTCTAAACCCAATTTTTTTTGAAACGGGGTGCATTCCACTAAACGAAGCAACTTTGTTGTATGAGAATTACACCGAAAGACGTGTATCGTCAACACGAACGTGTGAGATTTCGTAAAAGTTGATTTGAATGTGCTTGCACACCGGAATTAACGTGTATCCGTCAAAAAGTTCCGTATCGGCATATTTTGATACTCGTCATAATTTCGTGTGTGCTTATCATTTTGCAACAAAACTTATGCCATCGGATTCATAACATTACGCTGGTCCTGTGACCCAAGTTTGGTTCGATTCTGAGAACGTTGACGAAATACCATTTCGTAGGCCCTACGGTTCCACTTGACGAGTAATTTTGTAACCGGCTCATCGGAATCCAGTTCTGGATGTTCCGTTGGGTTCGTATCATCGTTCTGGACATATAGACACTATATTTGATGAATTTAGCAAAATTTATCTCTGGCATTTTTTCGGTACGAAGTGGGCCACATGTTGACCCCGCTTTGACCATAGACTGTCAATTCTGCCCCTGTGTCCAAATTGGACTTATGGGTAGTCAATCCTAGATATTTTAAGTATTCTGAGAATAATGATGATATTTGTTTTAGCATCCGGAGGCATACCTGGAGATTTCTCTTTTACAGAAGCAACTGAAGGAGTTCAGAACCTAGGCAAGTGTATATTGCCAACTTGCAGTAGTTCCTTTAATATTATTTACTTGAGTTATTTTCTGTGATGTACCTGTTCAACCTAGGACCGTGATATGTTGCTTAACGTTCGAACAAGATTCGGGTGTCGACGCCGTACGCGGAGTTGTGTAACGTCACTTAGAGAGTTGATACCACAATCCTATATATTTTACGTGCTTGATTTACCAAGTACATCATACCATAGGGCACTTGACACTATTCATGTGATAAAATCTTTCCTGAGTTATTCGTGGTGATTCTGTATAGGATTACATGATTCGTGGCATAAGACTTGCATATACATAGATATTATTATGACTCGATGTACTAGCTAGAGGTCATGATCTTGCGTGTTATGGACATGAGACATCGTGAACATGAGATGTGTGATTACATTTGGTGGGAAGAGACACACAGGCTACAGGCTGATTATATATATATATATATATATATATATATATATATATATATATATATATATATATATATATATATATATATATATATATATTATTATTATTATTATTGAGGTGCTTTAGTCTCTGTTCCAGAGCTTGGCCCATTATGTGATATTACTGCTATCGGCTCTCCGACACAGAGCTTGTAGTGGTCTCAGCCTGAGTACTAGTGATGCTCTCATTTGAATTTCACATAGTTGGTTACATAGCTTGCCCTGAGGATCTATTTTTATATACTGTATTTTATTTGGCTTGAGTTATTCTTGTACCTTGCTATGTCCCCTGAGGACCTGGATCTGGATTATGTCCCCAGGTACAACAGAGGAGGTACCCGAGATATACGGGGCATGAGATGATGCTGGAGCAGTATTGGCAGCCGAGGACGAGGTTGTGCCAGAGGATTTCTCCTGAGTATTTTGTTACATACTCAGTTATTTCGGCTTCCAGTTATTTCATATCTTGACTCTTGGATTTATGTATTATCGGTTTGTTCCCCGAAACACTTTTTATTTGGACTTGTTGATGGACTATATTTCTTTTTATATATTATCTTAATTAGTCTATCATATTGAATTGTGTTTACTTTCTGTAGATGAGATTAAAATTAGACTATGATATATATCGTAGACCATTGTATTTATTTTACAGCTTAAGTACACTCTAACGGGTCCATTAAATTGGGTTTGCCCATTAGAGTTGTGCTGCTGGCCATTGCCATGTCACGACCCAATTCTGTAGAATCGTTGAGGTATCCCCCGAATCGTGACCGCCGTACGGGCCTGGGGTTGCGCCCGCACAAGGCTTTAATGATTTGCATAACAAGCACATATTCAGAGTACGCAGATAAATTGAAACACATATTTGAAACATGGAAAAATTCTCTTTATTGATAATGAACATCTATTACAAACTCCTGAACAAGTCAGCTAGATTGCCACACGGGCTTATAAAAGTGTTGACTCAAAATGAGATAGCAGTCCTGTACATTATATCCCTTTATAAACTTCAAAATGGTAAAGACCTCCGGGCTGGAGGACGGCTTTGCCACGGAGCTGCATTGTGTATGGAAAGTTGCAAGCTCCTTCTCTTCAAGTACTTCAAAATGCAGCACAATTATGATGCGCCAACAGCTGGACTGGATCGGAAAAGACGACTTCGGCTCCTCGCTCGGTTCGCCTTAGTGCGGAGAACCTGTTTCAACGAGGGTCAGCATATCAAAACATACTGGTGAAGGCGAGCTAACCGAACTATACCAATCAATACGTTGTTTTAATGAAGCATGCATATTTTATGGATTTTTATCTTGCCTTAGTTCATTTACAAGTAAGCAGCATATAGAATTTACTGAAATAAACGTGCCACCGTTCGGTGGATTTTACCTGTCCGTCTGAATTACCTGCACAATACTTACCATGCCTTCCCTGCCATGAAGACACAAGTTAGTTTGCAACAGATTTTAAATATACACAGGGATCACTGGCATGATGCCACAAAGGGACGGGTTATAGTCTCGGGACAAGAATGATATGCAACGCAGGTGGCGAGCCCCGCTACATAGCATCCCGTCCATGACAAACGACTATACGAACTCTTCCGCCCAGATCGGATCGGCCCCAATGCCCTGGCGACCGTCCGTGGAAGCCAAATTACCTTGTGCACAAGTTGTCCATGATCAAGCATTATTTAGTTCGAATCATTTCATACGAATTTTAAACGAATATGGGCAAGCTCCATAGCACAAACGGTTTTGCATAGTCTTACTGATCAATCTATGCCAAATCAAAGTATGTTCCATATGCATAGCACAATTTATAGAAGAAACATGTATTCTAAATAAAATTAAAACATATGATGAACATTCCAAACGAACAAGCATGTAGTGTAAGTAATCGTTCCCGAGTTGAATGATAAGCAATACAATCCAAGTCTATTCCCTTTTTATCTTGGTATCTTTTATTATTACTTGGTATCGTTTGATCGGGGCAACAAGAATGCAAGAGTTTGGGTGTGAAGACTTGGAAGCAGGGCTAGCTAATCGGGATGGTAGCCACTCACTTGGAGGTTGGAAGGGAGAAGGAAAGAGGCGCTTCACGACTCCGTTCGCAAGCCGCCTACTGCTCGTTCACCTGTATTACGAACAGCTCGATCAATATTCCTTCCTCTCTTTCCAATCTCAAAATTGAAGTGCAATTCAATGAACAAAAATAATGAAACTCATCGAAACAGTTCAAGGAAAGCAAGCAAATCCTAAAACTAACTCAAGGCACGAAAGCAACAAGCGACATCAAAATCTGAGGCAATAAAAGATAGCAGCGAAGTGGTCCCTCCTGACTCTGCCGCTAAGTCGATCCCGGGGACATGGTCCACTGAATATGGGAATCTATTCCGAAGAAACAAATCCATAACGAGGACGAGTTCTTTTTTCAATCTATCCCGATCGAACGATACCGTCTTGTGTTTCTTAGTCGCGCTCCTCGAATAGGAGGAATGGGGAGCTACATGCCACGTGGCTAGTCCCTCGGAATTTTGGGACTAAGGCGTGACATACTGCTTCACAGTCATATTGCCTTGCTGAAGCTGCACGAACTCGTTCTACTTTTGCCGATGTACGGGAGGGGGTATGAACTCCTCATCAAACGCACTATGGAAGGTAGCCTACGCAATCGTTTCTTCTTCATTTACGAAAAGAGATCTTCGATGCATGTCTCACCAATCGTGCACGTTCAGGCGGAGCTATAATTGGGCACACGAAATTCGCTTCTCCTCAGGTACCTCTAGCAATTTGAAGTGATCCTCTTGCTCTGCCAGCCAATCTAGAGCCACTACCGAATCTTCAGTCCCCATGAATGATGTATTACAGACCTTTTTGAAGTCAGCAAAGTCGAAGATAATCACATCCTTCTTCTTTGAAGTTTGAGGTATTTCGACTTCAGTGTGGGTCGCTCCACCGGTGCAGCTACTGTCATTGCAGAATGCTTGGAGGCTAAGGTCTTAACGATATGTTACAGGACATCTACCTGCTTCTGTTGGACTGCAAATCGGATTTCTAGATTGCCTTCGAACTTGCTCTGTCGCTCTTTCGCTCACTTTTCGGCTCGCTCATAGCGAGCCTCATCCCTCTGCTGGCTTGCTTCAAGCATCCACATCATTCGCTCAATCAGGTCGACATGGGGCATAGCTCGCTGGCTTCTGAAACTTCCTGAGGTACCGAAACTACTTTTCTGGGCTTGTACATCTCCTTGGCTAGCGCTGATGCTTGCGCTTGAGTCATTCCTGTAAAATAAGGTAACTTGTATCAGACTCATAATGTATTATGGACTTACTGTATGGAACGTATCTCATTTTTGCCAAACGAGTTCAAGTATTCGCATAGAAAATAGATCGTTAAAGGAACTTTTCCGATACGAGGGTCAAATAAACTTGAAACTGTGCTCTGATACCAATATGTCATGCCCTGATTCCGTTGAATCAGTAGTCGTCCCCCGGACGTGATGCCGTGCTTGCCTAGGTTGCGCAACAAGGCCAAGGTATTCTATATAACAAGCACATATTCAGAGTACGCAAATAATTGAACACAATATTAAAACATGGAAAAGTTCTCTTTATTGATAATGAACATCTTTTATAAACTCTTGAATGAGCCGGATAATTATCGCACGGGATTACAAAAGTGGATATAAAATGAGATAACAGTCATCTACATTACATCCTTTTACTAAAACTTTAAAGCTATAGACACCTTCGGACGAAGTTATCGTCTTTCCACAGAACTGCATAAGGTATGTGCATGAGCTCCAGAAAACTCCAAAACGTTTCTTCGAAGGCACGATCAGGACGTGCCGGTATGTGGACTGGATTGTAAAGTCACTATGCTCTTTGCAGGATTGCCTTGGCGTGGGGAACCTATTGCAACACGGGTCAGTACATCAAAATGCACTGGTGAAGGTGAGCTAACCCAACAATACCAATCAACATGTTATTTATGTAGAGCATGCAAGTTATTATATGGTCTTTCTATCTTTTCTTAGTTCAATTTACATGCATGCAATAGATATATAATTTTATTGAATAAATGTCACCGCTCAGTGACTTTTACCTGCCCGTCTGAACCACCTGCACAATATTTACCATGACCTTCCCTGACACGAAGACATAGTTAGCTTGCACAGTTTAAATATACGAAGGGATCACTGGCACATTGCCATAGTGGACGAGTTATAGTCACGTGATGGAATGACATGCAACACATGGAACAGGGGCGTCACAGGCCATCCAGTCCAAATCAGGCGACTATCAGGGAGTTCTGTCCGGATCAGATCGGTGTCAGTGCCCCAGCGACCGTACGCAGGAACTAAGACCTTGTGCACAAGTTGTTCGTGACCAAGCAAAGTCTACTAAGTTGTCAATCGAGGCAATTTAAGGCAACACAAGCACGAGACAAGTAACAGGGCATGATCTATTTTGCATAGTCACCCTGATCAGTTTATTTCATAGCAAGGTGTGTTCTATACATAGCTCAATAATAGAAGAAGTATATATTCTAACTAGAATTGAAACATGATGAGAGAATATTTCAAATAAACTGGCATGCAACGAGGTAACCATTCACAAGTTGATTCATAAGCAAAAGTAATCCAAGTCTATTTCATTTTATCTTGACTCTTTTAGTTATTATGGTATTGTTTGATCGGAACAATCAAGAAGACAAGATTTTAGATGTGAAGACTTGGAAGAAGGGTCAACTAAATCAAATTATAGCCACTCACAAGTTGGTAGGGAGAGGAAATGAAAGAGATGCTTCAAGACTCCGCTCGCACAACGTCTACTGCACGATCACCTGCATTGCCACAAACAGATGATCAATACCTCTTCTACTCTTTCTAAGCTCGGAATGAAATAAAGTACAACGAACAAAAATAATGAAATTCATCGAAACCGTTCAAGAAAACGCAAATCCAAAAACCAACTCAAAAGCACGAAAGCAACAAGACGACAACGAAAATTAGACAAAAAATTTGCAGAGGAGAGGTCCCTCTTGACTCTGCCGCTAAGTCCATCCTTGGGGCATGGTCCATTGAATATGGGAATCGATTCTGAAGAAGCAAATCCATAACAAAAAAAAGATCTTGATTCAATCTATCCCGATCGAACGATACTGAAAGTATTTCTTAGCCGCGCTCCCCATAAAGAGGGAACGGGACACTACATGTAGTCCAGTGTTGGACTTTGTGAATGTCTATTCTAGAGCTTGAGTGTGAACTTGTGTGTATGGATAGGAGAAAATACACAAGTATTGGTTATTTACATGTGTATAGATCAGAAAATAGTACACTGAACTGATGAGGGGTTTGGACTATTGATATCTATGAGTGTACACTGGTATCCAGGTAAAAGGGAGTGAAGAAGGAGGCCTTGTTGCACTGTTGTGCAAGTTAGAGAGAATCAGGTTCCAGTAGCATGTCAAGCGTGCTTGTGTGAGTTGTACCAGTGCTTGCACTGTTATTCGGTTAGTTGTAGTGTCAGTTAAGGTATTACTTAATACCACTATATATATATATATATATATATATATATATATATATATATATATATATATATATATATATATATATATATATAGTAGATATTGTATAGCTAATATTAACTAGTATTAGCTAAGTACTAACTAGTGGATACCTTAGTACGGCCTAGAAAACTTAAGAGTAGCAAGGTATTGACCTAGTTAACCTAGTATTAACTAGTATACCCTAGTATAGACCTAGAAGTGGCCTAAAAATATCACCCTTAGCTAGTTAAACCTGATTATCATTTTAATTCACTCTTTAACATTGATATATCTTATTTAGGACTCTTGGACTCCAGTTGAGCATTATTGATTGTTTCTTACACCGGATACCATGCAAGTACATTCTCTGACAGTTTTTGTTATTTTAATGATTACCATGATTCCAGTTTTATAGTATTATACTTGATTCCTGACACGAGGATACACGGATTAGTATATTCTGGATTTTGTCATAAGATATTATTTCCTTGAGGACCCTGTATATGTTATATGATTCTTATACATGTATAGACACCGATTCAGGAGTAGGTTGGCCTCCTGCTCTATGAATCCTGTGTCGTAACGTGTCATGATTGGATCAACTATATTATTCAGGGGACGGGAGGGGGGGGGAGGGGGGTATTATCTAGTTATGTGATCATACCCCACCTACTTGTGCATAGCTCACCATCACCACACTCAGGGTGTAGCCTGACTTATTACTTGTGCATAGCTTCCCACATATGATTGGCCTGATCCCCTTACTTGTACTTGTGCATAGTTAATCATACATGATTGACCTAATTTCTTACCCATACTTGTGCATCGTCAATCATATATGGTAGTGTCTGATCTTGTACCCAAGCCGATCACATAACAAACTAATATTTTAAATACTTAGCTACTTTACTTTATTCTTCTATTCTAGCTTGTTCTTGATGAGACTGATATTCACCTGCTTACTCACTGCTCATTATTCCTTGTGATATGATAATCTGTTTACATGCTTACTTACAATTCTAGTAGTACTATTCCATCATGTATTATTATTACTCTCTATTTTATAGTCTTTATTAATTTAATTGGAACTGTTGTTAGTTTATGTACTTTGCTCCAATCATGACTGGATAATATTTTTTAGTGATTGTTGTGCTCTACATTTGGGGATTTCAGTGTGATGCTATAGTCAGGACTGCACTGGCACTATGGACCTTGAGGTGACAACTATAGAGATCTAGGCTAGTGCTTTTTATTCCATGTCATGTCTAGTATTTTTTTTAGAATGATTATCTGGTTTATCTTTCTTATTCTTTATCCTTTTAGATTATTATGATTGAGTACATGATAGAACTAGTTTTATTAGTATGATTGATAGTTAGATATTGTAGACCTAGACAACGTTCTACTGTCGATGCTACGACGTAGGCTGGACGTACCCACATACTCGTGACCCTATACCGGGTGCGGGTAATGAAAATTCTACCTATATCCAGAGTGTAAAGGTGGGCTCGACTTATTTGGCGAGTGAATGTGAGTTTCTCGTCCCACTCTTCTGCCTCAGTATCTCATGATATGTGATATCTATCATGTGTCTCGACTACGAAGGTACGTCATGGGTAGAGTCATGTCTTTGACCGAGTCGTTGGTAGCGACTTACCTCAAGACTTTACCTTTATCCATTTTGGGAGTCAACGTAAGCCAGCGAGTACGGATCCTTACCCAGCTGACTCATGAGACATATTTATTCATATACTTACAGTCATTCTCTTTTTTGGTTATGTTATTGCTTATGCTTTTATTTATATTGCTGTTGCTTTCATTATTTGTCTTTATTTCATGCTTTATTTTAATATGGAACTGGTCGTATTTTCTTGATTTTTTTTAGTATTGGTGTCACGCTACGCTCCCAAAATACGGCAAGCCGAGTACGTAACATCATTTTTTGGCTATACGACATACGAATATCCAGTATCCATATTCGTGATTGTCGCATATAAGGTTCTAGGATAGGTTTATTACAAGTCAACTATTGCATGATATAATAAATAACAATCTGAATGAAGGACAGTTCTAAAACTATAAATAAAAAATTAACTATTCTACCCAGGTAAAACCCCTAATTCTGAAAACTGTATTATTTAATTTATTTAGTATTTATGAGATAAATAGAGGGAATAGATTTTATTTAATTTTTAATTGAGGCGTTTGTGCAATTGGAGGATTTATGGGGCCATTATAATTTTTTCCTAATTTATACCCTTTGGACAGTTGCTAGCTTAATGGTATGCACCAATATAATTTTTAGAATTATATATATATATATATATATATATATATATATATATATATATATATATATATATATATATATATATATAATTTCTATTGGATCTCAACCCGAAACCCAAACACCCTACCCGCCGGAATCCACTACCCGTTCAGACCTACCCGAAAACGTTAGGAGAAGAAAAATATCAGCAGCAACACCACCGCCTCATTCCACCATCTCATTCCACCGTCTCTTTACCTATTATTACTAAACTCTCCTCAACCGAAACCAAAACCAATGAAAGAAAGAAACAGCAGCAGCCTCCACCGCCTCTTATCACTATATATATTACAAACCATCCCAAACCCTAACTATAATTCTTCCTCCAAACTTAATACTGTTTTGGACGTGCACTATACAGAACTCTTGCTCGGCAAGTATACCTTGCCATCGTACTATTATTTACATTCCAGCTGATACATGCATGTTTAATTCTGCTTATATAGATGTTTATTTATGTATATTTTTGGACCTAATTTATGAGACCACCCCAGTATTATGGAGCATCATTAGGTTCATTGGCCGTGACACAGTTATTATACGAGTTGTGAGTCTCATATAGATCACGGACTGCGTGACAAGTCTGGCCTCCTGTACGTATGGGTCGTGCGTTAGGGATGACTGCCGATAGAAACTTTGTATGCTAGTAGACCTGGCAGTTATTTAGAGGTTTTATCGTGTCATGGATGTGGCATGCTTAGAGCATGGGATAGAGAGAACAACAAGTAAGACATTTTGGCTCCTTTGTACTTTCCTTTTATGTAACCCGTACGCTCCACCGGAGATACGCGGTCATGATGACCCCTATACTACTTGGCGGCCTCTGTCGTTCAAAAGACGACATGCTTGGTAGGCCCCTGATTCTCCGAGAGAATCATGTCAATCCTACTATATAGCCGGATAGCCCACTTGGTGGAAAGTTGTTCTCAAACTGCATTCACTTAGATGGTTAGGCGACCCATTGGATGTTTATATTTCAGTACTATAGTGGCATATTTATATGTATCTTGTTACGTCCCTCTGAGGACCTGGTTCCTTTCCAGATATGGATGAGCAGAAGTATCCGCAGGAGTACGGTCCTGGACCTGACTCTACTTACCAGACTGAGGAGGTCTTACCCTCGGAGTATCTGTGATTCTGTTACCGCTGTTTAGAGATCCTTGTTTCTACTTCAGTATAGTCGTTTTGTAGTGGATTTATTTCCACCCGACTATCAGACTAGATACTCATCTTGATATTTAGATATTATTCAGCTCTTTATTCCTACTTATTATTTGTGTTGTGGATGAGATATAGATTGCGTGTGACTTGTTGTGACAGTATATTACCACTGGTGGATTAAATATTCATGTACAACGTACGTGTGTATATGGTTTCCATATATTGGAGTTCGTATACATACGACTGGGCGTGTTACGTATTCCTAGTCCTACGTATTTTGGGACTGGGGCGTGACATGTTTTTGGTGGTGGCCCATGCAGGTCAAGTATATATTGTCTTGGTTACGTAACTGTACCAAACAAACCTGCGTATAGGAATAGAATATAAAGATCCCATCCATATTTGACAAAAAATCATTCTTCCTTTCAACTATCCTCTGTTTGGATAAAACAAAGTTTGACTCCAAAAACCCTTTTCCCTGTGATAAGACCCTTTACCTTTGTTGGCATAAAAGCCAAAATGACAGTTGTTGGCGTAAAAGCCAATTGACTGTCATGTTGGCGTAAAAGCCAAATGACTGCCTAGTTAGCGTAAAAGCTAAATAACTGTCTTGTTGGCGTAAAAGGGCAAACTATGAAGAAGATTGTCTCCTTTACGCTGCGGTTATGACAACTGCTATCCACGTTCAATCCGTGTATGACACGTATCCCTTTATAAGATCATGGCATGCAAACCACGTAGGTAACTGTCCCTGCGTAAACTTGATGATTCATGAATAAATAAATAATCAGCGTAAAGTAGCCTGATTAAGCATAAAATGTGAGGATAGTGATGTGAGCGTATTAGTCACAGCTTTAGCTTTTCCAGTCATAACAAATCTCGTGCATTAAATACAGAGATATGCCTCGAGCCCTGTGCAGAAACAGCTTTTGACGTAGCACCTGATTTTGTCTTATCTTGAGAAAAACTCAATTCTGTCAATTTTGTCTTATTTTGAGCGTAAAAACTTATTTCTGTAGGCAGCGTATTCAGAAGACTCCATTTTTCCTTTTGGATGCATAAAACGACTTGTATCAAATATGTCACTAAACGATAACCTGGGTCTCTGTGCAAAAATCATCATCACAACCGTTCTCTCGATCATCGTGCGGTACTTTTGTCAGATGTCAGGTTCACTGATTTTTCTGACAAATTCATCCAAAGAAATATAAAGAGTTCCTCGTATAACTCTACGCTGCAAAGTATGTTAGACTTTACGCAGGCAGATTTTTACGCAGACTTTACGCAAACTTTACGCACAAATCTTTTATGCGCAACCCTTTTACGCAGATTTTTACGCGCAGATCTTTTATGCACAGATTTTCTACGCAAATTTTACGCGGGCAGATTTTACGCGCGGAAACTTTTACGCAGACTTTTATCCAGACAGCTTTGAAGCCCTATTTTACGCGACAGTTTTGAATCTCTGCTTTACACCAACTACCTTGAATCTCTGCTTTACGCAGACAGTTCTAAAACCATACTTTACGCCAAACTACTTTGAACCTCTGTTCTACGCGGACAACTCTGACGTCTTACTTTACGCCAAACTTCCTTGAATCTCTGTTTTACGCCAACTACCATGAGTCCCTATTTTACGCAGGAAAGGACTTCATATATGTTAGGGATTTTTGACTGTAAAATACGCGGACAATTCCCTAGCATATTTTATGCTTCTACATCCTATTTAATGCTTGCATCCTGTTTGATTCCTGTACTTCGTCTAAACGTTGTGTACATCACCTGCAGAGAGATGAATGCCCGACTCTTAGTCCTTCCTATGCCAACTTTTGATATTGTGCTTGGAATGGACTGGCTAAGCAAGTACCACGCTTTCTTCGATTGCTTTAGAGGAAGCATTCTTTTCAAGGTACCAGGCCAGCCTGAACTTGAGTTTGTACGAGGATCCACAGAAATCCTTGATGGTATGCAGCTCGCAATGGACGATGTTGTCTATTATCCCATTATTTCAGAATTTTAAGACGTCTTTCCAGAAGAATTGCCAGGCCTACCCCAGATAGAGACGTAGAGTTTTTGATTGAATTGACGCCGGGAGCAACACCCATAGCATCACATATTTATAGACTGGCGAAGAAGGAGATGGATGAACTGAAGACACAGTTGAAAGAACTAGAAGAGAAAGGTTTCATCCAACCAAGTACATCACCCTGGGGAGCACCAGTGTTGTTTGTACCAAAGAAGGATGGGTCAGTACGTATGTGCATTGACTATAGAGCCTTGAATGCAGTGACTGTGAAGAATAAATATCCACTATCGTGCATTGATGACCTATTTGATTAGCTTAGTGGAGCCAAGATATTCTCAAAGATAGATTTGAGATCGGGATATCACTAGGTGAAGGACGGAAGGAGGACATTCCGAAGACCGCATTCCGGACAAGATATGGGCACTACGAGTTTCTGGTCATGCCATTTGGATTGACCAATGCTTTAGCTATCTTTATGGAGTTAATAAATCGAGTCTTCCATCAGTATTTGGACCGGTTCGTGGTCGTCTTCATAGATGATATACTTGTCTATTCAAGGAGCTACGAGAAGCACCTGCAGATTATTCTAGAGACCTTGAGGAGAGAACAGTTGTATGCAAAGCTCAGTAAATGTGAGTTCTTCTTGGACAGAGTCTTATTTCTTGGACATGTTGTTACAGGAGATGGTATTTCTGTTGATCCAGAAAAGATCTCGGCAGTCGAGACATGGCATGTTCCTAAATCAGCAGCAGAGGTGAGAAGTTTCCTTGGACTTGCGGAATATTACCGACGGTTCGTGGAGAATTTCTCAAGGATAGAAATACCTATGACTCGTTTAACTTGCAAGGATCAAGAGTTCATATGGACCAACGAGTGTCAAGCCGCTTTCGAGGAATTAAAGAAGCGACTGACTACAACGCCAGTATTAACTATTCCATCAGGATCAGGGGACTATGTGATCTACAGTGACGCATCAGGAAAAGGCTTGGGATGCGTATTGATGCAGCATGGCAAGGTGATTGCATATGCATGTAGACAGTTACGAGTACACGAGAAGAATTATCCAACTCATGACTTGGAACTTGCAGCCGTTGTATTTGCTCTGAAGCTATGGAGACATTACTTATATGGAGAACGAGTGGAAATCTATACAGACCACAAAAGCCTCAAGTATGTCTTCACGCAGGAGTTAAATATGAGGCAACGTCGATGGCTCAAGTTGATAAAAGATTTCGAGATAGAGCTACATTATCACCCAGGCAATGCTAACGTTGTAGTAGACGCGTTAAGCCAAAAACCAGTAGCTTACTTCTTGACAACACAGAAGGAATTATTGGAGGACTTGCAAGATCTTGGCATTGAAGTGATATTACTCGGAGCAGATGGGACACTAGCCAACTTGCAAATACAATCATCACTATTAGAGAGAATCAAGGCAGCATTGCCTACAGACGTCAGATTCAGAAGATTAAAGGAAAGGACAGAGGCCGGAGAGCAGACAGGACTACGCATCCATGATGATGGGACATTACGATATGGTGATCGTCTTTATGTTCCAAATGGAGAAATTCAACAGGAGCTAATGACATAAGCTCATAGTTCGATATATTCTATTCATCCTGGAGGTACCAAGATATATCGTGACTTACGACAGCACTTTTGGTGGCATGGAATAAAAAGAGAGATAGCTCGCTTTGTAGCTAAATGTTTGATATGTTAGCAAGTAAAGACGGAGCACCAGAGAACAGCATGATTATTGCAACCACTTCCAATTCCAGAGTGGAAGTGGGAGCACATCACTATGTACTTCGTCATGGGTTTTTCCAAGAGTCCCAGTGGAAGAGATGCAGTATGGATAATAGTGGACCGACTCACCAAGTCAGCATATTTCTTGCCTTTTAGAGTTGGCCAATCTACAGAAGCTTTGGCTGACTTATATATGAGGCAGATTATGAGATTGCACGGTGTACCAATCAGCATTGTATCAGACAGGGATTCGCATTTTACATCACACTTTTGGAGGAGCATGTAAGAGAGTCTTGGAACTCGTCTGAAGTTCAGTACATCTTATCACCCGCAGACAGATGGGCAGTCAGAGCATACTATTCAGACATTGGAAGATATGTTGAGGGCTTGTATGTTAGAATTTGGAGGATCATGGGAGGACCACCTACATCTTGTGGAGTTTTCTTACAACAATAGCTATCAAGCGAGTATTCAGATGGCTCCGTTTGAAGCATTGTATGGAAGAAAGTGTAGGTCTCCTGTGTGTTGGAGTGACATGGAAGAACGTCCAGATTTAATGGTCAATACCGTTGAGACAGTTAAGAAGATACAAGGACACTTGCGAGCAGCGCAAAACAGGCAGAAACAGTGGACAGACCTTCATCGTCGTCCTTTGGAGTTCAAAGAGGGCGATTATGTCTTCTTAAGAATATCACCTACCAGAGGCACCATTCGATTCAGAGGACGAGGAAAGTTGAGTCCAAGGTATATTGGACCATTTGACGTGCTAGAGAAAGTGGGAGAAGTGGCATATCGACTTGCGCTACCACCTTCACTTGAGGGAGTACATGATGTATTCCATGTGTCGCAGCTCAGGCGATATATGGCAGACATCAGTCATGTTCTCGATCATTCAAAGATCACCATTGGGTCGAGCTTGTCATATCAAGAGCAACCCATGGGAATCCTCGATCGTCGAGATAAAGTATTGAGGAACCAGTCTATTCCCTTGGTCCGCGTGGCATGGAAGCATGGCACGCCGGGAGAATCTACTTGGGAGTGCGAAGACGACATGCGCAAACGTTTTTCGAACCTATTCGCAGACCAAGGTATGAAATTACTTTGTTAATTTATACCTTATACCATCCTTGACTTTCTACTGTGGCTTAGTTTTAATTTCGAGGACAAAATTTTTATAAGTTGGGTAGAATATAAAACCCCTAATTCTGAAAACAGTATTATTTAATTTATTTAGTATTTATGAGCTAAATAGAGGGAATAGATTTTATTTAATTTTTAATTGATGCGTTTGTGTAATTAGAGGATTTATGGGCCATTATAAATTTTTCCTAATTTATTCCATGTAGGAGATCTTTTGGACAGTTGCTAGCTTAATGGTATGCACTAATATAATTTTTAGAATTTTCTATGTATAGATATGTGTGTGTATATATATATATATATATATTTCCTATTGGATCTCAACCCGAAAGCCAAACACCCTACCCGCCGGAATTCACTACCCGTTCAGACCTACCCGGACCCGTTAGGAGAAGAAAAATATTAGCAGCAACACCACCGCCTCATTCCACCATCTCATTCCACCGCCTCTTTACCTATTATTACTAAACTCTCCTCAACCGAAACCAAAACCAATGACAGAAAGAAACAGAAGCGGCCTCCACTGCCTCTTATCTCTATATATATTACAAACCATCCCAAACCCTAACTATAATTCTTCCTCCAAACTTAACACTGTTTTGGACATGCACTATACAGAACTCTTGCTCGGCAAGTATACCTTGCCACCGTACTATTATTTACATTCCAGCTGATACATGCATGTTTAATTCTGCTTATATAGATATTTATTTATGTATATTTTTGGACCTACTTTATGAGACCACCCCAGTATTATGGAGCATCATTAGGTTCATTGGCCGTGACATAGTTGTGAGTCTCATATAGATCATGGTCTGCGTGACAGGTCTGGCCTCTTGTACGTATGGGCCGTGGGTTAGGGATGACTGCCGATAGAAACTTTATATGCTAGTAGACCTGGCAGTTATTTAGAGATTTTATCGTATCATGGATGTGGCATGCTTAGAGCATGGGATGGAGAGAACAAAAAGTAAGACATTTGGGCTCCTTTGTACTTTTCTTTTATGTAATCCGTATGCTCCACCGGAGATACGCGATCATGATGACCCCTATACTACTTGGCGGCCTCTGCCGTTCAAAAGACGACATGCTTGGTAGGCCCCTGATTCTCCGAGAGAATCATGCCAATCCCACTATATGGCCAGGTAGCCCACTTGGTGGAAAGTTGTTCTCAAACTGCATTCACTTAGACGGTTAGGCGACCCATTGGATGTTTATATTTCAGTACTCTAGTGGCATATTTATATGTATCTTGTTACGTCCCTCTGAGGACCTGGTCCCTTTCCAGATATGGACGAGCAAGAGTATCCGCAGGAGTACGGTCCTGGACCTGACTCTACTTACCAGACTGAGGAGGTCTTACCCTCGGAGTATCTGTGATTCTGTTACCACTGTTTAGAGATCCTTGTTGCTACTTTAGTATAGTCATTTTGTAGTGGATTTGTTTCCACCCGACTATCAGACTAGATACTCATCTTGATATTTAGATATTATTCAGCTCTTTATTCCTACTTATTATTTGTGCTGTGGATGAGATATAGATTGTGTGTGACTTGTTGTGACAGTATATTACCACTGGTGGATTGAATATTCATGTACATCGTACGTGTGTATATTGTTTCCATATATTGGAGTTCGTATACATACGGTTGGGCATGTTACGTATTCCTAGTCCTAGGTTTTTTGGGACTGGGGCATGACAACCCAATTACAACTATTAACCCAATATATATAATACATTTATACATTTACTGGATGATTAGAAGAAATTTGATTCTAACTTGGTCGCCCTCAATTATAATGTCCCGTTCTTTTTCTTTAGTTGTTCCACAATATACCATAGCAGCTTCCATTGAGATATTGTTACAAATATAGTGAAGAATATTAGGTCGTCAAACGATATGCAAGCCCTTAGTCAAGAACGAAAATAAATAAATAAAATAAAATTAGAATCTAAGAATGATTGGATTCTCGAAATTCCAAAGTGACGGGATTGATTAATTTATTTATTTGACTTATTATAGTGCTAACTTGAAATATGACTCCGACTATATTCTATTCTAGTAAATTCCTCGATATTTGGCCTATAACTAAGTCATAACAATTCGTACGTACTCACAATCATAATTATAATCATAATCACAATCAACACATTTGGATCACATACTCACTACCACAATCACAAACAAGTTTTCTATATGATGATGCAATTTAAAGAACATATGTAGATCAAGATCATCGTCTAATTTTCCAACAATAATCTTATTTACCCGGTATCAGGTGGTATCGGTGCCTTAGATTCGACCCCCCACGTATACTTTGAAAACTTGAAATATGAATTATTAAATTCTGTAAGAATTTACTGGACTGGAATTCTGTTGGTGAGCTAGGCCTCACTCTCGGCATCGTAAGGCCTTACGAATGGTGAAAAACTATTGATCAGCTTTTACTGGAGTTGTTATTATATTGTTCGAATTTTGGTAGACATGAACTAGCTGTTCTCTCCCGCCTAATGTACTAAGCTAAAACAACAAATAGTCCTATTCTATTATCTTGAATTAAGTTTCTGCTGTACAAAAGTATGAATCTTGAATCTCGATTTGTGATAAGTACCACAAAGAACAAGAATATGACTCAATATTTGTTCCTTTTCAAAAAGGATTATATCATAATAATGGATATCATGATTTCAATACTTGCTCCTTCTAAGACATAATCACAAGATAAAATATCAATTTCTCTTTTCAATTAAAATATGACAGAACACATGATATTATCAAATTTGATAATTGAATTTCTTCCAGCAGAAATACATTATAAACATAATTATGTTTCGCTTGTGTGTCTATGTATCTGTGTCCTACGTATCTTAAGATCTAAAAGAATTTGACCACTACGATTTAAATATATAAATCAAAAGTCCATCTCTAAGAACAAAATTTCTATGAATTTGGTTAAATAGATTTAACCAATTTTTGGATTTTGAAATGGCTAACTCTGGGAATTCTTAAAATTTTTGGAAGTCTTCTTTGTATTTTGGACTTTAAATTTTTTTATAGTTTATATAAAAGATCCGGAGCAACCCTCCGTATAATTTTTTGGGTACGTCGACCCCTTCGGTGGAACAACTCAACACCGAAAATTACACGTAGTTATAATGACAATAAACAATAATTTCGCAAGGATAATGGAGGGACTTTCTTACCCAAATTATATTCTACCTTAGCAATTATCTATTTTAGCAACTAGCACTGGTCCGAATTTACTACACAAGTCAAAAACTCAATACAAGTCAGAAATTATAATTTATACAAACATTTAGATAACATAATTATACAAGAATGAGAATGTAATTCCTAGTAGCTCATATATCAAACATCTTGTTTGTAAGATATTAACCATTCCAAATTTATAATGAATCCTTTAATAAAGAAACAATTTATGAACTTAATGATATTTCCTAAGAACAATTGGTTTTCGATTTTTCCAGAAAATTTCAAAGTCTCAGAGTACTATGCTTAACTTAGTATTTAGTATTTTCACACATAGACTAAATTCGGGATTTCATCTTTAACGTATATGCTAAATTTTTAAGCAAAGTAGGTTAAAATATCAAAATATAAAATTTGAACCGTTGCATTTAAGCCTATTCTATACTATAGATACTTAACCAATTCCTTACTAGATTCCATTCTCCAAATGAACATTTAAGCATTCTAAATCATGCAGTTACTGACTTTTACTTTAACAATGCTCCGATAAGTCAACTGACCAATTTGGAATCAATACGATCATGAAATCTTAGATTATAAACTCAAGTACTCGTCATCAGTTTTCTAGAACTAAATATTCTTAAGTGCTTCTCAAAATCATTATATGCTGAGTTTACAAGTACATTGGTTCCTTTAGATCAAAATCTAGTTTCTGAATCAATACGACCGATATAATTTTTTTGAGTAAAGATACCCAACCAAACATTATATTTCTACATTGTTTAATATCATGATTTACATTTCGAATTCAGTTATATACTAAGCTTTAGTGTCCAAATGCTCAAAATGAATTCCCAAATATATGCTAATGTTGAATTCTAAATCAATCATAAATCTTAGTCATAATGTCTAATTCGAGTCAAAGTAGTCAATTATGAATCTCTTAAGTTGATCCGAAGATTTTATAGGTTTTCCTCTCCTATAATTTTCATAATACAACTATTGAAGGACTATAATCATATAAAAATGTTGAATTTAAAAGAACGACCTAGGATTAAGTCCGATGCGGCTGATATAGACTAATATCAGGTGTATAATCTTTTATATAATTACCTATGTAACTCTAGAATACTCGGTACATAATTTTCCATGTAGGTTTCCTAGAAACAACTCATAATATCCAAATATAATTCCAGACAACAATATATAAGTTTTAAATTGGTGGATTTCTAGTATTCCAAGTATTTTACAACCTTGGAACAAAATAATTTTAATTATAAAGCATCAGCACATTACATGTTATAAACATATATATCTATATCCATATACCAACCATATGTATATGCCGAACTCAACTGACTCTTGTGGTTATGAGAAGAGGTATAACCTCCCTGGCTAGGCAGACAATCTCGGGATCAAACTGCGAGGGAGGTGTGGGGCAGTGGGCCCAAATGGCATATAACGCAACATGCACAAAGTCCCATACGTATCGTCGGACATCTCAAAAAAAACCATATGTATATTATTATTAATTCTAGGATTTGATTTCTAGAATGATTCATGGACATGTCTTCGATTTCGTGTCGTACATGACCTATACCTATACATTTTAAGTAGATACTTATACTAAATCTATTTAAAGATATCAGAATATGTATTATACCTTAACTAGCAAAATTAATTAATCAATACACTCATTCATACCGCATCAATTCAAGTTTATATCGAGTGTCCATATCATAACACCAATTTAACAATATCGACATGTCTGAATCATATTCGATTTGCGTGTCTAATATATTATTCCTAATAAATTACGTCCATGTGTTCGTATACACGTATTTGTGCCATACCTTCATGATTATCTGGGTGGTTTTATATTATGAAATGAACCTATGTTACAACCGTTGAATTTAGATTGCAAGACTGAGATTATACCTGTATCTTTTAAGTAGATACTGTCATCTTTTAATCTCAGTCTAGCAATCCAAATCTAGTAGTTATAACAAAGGTCGATTCCATAATATGAAACCACCCGGCTGGTTTTAGAGCATTCCCCAAATAGAAGAAGATAATTGTATTAATAAGACAAAAGATATTATACCTCAACCACCCTATTAGAAACCAATAGGAATTCCCCACCACTCTACATCCAAATCACTATTTCATAATACCTCAATTACATTACTTAACCACAAATAGAAGTAATTTCCTTAAGTCGTTTCGCTCTTCGCTTCCCGTATCAACCTAGCCCACTCTGGATTATCTCTAACAAGTGGACTCTGCTCATCATAGCGAGTGTCATCCTTGGCCACCACCTGGTCCTCCTTATGAGACTGATCTGGATAAATGTCCTTCCAGGTCCCGCCCGCATGCCTCTTCCTACTAGACAGTTGAGAAACTTTGCAGGATTTCCATTTACCCCCTTTTCTACTGTACGAAGCCATCCGTCGAGTGGTCACCCTACCATGTTCTCCGTTGTTCATCCAAAACCTTGTTCCACCAGATCAGATATTAAACCCCACTAGCGATCCGCTATCAGGAGCAATCCCCTGGGGAGACTCAACAGAGGCCATAACATCAACCCTCCCTATATATATATATATATATATATATATATATATATATATATATTCGAAGAAGGTAAATTTTTATTCAGGCCCCTTCAAGAGGCTACAACTCAGCCCGAAGGCTTACAACCAATCCTGCCCGAAGGCCTATATATACAATAACTAGCCTGAATGTCCCACCCTGCCTGAAGGCTTACATCCCGGCCCGAAGGTCCCACCAACCTAGCCCGAAGGCTCCACGCCACGAAGGCATCATGCCCGAAGGCTCCATCCGTCCCGAAGGCCTCACGTAGTCGTGGTCGTAGCCGTACCGTACCGTACCGCACCGCACCATATCCACCAGTACGACACCTATATCCGCATCGCATCCGTGCACCGATCGGACCACACTGTACCACTCCACACGCCTGCGCCGCACCCAACCACCTCTCCACCATTTAATTCTCCCAAAGAAAAATTAAATTGCGCTGGGGGTCTCGATCTCAAGATCTCCCGTCCATGTCTCGATCTCAAGACCTCCCCAAATGGAAATTATATATATATATATATATATAGAGAGAGAGAGAGGCATATGTGAGGGATGTGGGGAGCTTGTGGAGTGGGTGTGGGGAGGATGAGGGGAAGGCTGAGATTGAGAGAGGATAGGTCGGTTGGGGGCTGCGGTGTGGGAGTTGTTCTCTCTCTTTTTTAGTACAATATAGATAGATAATTTAATTCCTAAATTTAATTTAACATTTAAATGAAGATAAAATAAATTAAAATATGATTAGAAAAACAGCTACGATAAATGGTTTCTAGCTCGATCAGCTTTAGTAAAATTCTGAGGACATAATTTTTCTAAGGAGGGTAGAGTGTAACCTTCGTTATCAGATTTCGTGTCCCTACACTTTTGGTATTTAATTTTTTTCTTAAAAATTAACTTATACTGTATTATGTATTTTTGTGAATCATATTTGCTGTATTTTTCGTGATTGGATTTTTTTCTTATATTAAAGACTACCCTGGACGAGTAGAATACACATTGACAATTGTCATTGACCCATGCTAGAACCCGCGCATAGAATAAAATTTCTCTTGGTTAATAACCATATCACCATTTTGCCCAATGGCATCTTATGTTTCTTTTGATGGTTGAAGATGGATTGGAGGGACATGGATTGATGAGGTGGCGGTTTGGATGGATGGGATTAAATCCCATCTCATATAAACCCCATTTTATTTTTGCTCTCCTCCCATATTTTACTTTTCTTTATTTCTTTTTCTTTCTTTCTTCTTCCTCTCTTCACTTCCTCTTCCTCAAAGCAAAGCTTGGCCTTTAGGCCTACAATATGGTTTTCAGAACCCTTTTTGGTGGTGGAATGGAAGATTATGCTTGGAGGTTTGACCTAGGCAAGTACATCTTGCCATAGGTTAAACCTACAGTTTTAGGGTTTTCTTGTATTGTTTTATTTCTTAATTTTATTGAACAGAAACGTTTTCTACATGATTCTCTACTACTTTAGTTCTTGTCTTTATATATTTTCATGAGTTTGGTGGATTAGACACGTTTTAGTTTTCCAAAAATCTATTTTTGATGTATTTCATGGTATTGATCTATCAAAACTCAGAATTTGTAAAACTAAAGGTCCGTTTGGAAAGGTTTTCTGAAATTTCTTTCTGAACACAGTTTTCAAAGAAGATGTTATAAAGTTGTTTTCTGGATATACATATTTTGATTTTGCATTTTGTTACTCCCCTCTGGAAAAAAAAATCTAAAAAAAGTTAAAATTTTGTTTGGTAAAATATTTTCTGAAATAATTTTTAAGCTGTATACATATTGTGTCCCCGGCAAATCTGTCCCTGTGTCCAACAAAAATTACGTTTGAGCTTCATAGACATGGCAAAAGATCAAAAATTATGTCCTTGTGTCCATTCTGTCCCTAACAAATTCCCATATGTCCAACAAATCTGCACTCCTCCTTCTGCTTCTCTCTACTCTGCGCACAACCCCTCTTTCCGTTCCTGACCTCCCCGCTCTCCCTTGGGTCGACCAGCTCGGTGTTGAGGATCCTCGCCGCCTTGAAGGGGCCTCAGTTGGACTGAACGTAAGCGGAGGAGATCTGGTCAAGGGAGAGGGGGGAGAACGCATCTATAAGCCAATCTAGGGTTAGGGTTTCCTCCTCTTCCACTGATTGGGGTTTGGCGGCAGTGAGGAGTTTAGGGAGGATTTGGATTTGAGGGGGAGAGGAAGAAGATGAGGGCTTGTGTTGCTTCTTCTTCTTCTTCTTCTTCTTCTTCTTCTTCGAGGGCCTCTGAGAGAGTAGAGAGAGATAAATAGTGGAGAAAAAGAAGAAAAAAATGTTGGAGGAAGAGAGGGAAGAGCATTCAGAGAGAGAGAGAGAGAGAGAGAGAGAAAGGGAGGGAACCTTGATTTTTTAGAAAGATGAGGGGTCCTGTCACGTGTGTTCGTCCACTCCGAAATCAACAATCACAAAATCTATTTTTCCTTCACTCCAAAACCTGCTTTTAAACTTCAATTTTCCAAATTTTTTTTGAAATGTATATTTTGGAATGCTGCAGCCAAACACTCTTTGGGTGCATTTTGAAGTTTAAAATCAAAACATGGAAGAAAACGGACAACCAAACAGACCATAATGCTCCAATGTTGTGGGGAATTCAATTTTATGTAATTTTTTTGAAAATTTAAATTTTGATTTTAAATGAGGGTTTTATGGCCAAAATAAGTTTAGAATTTTTTCCATGTCATGGATTTTTTTATTCTTTTGTTTTTTCTATTTTTCTATGCACATACTATTTTTCCTATTTTTTTCATGCGCTTGATGCTGTTTTTCTGCGTACAGGATGCTGTTTCCGCACATGATGCTGTTATTTTTGCGTAGGATGTCATTTTTGTGCTGGATGAATGTTGTTTCCATGCATGATATTATTTTTTGCTTATTTTTGCAGTTTGTCTATTGTTGTGTTGTTTAGATGTGTTGTCCGTTTTTGCCATCTTCTTCAACTGTATTGATTCCTTAGTATAATCCTGTGATTATGTATAGTTAGGGAGAGATTGTACAGCCTATATACTCGACATAAGCACTTGTCTATACATTATTCTATGTCTTGATTCCTTATAGTGGCTCGTCGTAGTGCACTCCAGATCCTGGATTCTTATATTATCCTTATTGTGGCTCGTAGTAGTGCACTTCTACTTTTATTCTATTTTGTGGTTGTTTTTCTATCTTTTGTTCTTATTAAACTCTTATCCAATCTTACATTTTATCCGATGGAGAAATCTCATGTCTAGGATGGATCCTCCGATACCACGGTCGAAAATTCTTGAATAAACTGTTTAGGTTAATTACTACATTGATTACATAGATACATTGGGAGGCGATGTTTCCAAGTTACATGTAGTCCCGTTATTCTTGCCTAACACGTGGTCGAGAGGTGCATACTTCCAGCTAACCGTCGAATGATGTATCTTACATTAACATTGCCTTACATTGACATTGACATTTTACATTGACATTGCCTTTACATTGACATTGCTTTCGTCTAGATAACCTGGACAGACTGTAGGGTGTATGACCGATTATAAAACCTCAAATTGCATATGTTAGTAATTAGTATTATGATAATCCTATTTAGCTAATGTAGCAAATTGTAGAAAATGTTTGGCCGTGTTCTTTTGGTTGCGCACTATTTTATCATATATGTCGATGAGTGGCCAAAGGCTATGTTCTACACGAAAAAAGATCTGTAACCCCGGTGCTTGTTTGGTTTAAGGGTTGTGGCTTCGATTTTGAGAAGTTCCTAAGCTCTCTCTTCGTTCGTCGATTTATCCTTCTCTATAGCTATTTTGTTAAGCATTTATTTCAGTATACCTTATTCCCAAGACGATGCATTGGTTCTGCATTGGTCTTGCTATTATATTCAATTTTTGTACTCATTATGGTATAATTGATGTTTGTTGATTTGGGCATGTGAATAGTCATAAGGTCGATTCCTACCTTTTGTCGTTGTTTGGTGTAAGGGTAGAAAATTGGTCCTATCGTCCATTCATGGGTCTTCGTATTATGTTTTTGTCATTCTCCTTGGACCTCTGTTGTACTATCCTTGTTCATGTACATGTCTATGTGTTATCCTTGTTCATGTACATGTTTACTGTTTATGCCATGTTCTTGGTCCTGTATATGTTTTTAGTCCTTGATCTGCACCTTCATATGTCCATGCTTATTTTATATGTCCTCTGTTTACTTTATGTCACAAAATATTTGTTTATTGTCTTTTCTATTCTAGAGTACGTGCGTTGGTACCGTACAAGTCTTGATTTGTATTTATTTACTTCTGCCTCTATTCGTTGTTGTGTTGTTTGTTGTCGGTTTGTTGTTCATCGTATAGCTTTCTTTGTGGTACTTGTTGCTTAGGATTTTGACCCTCTGATTTTGTTTGGCCAAATTTACCTGAGGAGCCGGATGACCTTTCTTACCTTCCGTAGGATGGACCGCCTTCGTAGTTTTGCGGTCCCAGAATGCAAGTGGATTTTCTTTACTTACTACTTGCTGTCTATTTCATTTTAGTGGTGTTTAGTTAGGGCCAATTTTAGCCCTTTTATTTTGACACTTTCTATCTGACTTCGGTCAACATGATATATATATTAAATCATGGCTGGTATATTGATAATGTATATTTGTACCTTGCTAGTACATCATTTTGTATTCATTAGCGTCATGATCATATATGATATGTATTCTGGGACTGTCATAGTTGCGTTTCAAAATTTATTATTATTATTATTATTATTATTATTATATGGAAATACAAGTTCTACGAGAAATATTTTATTATTTTAATAATATAATTTTTTGCGTTCCCAAAATTTTTAATATAATATTATTATTTATTTTACTTAAATTTTTTATGTTTTTATTTAAAGTATTATTTATGTGACTTGTCATTTATGTATCTAGAATGTAATTAGTGTGAAAAAATGAGTTTGATTAGGAGATGAATTGAATTAATTAGAATCCTAATTTAATTTTACATAAAAAATGACTAAAATACCCATTACCAACTTACCTTAGTTTCTTTAAGAAGACACATCCTTCCCGGCCAATAGGAGTGAGAGGTTCACTTGGTTTTGACTCCTTTGCTTCATAAATATCATGGATGGATAGGAGGGAATGGTTTAAGTGTTTAAGAAGTTGGTTTATGTATATATATAAGTAATTCTTCCTTATATATGTCCCTTACCTCCTTACTTTCACCCCCTTCATCCTACCACCATCCTACTCTATCCTAAACCTAATTCTCCATCCATACTTCAGTTACAAACCCTAAGGAACTAAGGCAAGTCCTCATTTCCTTTATACAACTTTTATTTTTTGATAATTTTTCAAAATTTTTCATGTAATTCTTGATTCAAAATAAAGTTTACATTATGGATAATATTGAATTAATTATATATTGTTTAGAATATGATTCTAAGAGTTATTTGTTAAGGTGACACACATATAGGAGTACTGGACACAAATTAGAATTTAAAATATATGTGCTGCATTCGTTTCCACGGCGTAGTATTTTTCTGAGCTGGTTTTGATCTATTTAATTTGGTAAAAAAAAATGTTTATACTTGTTTCGTAGATAATTCGATAAGCTTTCAACCATATATTATATGATGGTATTTGGGTGTATATAGTAGGAGTTATTGGTCGTGCAACATCGATGTGAAAATCTGGAATAAAATCTGAAACCTATGTACACATTATTTTGTAGGATATTTTTGACCTATTAAACTTTGTCAAAGCCAGATTATGTCTAAACATGATTTATAGAAAAATCGATAAACTTTCTAACCATATATGATATGATGGTATTTGGGTAAGAGTTATTGACCGTGCAACACAGATGCGGAATTTTGGAATTAAAATGTGGACATATGTATACATTATTTTGTAGGACAGTTTTGACATATTAGACTTTGTCAAAACCATATTATGTATAAACATGTTTTGTAGAAAATAGATAAGCTTTTCTATCATATATGATATAATAGTATTTTGGTGGATACATTAGGAGTTATTGGAAGTACACCATCGATGTAGAATTTTAGAATTAAAATCTGGGACATTATACACAGTGTTTTGTATGGTAGTTTTGATCTATTAAACATTTTCAAAATTTAATTATGTCTAAATAGAAAATGTAGATGATTCGATAAAATTTTCAACAATATATGATATGAAAGCATTTTGATTTATATGATAGAAGTTATTGGCCGCGTACTGCAGACGTTGAAGTCTGGAATATAATTTTGGAATCTAGTGCGCAGTATTTTTTCGAGCAAGTTTTGATATAATAAACGTCGTTAAAACTAAAATATGTCTATTAAGGATATGTCGAGGATTCGATAAGCTTTTAAAATATATATAATATGATGATATTTCTGTTATATAATATGAGTTATAATTTATGAAACGTTAGGGTTACATGCTAGAATTTAGTATTAAATTTTAGGGTTGCTTACTTATGCTTGATAGGTATCAAAAATTCATAATATATGCATGTTTGTATAATATGATTTTATTGATATTTGAATAATTGAAATGATTGATTTTGGCAAGGTATAAATACTTTGCAAATCTTCTTGTGATGTGATAGTGCTACTAATTCAAGTGTTATTCTGTATATAAGTTCAGTTTCATTTTCACATGCTTCTAACTTGTGTGTTCTTTTTGTTCGAAGAATAGTCGATCAAATTTAATGTTATGGCTAAGTAGCCAAGGTATATGCCTTTTCTGTTGGATATAACTGCGTGTGCCCGGTATTGAGATGTTCCACCGAAGGGACTTTGACCCAAGAAAATTCTACGGAGAGTTCCAGGTGGAATTATATTATTTTGTTTGGAGCTCGAAATACAAAGGAGACTTCGTCAAAATTATAAGAATTCAGGAGATAACTGAATTTCGAAGCAAACATTTATATATCTTAGTAAACCCTAACCTAGATTTTTTATATCTACTAGAGACAGGCTCTCGATAACTCTAAATATGTTAGGGGTCGACTTTTCTAAGTTTGGAAGCGTAGGATACATACACATTGACACGCAAGCGTAACAATAATTAAATCCAGTTTTTTTGTCTTATTTCAGTAAATATATTTTTATAGTGAGTTGTATACTCATACCACATGAAGCTTGCTATCTGAAGTAAAGACTCATATTTGTTATACTTCATCTGCTAGAATATCATGTTAAGAAGTAATCTTGTAATACATAATATTTGACACGTATAGAGATACTTACCTGTGTGTATTCCAATGGATGAAAACTTGTTTGCTGGTTTATATTCTTGTATTCTTGTGATATCTATGAATACACAAATCGAGATACATATTTGAGTCATGAAAGAAAGTTCTAAATAAGATAATAAATTGATTATGATTTTGAATAGAGCATTGGGCGGGGGAGAACAGTTTGGACCACATTGTATAAAATCTTGACAATATAATTAATAAAACTGACCAGTACTTGTAGGTCATTCGCAAGGCCTTGCATTGAGATTGGATGAATGCTTATATGACCTACCTACCTGACGCTCGTGAATCTCGTGATGTTTACCCTTATTTCAATAAAAAGTCAAATTTGGTGTTAATTGAAGTTTATAATTTTGCTTCCGGAGAGGAGTGGCCGGACTACTAAGCACCGTGCCTACCTGCCACCACCTGATCCTTAGTAATGGGATTATTGTCTAGATATTGCTTGTGACACTGCTCGAATGTGAAATCCAAACATGTTCTCCAAATTGTATCATCATATAGAAAAATTATATTGTGATTGTGGTAGTGACTATTAGGCAATGAATGTGTTTGGACACTTTTAAATTACTAGAATAAGGATTCACAATAGTGTCATGATCTGAGTTTTCATATTCTGGGTTAACACTACAATACTTTCTTATGATAAATCATATCATATTTCTATCTGAGTATCATATCATGATTTTCAATTATATAACTGTTTTACTTTATTTATTTTACCGTTCTTGAACCGAGGACTTGCATGTCTTTGATGTCCTAGTTTTTGTTCACTAGATGGAGGCGTGGCTGAGAAAAAGATACTTTCGGTATATATTATGGAAGAACCAAAAGAATAGCACAGATAGAGGGTATATCATCAGTTTTATTTTGCATAGTTGTGTAGTTTCTCGTATGTATTATCTTGAGACAGAAAATCAGATTTGTGAGATATAAATGTTGATAAATGATGTTTATGGATGTAAATTATTGTCAATTTTATTTATGGTTTTAGTTTCCCTATACTTTTATCTTAGAACTTTACAGACGACAATCGCGATACAGATACATGTGTATTTGTTTGGCGCCTAGCCTGGGATGTTAGTTACGTATTCGGCTCACCGTATTCCAGGAGCGGGACATGACATGGACGCCTCTTTACTTTGATGTATGATATACTCTTGTTACTTGTTGTTGTTGGATTGAGATGATAGGATTTGTCGGCCTTAGGACTGACGTCATTTGCATGCTAGAGTCCTCTCACTTATCTTTTAGACGGTCGTGACCGTATCTCGGGGTACATGTGTACTCAAATATACGTAGATGGCTTTGTCCACCCCCGCTCTCTAGTATTTTGGTTCTGGGACGTGACAATATTTTAGTGGTGGTCCATGCATGTCTGCTTTTCAGACTTATGGAGAATTCATCTTGTTAGAATCTCAATCCACAATTTTTGCTCCCTTGAAATTCCTTTTCTCATTATCTTAAAATACTTGAATTAATAAGTTGCTTATTGACCTTTGATTTTTTTTCTGTTCATTATTGATACCTGGTGTCCTTATTGTTCAGATGCACTATTCCTATCCTTGAGGATCATCAGTCAGAGATTTCAGTAGCATGCCAGGTATTGGCAGTGTATATTGGGTTCCCGTCGGCGGCCTTGTATTCCACCTATATCCAAAGTGCAACGGTAGTCGGGACTGCCATAATCCTGACAGTCCTAGTTCTTCTACTTGTGATTTTTATAATTTTTGGGATAAAATGAATGAAATAAATTAGGGTTAGCTACCTTAGGCTCTTCAGGATATTCAATAATGTGAGGTAGTGTATTCGACGAGACGATGACTTCGTCGAATTGGATCTCCATCATCTCTTCTACATTGTTGGGGTAAATTTGGTTTGGAGAAGGAATACAAGCTTGAGAAACTTGGTCAAAGATTTTTGTAGAGTGCATGACCGGAGATTCGCAGAAGAATCTACGAAGATTTTTGTGTGTGATTGGAATGAAAGAGTTTAGAAATTTGGGACCACAATTTTCTATATTTTTTACTTAGAAATTTGGAGAGAAAGAAGACAAGTGGGAAGAAAGAGAGAATTTTCTTCTTCTTTTATACAAATTGTGATAGTCTCTAACAAAAATTTCAAGGATATTTTGGATATAAAAAAATAATATTTTTTTAAAATGTTGTGATAGGCCCTATCACTTTGTGTATTACCGCCTAGTATTTTTCTAAATTTAGCACTCATTGATGGTTAGCAAAGATTATTTATTTCAATTTATATTATAGTTTGAAATAAAATAATTAATCTACATAAATTTCGCATCCATGTATTATCATATTTTTATTAACAATAGTTAATATTATTCACTAGTTTAGTTCCTAATTGAAATGATAAGTACTTTAAAATATTTATATTTCAATGGTAAACACCAAAGGTACTCCTAACCAATAACACATCAAATTTAGAGATTTATATACACGTAAAATTAGAAAAAAATAAAAAAGATTTGAGGGACTTAAATTTCAAAATATAAATAAATTATTAAATTGAATATCATCTGCAAATTTATTGTTTGACATAAATAGTAGATTTAACAAAATAAAACTTAAAAATCGGATGGCGACCAAAATGACACTAAATTAGTACCCTTCCCCACCCATACCACTTCTCGCCGAGACAACCGATGATTCCTCCTGCGATGGTCGACGAAGGACACGTGTCTTCCATCCAACGAGCTTTCAACATCTACGACACATCTCTACCGTCCGATCCCCTCATATCTTGCTATTTTCGTCTTCCTCGCTTGTCAGGTTCGTCTTTTTTGTATGGTCTATTATAAAGGTACTACAAAAATGACTCGGAGTTAGTCTAGTATGGGTACTAGTCCAGTTAGAAAGAATTTTTACTCAAGCTAGTCCAAAATTTACTAGGGATGCCCACTCTCTTCACCTCCCTCCTCCTGCTCCTCTCCCACCCCACCTCCTCCGGCCTCTCCTCCTCCCTCCTCACGTGATTCTCCGTCTCTCCGCGTTGTCGACTTCGCCATCGACCGCGTCGCTGCCGCCGAGCCGTACCTCGAGCACCTTTCCGTCGGCTCCGTCACCACCGGAGTCCTCCTCGGAGAGACGGCGGAGACAGGCGAGGTCAGCTCCCGCCGGCTCCGTCGCCTCCACCCCTCTCCAGCATCCTCCTCCTCCTCCTCCTCTCCTCCTCCTCCCGTTCCTCCGTCCCCCTCCTACCTCCTCCTTCCGCTCCTTCGCTCCTCTCCGGCCTTCTCCTTCTCCTCCTCCTCTCCAGGCCCTCTCCTCCTCCTCTCGCTCCTCCGCCTCGTGCAGCTCCGCATCCCCTTCCGGCCTCCACGAAGTCCCGCCCTCGTGTCAGCTCGCTTAGCCCTTCCTTCCGGACTGTCAAGATTTGACAGTACTACCAATTGGAAGGACTGTCAAAATTTTGACAGTCCTATAAAATTAACATATTTTTTTAGGACTGTTAAAATATTGACAAGATTGTCAAAATTTTGAGAGTCCTTCCAATTGGTATAACTGTCAAAATTTTGACAGTTCTGATTATAAAAAAAAATTTAATTAAAAGTGAACAGTTCGATGAGTAATTTTTTAGAATGATAAATTTGTAATTATCAATGATGATAATTTGGACCGAGTTCTTTTTTAGTGCCTCAACGGTATTTTTTGACTATCCATCCGCTAAATATCTATCTCGCGGCCACTTCCGTCTCTCCACTTCCCTCTCACTTCCACCACTTCAATTAGGGTTAGGGTTAAGGATTTTGGTTCCATCTCCCTCCTCGAACACCGATTCATCGCTGAAGCATTCCGATGGCGAGGACGAAGAGGAGCAAGGGCAAGGCGAAGCCCTCCGCCGAGAAATCTCCGGCGACGGCGGCGGAGGCTGCCCCTCCTCTGTCCTCGAACTCGACTTCGGTGTCGGCGAAGAAGAAGATCAAGAAGAATAAGAAGAAGAAGATGATGATGACCGAGAAGGTTCCGGAGGCCGAGACCGTCGTGGCGGCGGCCACCCCTCCTCCGTCCTCGATTTCGGCTCCGGTGCCGGCAAAGAAGAAGGAAAGCGAGAAGATCGTGGGGGCGGCGGTGGCGGCACTGGAGCCGGAAAAGGAGGAGGAGAGGTCGGGGTTCATCTTCATGTGCAGCTCGAGGACAAAGCCGGATTGCTACCGGCACCAGGTCTTTGGTATGCCGGGGGGGATGATGGCGACGCTGGCGAGCATTAAGCCGGGGATGAGGCTCTTCTTGTATGACTTTGACCTCAAGATGCTCTATGGAGTCTACAGCGCCACTTCCCAGGGAGGAATCAATATCGTGCCGGAGGCGTTCGGGGGTGCCTTTCCTGCTCAGGTTAGGTTTTGGGTTCCCCTCTTCGTTCTGATGCTTCTATAGTTAATTGAAGATTAAAATATGTACAAGGATCTACGGAATGTGATTAGGGGCCGACATGGGAATTTTTTGTAAAGCATTAGTATATAGGATTCTCCCATTCTCCTTACTAGACAAAACATGCATAAATGTAAATAGAAATATTTTGTCATGTGAGGACTACTTGATCTACATGTGAACTCGTCGGTAGGGTTTAAGCTATGTTATACGTATCTTATGATACGACACACTACCATTTGGTTATGTATCGGTTAATCCAATATATGATACATATATGCTGATACATATATGCTGATAGGTATTGTTCGTTTTTTGGTTAAATGTAAGAATTTGGATTGTGGAACGAAATACACTTATAAAGATATAAACAAACAAAAACATTATGAGATAATTGTATTAAATCATGTTTTATATGGATTTAGAAGTACAAATCTAAACTCCTAGAGTTACTGTATAATATGATACACGATACAATATGCTAGCAAATCAATACACGATATGATACGATACACAAGTTGACAACCTAGGGTTTAAGAAGAATGGTTCTTCGTACATGACATTGTAGCTTCTCCAAAACATATGGTGTCTACTCTTGGGATTGTGCTATATGCTAAGAAGCATAAATACTCTTAAAATCCATGTCTTGTCTGTGTCATATCTTGTCGAACATGTATTGGATCGCCATGGGCACTCCAAATTAACTAGGATACACCAAAATAGATGCCAAATCCTTGTAGATGTGTCCAAAATGTGTCTTGTCATATTTGTTACTGTGCAACATAGGAGCTAGGGTATACCCTACCCTTGCAAGGTAGTTGCAAGAATCTGCTCATTACTCATGATCATTGTCTTTCATTTGAACACTTGCATATGATTTGTTCCTCATACAACATGATATCAGTGAGGAGAATGTGTGGTACAGTGGTACATGAAAGTCATGGTAGTCAACATGATATCGCCTAAGGCACGCCTCATAGCAAGGCGCAACATCTGCGTCTCGCACCTCACTAGACGAGACTCCTTTCTTCGGGCACACCCAAGGCGTGCCTCGCACCTCACTAGACGAGGCTCCTTTCTTCGGGCGCACCTAAGCCGCACTTTAGGTGTGCCTTTCAGCAAGATGCAACCAAGAAAAGACGCACCTTATGTATTTATTTTTTTTACAAAATTTTTTGAGGCTGGAAGATAGTCCTTACCTTGTACAAGTGGGAGAGAGGTAGCCTTTTCCACGGTTACAGTTGAAATTGGAAAACTAAAATTTACTAAAAGCGTGGTAGGGAGAATACAAATTCTTGTTAGTTCTGTTGAGTGCTATTGGTGTTATGCTAGTTCACTTGGTTATGTTTTAACATGTTTTTGGTAGGTTTAATATGTTACTTAGTTTTATTTCTTACATTACTAAATTTTTTATTTTTTTATCTATTTTTTTAATTTATTTTTGTGCCTCATTTCGTACGGGTGAGCGCCTTAAGTGCGCCTCAGCTGATATGAACCCTTTGCATCTCGAGTGCGCCTTGCGCCTTTGACTACCTTGATGAAAGTGCATGACCATAATTTAAGCACTCTCCAATAATTGAAGTATTCACCCCTACCAAAGCACTCCACCAATAACGTCGCTATAAACTTGGCTCCTCTATCATGGACATCCTCCTCCAAATTATTTGGAGGAGATGCTTATTTGGACAACAAATGGACTATTAAAATATATTTCGTAATCACTATCTCATAGAACTGAACTCACTGTTGCTCACGACGCCACGACCATAACAAAATTGTCTTTCACCTTAGAGTCGTTGGATGGGTTGGATTCGGTTGTTTTCGTCAGTGTTTCGGTCGTCCAATCAGAAAGTAAGAAGCTTCTTCGTCAATCATGCTTTCCCTTTTGAATAAATCTCTCCCTCGAGTTTGAAGATCGATAAAACCAAGGTTTTTTTTTGTAATAGAAGAAACCGAGTATTTTTGCAAGAGACATTATTGCTTTATGGAGATGTTAACTTTGACTCGATTGGGATCGCCATGCTTCCTTCGTTCTTCATGATCATGATTAGCGCCATATTATATTTCTCTATTTTAAACGCCAAGTTAGTTGTATCTTCCACTCTTAGTATAGATTGTGATAGAAGATATACTTGTGGAGAAGTACTCATCTTTTCACTTCTGTCACATAGTCTCTTTCTGATCGTCACAAGTCGCAAATTGGAAAAAATGGAAGTATATTCTTAGGTAGATTTATTATGTTTCTTGCAATTGTCTAATTATCGATGGTACGTGTCATAGTTATTTTGAAGAACCTATCCAATTATTCATAAGGCTTTGTGGAGACTTGGATTTCAATTTGAATCCTCTTATATTGCGGTGTAGTTGACATAGTTAAGGAACAATTTCTTTTATGGCACTTTCTGTATTGCTTCAAGGGACTCTTCGAAGTTGAAAAGGAAGAAATTGTTGTTGTATCCAAGGTATGCATTATCGTCCGATGTCGATACATATCGGCCTTATCATTTCGGTTTTGGCATTTCGATCCGATTACTCACCGATACCTATACATGTTGATATTGAAATCATCGCTCTTTTAGTGTCAATTTAGCAAAGAACAACTTCAAAAAAAATGAACTATGCTAAGAAACAATGTCGACACTATGATTTGATTGTGTGGTAGGTCAACATGCTAGATTGTGCCGATAAATTTTCGTATTAAGACAATGTAATTATTTACCATTTGTCAATCTTAGTATACAATAGATTCATATCATTCATATATCTTGATATTTTTTTCAATTCAAAATGATGTTTCATGGGGTACTTTGTCTAAAAGCAAATAAAATAAACAACAATGTCTATTTTGGATAGATAATGCAACAAGGTTGAATATTATTCCATTCAAACTTAAAAGAAAACAACAAATAATGCATAAGATTATGCCTAAATGTATAAAATATTTTTTATAGTTTTTTAAATAATATATTATTGTCTTTTGCCTTCCGAAATCAAGAACTTTGAAACTCCGGTCCGAAACCGCTCCGTCCCCGCAGGGGCAGAGAACCCATCAAAACTTCCGAAATTGTCGATAATGATACTCATAAGAAGGGTCCCATTCCGATACCGATCCTGCGAACCTTGGTTATGTCTTGGGCCATAGTTCAATTGACTTCTTTATATATGTTGTATGGGAATTTGTATGCCTCTTCACTAAGATGATATCTTTACTTGCTTCCTAGTAGGGATCTGTGATATTTGAATAATTGCTCCATTACTAAGATCCAATCTAGAATCTCGTGGATCCTCATTTGCCCATAATACGAAGGAATCTTCTTGTTAAATGTTATCGAACATGATTTTTTAGAAGTCAGAAACTTTTACTCAGATACCACCTGATTTAGGACTATTAGGTCTACACTAGTGAAAGTAAAGACAGAATACTAGCGATTTCTCAATAAGGCCTCCGATACACAAAGGTTGCTCGGGTCCACAAATTAAGAGTCCACCGTTGAATAAGAGATAATTTCTCAAAGAGTAATATATTAAAATTGAGTTGCCAAGCTATTACGTTGATGGCACTAAATATGCTTACAATCATGTAGAAAAGGAATCATAAGAAAGGAGTAACTTAGAAACCTTACTTAAACCTAAATACTAAAAAAATAATAGATTTGGCCAATGATTATACCAAACTATCATCCTTATTATATAAAAAAAGATTGACTAAAACTGTCAAAAATAAAACCCCAACTTTCCAAACTGTCAAGATTTTGATGTCTGAATTCAACTGCACTTTTTGAAGGCATGTTCGAATCAGAAGTGACTTCAATTGCAGTTTTGAAACCCCCAAAGGACTTTTTCGCATATGGAAACTTTTGGAAACTAAAGGAACTTATTTTCTAGAAACCTAAGGAAGCTAAGGTCCTGTTTGGTTACGATTTTAAATGCACTTTTCTGAGTTAAAATGTCAAAATCGGTATAAAGTGTGTTTGGCTAGGTCAACTCGGAAAAGTTTCAGAAAAAAAAATTGGAATCTCATGTTTAAATGTTGGCGTTCCAAAAACAACTAAAACCTGTTTTCAGAATAGAATTTTTGCTCAAAAGTCCAAAAACAACAGTGGGTCCCACCCCCCTTCACGCGTTTCTCTCTCTCTAATTCTCTCAGCCCTCTCTCTCTCTCTCTCTCTCACAGCTCTCTCCCTCTCTGTCACCCGCTCACCCTCCCTCTCAGCTCTCTTTCTCTCTAAGCTCTCTCCCGCTCCTATTCTCCTCTCCTTTCCTCCATGGCTTCACAGGGGTCCCCCCCCTCTCTCTCTCTCTCTCTCCCGCTCCTATTTTTCCTCCACGGCGAGGAGGGTGGCGGTGAGGGAGGGGAGGAGGAGATGGAAGGGGTGGTGGCGGTGGTGGCGTCGCCATGGAGCCAGCCTAGGGCGGAGAAGGAGGCTCCGACAAGGATCACGGTTTCCCACGCCTGGGAGTACCAGCGGCTGTTCAGCCACTCCGTCCGCTGCCCTCTCCACGCCTCGGAGCCGCCTCCGCCGCCTCGGACTTCGTCCAGAGTTGTAGAACGGACCGGAGGATTTGGGGAGGACGGTGGGTCGAGAACGGGCAGAGTCGTAGTCAGTGCACCTTCTCGTGCTGTTGCCGTAGACGCGGTCGTGGTGGACGATCCATTGCTCGTACCTCATTCTTATGGGGTCTGGATGCCCCTGGTAGTAGTCGGGGTGCTGTCATGCCTGGTCGACGGCCAGATCTCCAGAACGACCTCGACGACCTTCGGGACAATGGATTTTAGTGGACATGAGCAGTGTTCTAAAAATCGGACTAGGCGGCTGCCTGCCGCATGAGAAACCTCCAATTCGGCCCTCCTAGACGCTTGTTTGGGCCTAGGTTGGACAATTTGGCCAATTCGGCCCCTGTTCGACTAAAGGCGAAAAATTAAAAAAATTCAAAATTTTAAATTTTAAATTTGAATTTGCAAAAAAAAAAATTCAAAAAAATACAGATTTGAAAAAAAATTCAAAAAATTCAAAAATGCAATAAAAATCCAAAAAATTATAACTGAAAATTAAAATTTTCAAAAAAATAAAATTTCTGTGCGGCTGCCTAGGCGCTTGGCGCACCGAATCCGCGTAGCGAATTTATAACACTGGACACGATGACACAATATGGTAGACACAAGGACAGTGGATTTTGGTGGACACGTTTGGGAGAAAACATAACTACAAATATTGGACACAGTTGGACACGAACAGCTGTGGACACGGTTAAAAAAATTATTTTAAAAAAAAAATTTACCAAACAAAATTTTCAACTTTTGTTTTTTAAAACCATTTTTCAGATGAAAGTAACCAAACGTAAAGTCAAAATTTCTATACTCAGAAAACAACTTTATAACTTTTAGAAAATTGTTTTCAGAACAAAATTTTGGAAAGCCTATCCAAATGGACCCTTAAGTTTCCCATTAAAAATGTTTTGTTTTGCAAAAAACTAAAATATAGAAACTTGAATTAATGATGCCATGATAGTAAAAAGAAATAAAAAACTTAGTGCTTAAGGTTGGGTGCTTTCTTTTCAAAATAAATATTAATAAAAATATATTATTACTGCTTTCCATGAGTTTTTATGACTTTCCACCAATTTGGATGGAAAATGAATTGAGTACTTTCCACTTCGTTGGTGGGTCCTACTAGTTTCCTAACGTACCAACTACCAAACAAGCAACAAAATGGAAAGTAGGAATAGTTTCCACGCTTACCAAGTTTTACCTGTGATTTTTCATTTGCCAAATATGCCCCAAATGTTCGAATCTGAAGCTGACTTGAACACTAAAGTTGAAGCTCTGGAAGTTAGCTTTCTGAATTGGGGTCATGGACCCAAAATGAAGCTCTGAGCTAAGTGCATTATATGTAGCCATATCCCGTATCCTAAACCTTTTAAAATATATGTAACACTTTTTTGTAGACATCTCGATTTGAGGTTTTGCTCCATATCCTGTCCTATTTGTTTAAGTAAAGCTAGATGATTATGCTGGTTATCTCAATCTGGATACTTATAGAGTACATATACGATACTAAATGAGATGCAAATCCTGCCTATCATAGGTGTGGATCCGATGATAAAAAAAAATTGGCTTGTGATCAATCCCATCCATCCTCTAGATAATTTACACATTATTTTAATTAAACCTACTTTTCTGAATCAGTTAGGACCTTATTTTCCCTTTTCCCTTTTTTTTTTGTTTAGTGTTAGAATATGGGTATTGGTTTAGTGTACCTCCAATCTACCTCAAACTTGGGATTTCTCATTAATTTTAATTGTTTCCCCTTTATCAGAAACAGTTTATTCTCAAACCCAATGTATACTTCTACTGGTCTTACGTTCAATAATCCTATTATTTCAATCAGTTTGTAGCAAGGCTATTATAGCTGTATTTTGCAGGTTAAATTCAAGGTTGATAAGGATTGCATACCTCTACACGAGAGATCTTTCAGACAGGCTATACTGGAAAACTATGATGGGTACAAATTTAAACCAGAACTCAATTCCAAACAGGTAATATCAGTACCTATATTGCACATATACTCCCCGGACGACCATATTGTTGTCCGTATCTGAATCTGACACGTATCCGACACTTCACATCCTTGACACTCATGCCCCCATGTCTAGGCACCAAAGAGTCACAAAACATGTTTGGAAGTAATTTTGTATGGTTGTGATTGTGCCTGTTTCTATCGGATCCTTTCTAGATCTTTTTGGAACCTAGTTACTACCTAAATTTTGCATAATTATAGACATGCCAATGTTATTGGCACCAGAAAATCCTCTTGGGGGCGACACAATTTTTTTAACGTTTTACTCCACAAACTACCCTTAGTATTTTTTCTCTTGGGGGAACAACATTAGAACTCCCATTGGCAGTCCTGAAGGCAGAGAACTCAACTGAAAAAAAATTGACAGTCCTAGCAGTACTGCCAAAATTTTGGCAATCCTGAAGTCAATATAACCGAATCTATACATTATAGATATTAGTAAGATCTGACATGTAAAATATATATATGTTGATATGTTTTCATGTGTATATATAACCGTATCCATAAATTATCCGTTTACTAAATTTTCCAGAAATGCCGTGTTCCGTACCCCTATCTTATCTGTATCCAAATGTGTGTCCATGTCTATATGACCTAGATTAGAACTTACATTGTTGACTCCTATTATATAAAGGGAGCTTATGAAGGTTTTTCTTTTAATTAAGAATCAACATTTGTTGTTAATTTACATGATTGTCTCTAAAGACCCGAAAAGAGGAACTGCACATTTCTCATCATCTTCGAAAAGTCTGCAAATGGTTATGCAACTGTTTTCTCATGCTACAACCCGGCTATCTATAATTTCTTTTATGTCACTCATACTGCTATTAGCAAAATTTAGTTAAGATATTCCATTTTCTCCTCTACATTTTTCAATACCCTTGAAACTTTAGCTGGAGTGCAGGTCCACAAGCTGGTGGCAATGTTCCAGCCCACTTCCTCGGCACCTCAAACAGTACCTCTCCAGTTTGAAAACAGACATCCTCGTGCACATTTACCCCCAACTGCAGACCCATATAGACCAGGAGGATATCTGGCACCTTCAAATATGCCTCCACCAGAGGATCCAAACAGCGCAAGTGGATATTTAGCACCTGCTCATATACCTTCACTAGCGGATCCATACAGATCAGCAGGACGTGTGTTGCCATCTCATTTGCATCCTGTCAATGACCAATATTGGTCAGGAGGGCACCTGGTGCACCCTCAGCTGCCTCATGAGGACCCATATAGACCAGGACGATATCTGGCACCTGCAAATATGCCTCCACCAGAGGACCCGAATAATGCAAGAGGAAATATGGCACCTGCTCGTATACCTCTACCAGAGGATCCATACAGGTCAATGGGACATGTGTTGCCATCTCGTTTGCCTCCTGTTAATGATCCATATAGGTCAGGAGGCCACTTGCTGCACCCTCAGCTGCCTTCTGAGGGTCCAAATAGGCCAGGAGGATATCTGGCACCTGAAAAAATGCCTCCACCAGAGGACCCGAATAACACAAGAACACATTTAGCACCTATGAATGTACCTCCACTAGAGGTTCCATACAGGTCAGCAGGACATCTGTTGCCATCTCATTTGTCTCCTGTCAATAATCCGTATAGGTCCGGAGGGCACCTGGTGCACCCTCAGCTGCCTCCTGAGGAGCCATATAGACCAGGAGGATATCTGGCACCTGCAAACTTGCCTCCATCAGAGGAGCCGAATAACGCAAGAGGACATCTAGATTCTGCTCACATACCTCCACTAGAGGATCCTTACAGGTCAGCAGGACATGTGCGACCATCTCATTTGCCTCCTGTTAATGATCCATATAGGTCAGGAGGGCACTCGGTGCACTCTCAGCTGCCTCCTGAGGACCCATATAGGCATGGGTACCTAACCCAAGCTCCTTTTGATTCACGATACCTTTCTCATGCACCACCACCCACTAGGGACCCTTATGTTCCAGAATATGTTCGAGCTGTACCTACTGTGCCACTTGGTGATCTATATTACCGTGCGCCTCCTTCTGATCCACCTTACCAACCTGAAAACTCAGCTCCATCAGAACGGTATGTACTCTGTTGCTCTATATATTTGTATTGTTGCTGTTGCTGTTGCTTCAGTCTCGTATTTTCTTAAATAAGTGCTTTGTTAATTTAATTTATCCTTGCTAGTGATAGGACAAGGGATGTAACAGGGTTATTGGTTTGTGATTTTGGAAATGGGAGAATAGGTCAATTCTTATGGTTAGGGGTCAGGTTTCTTGATTTAAACGTATTTGCAGCGCATTTACTGCAGGCTGTGGGATTCACTTCATGGTTCAAGCTTAATTCTCTTACTGTTCTCTTTTTTGAGAAATAACTATTTGGTGCAGTGCTATTTAAGGCCCAATGATGTGCACTGAGGCATGCCAGTGCGCTTCAAAATGAATTGTACAGGAGGTTACTAGAGCTGACCACCTCATGTGGCTCACATGCGTTTGAGACGCAATGTGAGAGGTGCACGAGGCACATATACACATTTAATTCTTTATTTCTTGTCATTTAAAACCATTAAAGCATGTTTTTAGACCCAAAAGGTTAACAACAGTCTATTATGGTCATTTTGACTTGCAAGTTTCCTTCTTGCCCCAAATTTATGGGGTTCCTATTGTAAAACAGTTATTGATGCCACTGCCTCTACCTAGAGCTGCCGCACAGACATATTTCTTTAATTGGTCATTTGAAATCTTTGGAGTATATTTTAAACCCACAACAGTCTAATCCGACTCGAATAATTTTAGCTAGTGAGTTATCTCTTCTACTCATATTACCCGGCTTCTTTTTGCCGCACAACTAATGTTGGCTTGTTGTTACATCTGCTATCGCCACAGCCGTAACTTGACAGTTGCTGTGTTGGTATTTTTTTTGGTTTGTTTTTCATGTCCTTGTTCTTTTCTTCTTATTACTGCCATCTTCTTCCCTCTTCCATTTCCTTGTCCTTTAATTTTGTATTTATCTTATATTGTTTCTATTATCTTCTTTGTTTCTACTGCATAGTTTTACTTTCTTCTTTATTTATGGATTTGACAATTGCCAATTTCGTATTTTGGAAATTTTGATATATTCAAAGACTTGAAAGATTCATATTCAAGTCTCTAGTTATGACTTGAACCATTATAGATAGGCTATTATTATTTGACAGCATTATAGGATAATTTATTATAGAACTGTTGCATATTCGTGTAGATGTTTTTAGTCCTTTTTTGTTTTCTCGGACAAATGCACCTCACATCGGTCAGGCAATGGCCTTGCCTTTCGCCTCATGTAGCAGTTGTACCTTGTGCCATGAGCCCATGATATCACTGATTGGGTGGACATTGACCTCAAAGCTATAACATCAAACAGGGAGGCATTGCAAAGTAAAATGAACCACAAGATACCGTCAGATTGTGCATTGTCCCGACTACTGCATAAACTTTGACAGATCAAGTGGCAATCACCAGTCAAGTTTTGACTGAGTACTTCAATTTTTTCACCTTGTACTTTTTGACAATGTCAGATCTTGTGTGGCTAGATTTCATTCATGTCCTTTTGGACTCCTAGGAGATGTTTTCTTAACGTACTTTTTTTTTTCTCATCATCAGATACGGGGTGGCATCTGAGATGACTCACAGAGATGATCCAAACCGACTTGCTGCAGTTCATGAAGTCCAGTCAAGACGCAGCTACTTTTCGCCAGCCACACTGAGGCAGGACCCAAGCAATGATGCTGCCGCTGCCACAAATGTTTCTGTTTCTTCTCGCTATTCGTTTGCTGGTCCAGCTCCAGCATACCGCTGATTGGTGATTCCAATTGCCTTAGGCTGTTCCTAGTCTTGTATAATGTAGACTTGTGGTGTCCAAATGATGTTACTTTTTGTCATTCAAACATGAAAGTAGTCGGACTTCATGCCCAAGAGCTTACATCTCGGGTTCAAATGTTGAGCTGCATTTGTATCTCCGATCTGATTGCCCGTTGATAGGCTCTTTGCATTTAGGTGCCCTTTTTAACTTATATTCTAGATTGAGGTACATGGTATATTGCTTACTTAAGGTTGAACTGTTGTTGTATCCATTTCAGTTGAATAATTCAGGTTCTGTTGGCGACAGAATTTTATTATCCAATTTCGTACGTAAGGAACTTCAGAACTTGTGCTTAAAACTTGTGCTTATAGGTGCGTTGTTTATATAAAACCAATATGGCAGCAGTATCAAGTTAACATTTCCCCTGCTTTTTATGGTGCATGTTTTCATTCCCCTAATCAATTTTTACAAAAGCTCTTCCGGCGGTTATGAATAGTTGCTACATGTTCATATTTTGGTGCCACGTACGTGACAGGTGGGTGGGTCGTTAGTGGATACGTAGCAGTTATTCACAACTGTTGATGGAGTCTAGTGGACATGTAACAACCATCTACAATCGGTTGTAGAATTTTTTGAAAATTTTGGATTCCACCGCCAGTATATGAAAACTCCACATATGTTGTATGAAATAAAAATTCATAAAATGTACACAACGCAGGAAAAGGTCGGTGAAAATGGCAGAAAATTGTGTTGATTTAAACCTCAAATAATCCTTCTAAAGTGAACACAAAGAGAAGTTCTGGGTTCTTTCTTGTCAATAAAGTGCATCAATCACTGCAAAGTGCACAAGTTTACATTGTAGTTATTTACTAATTTACACTTATGCATACTTTTCTTTGTTTCCTTTCCGTTTCTTAATGCATTATTGAATGTAGTTATTTATTAATCTACAATTACTCGTATTTCTCTTCTTCTTTTTCCTTTCCCTTTGGTAGTACAATCATCGAGAGGCATATGATTGGTTTAACAGGAGATTTATCAATTTTGTATTTTAATAAGCCTCATGATAAGTACACAGACATCGAAAAAAATAAGCTAGTCTTGATGCTAAAGCTATTAACGCTCTATTTTGTATTGTAGACAGAATTGAATTTAACAGGGTTTCCACTTGTGAAACTTTGCACGAAGTATGAAAACTTTTTGAGGTCACTCATGAAGGAACCTCAAGGTTCAAAGTATCGGCCGATACCGATACGTATCGGCCGTATCGTATCGGATCTGGCCTTGGCCAATCCGATACAGTTCCAAAAAGTCGGTATCGGCCGATTCACTCAGGAAAAGTATGGTATCGGACTGTATCGGCCGATACGAGCCGATACAGACCGATACGGGAACTCAAAAATACCAGGAAAACGAATTCATCCCTCCCAAAAGCATACTTCCGACAAAAAAAGCAAAAAATGATTCCTCCCGTCAAATCCATGAACCAAGAATGCAAATTAGTAACAGTGGCACTCAAATCTCTATAAATAGACAATAAATCCTTTGGAAATTACATCAACAACAACAAAAATTGCAGAAAAAAATTTCAGATCTAAAAATTACCTGATTTTCTGAAGGCAATTGAGAAGTTTTCCTCTTTCTTCGCCGTCGTCGCTGCTCCCCTCATCACCGCCGCACCGCTGCCGCCTGTGGTTGAGCTCCCTCTCCTCGCATGTGCTCGAGCTCCCTCTTCGATTTTGCTTCTGTGTAGGCGGAGACGAGGGGAGCAACGGATGTTTTGTGCTCGAGCTCCCTCTCCTCGCCTGTGCTCGAGCACAAAACCCTAATGTTTTGTTTTGAAATGAAATGACGCTGGACATTAGACATTAGGGTTTCTAAAAAAAAATGAAAAGTCTCTCTCCAAACGCGGGATGAAGGGAAAGAGGAAAAAAAAAACACTCTTCCTAAGACAATGGACAACGTGAACACTCTGTCCCAGGATTAGAAACCATGACCAAAGGCCCATATAGTTTCAATCCACTAGCCATGAAAGCAATTTGAATCCAATTTATACACTAACTATATAGTATATATATAGAGCAAAAATGTTTCACCACCGAGATTCGAACCCAAGACCCTTTGAAAGGGAAAATCAATCAACTATCCCACTAACCAGAAAGCCACTGAAGCTTTGGTGACTAAATTAGCATGTACAATATATTTATGGAGCTAACTTATATATATATTCTGACTTTTATTTATTTATTGACTACGTCTATGAATATATACATTACTACTACTAATGTATATATATATATATATATATATATATATATATATATATATATATATATATATATATATATATATATATATTGTATGTACATAACTACATATATGCATGTATACATATACTATATATAACTATTAATTATTCTATATATACTATATATTATTGTTATCTATTTAACTTTTTATTATTGCAATATTTTTTTGTTAATATATGTTATTGTATGTACATAACTACATGTATGCATATATATATATACTATATATAACTATTAATTATTCTATATATACTATATATTATTGTTATCTATTTAACTTTCTATTATTGCAATATTTTTTGTTAATATATGTTATTGTATGTACATAACTACATATATGCATATATACATATACTATATATAACTATTAATTAGTTGACTAACTTGCTTTTTTGGTATCTAACCTTTTTTTCTTTGTATATATATATATATATATATATATATATATATATATATATATATATATATATATATATATATATATATATATATATATATATAATTTTTTTGTGTCTAACTATATATATATATATATATATATATATATATATATATATATATATATATATATATATATATATATATGTAATTATTGTACATATATATTGTATACACTAACTTATATAATATTGTATCTAACAATATTTATTATTATTATTATTATTATTATTATTTATATATATATATATATATATATATATATATATATATATATATATATATATATATATATATATACACACACTAACTTATATAATATTGTATGTAACAATATTTATTATTCTATATATATATATATATATATATATATATATATATATATATATATATATATATATACAATAATTACATATATATATAGTTAGAAACAAAAAAAATTATATATATACTACCTGTTATTGTTATGTATGTAATGTTTTATATTATTGTAATTTATTTATCGTATATATGATTATATATATACTATCTAACAATATTTATTACTACATGTAACAATTTTTTTATTATTGTATGTAACATTATAGTTTATATAACTATATTATTGTATCTAATTATATTGAACATATACACTAACTTATATATATATATATATATATATATATATATATATATATATATATATATATATATATATATATATATATATATATATAACTTAGTGTATATGTACAATATAATTAGATAATATATAGTATCTATTATTGTAACGATATTTCTTTATCAGTAATTATTACTGGAGAATACGCATTATTTTATACGTTTTTATTACTGCATGTAACATTTTATTATTATTGTATGTAACGTTATATCATTTCAGGATTACTTAATGGCACCAAAAAGTCGTACGCCGGAGGAAATAGATGCTGGTGGGAAACATGGAAAATGTGTCAATCCTAATAATAAGAGGAGGGTGGAATGCAATTATTGTAGCAAAATAATGGACGGAGGGGTTACTCGGCTGAAACAACACTTAGCGGGTATTACAGGAAACGTAGCATCATGTCCTGATGTACCATTTGCTATAAAAAAAGAAATATTGTTGCTTGTTGAGGGTAAAAAAAAGGATAAAATAATGGCGAATCAAAGAAAACAACGGGTAGAGGAGGAGTTGACAAGGATAGTTCGAGTAGATTCCTCCTCCTCAGAAGATATTGAAGACTTCACGGAACTTAGAAGGGACATGAGAGAAAGTAGGAGAGAACATGCAGCTGAGGAATGGGGTAGACGTTGGAGTGTCGGGAACAGAGAAATAGTGTCAAGCAGGGGTCCGACGTTAGGTGGCCGATCAAAGTCAGTCGCATATCGTGGGGAGGAGGTAAAAAATATTCCAGAGGTAGGAGTAAGGGGTATGAACCCTTATGTCCTAAGAAGACAAGGGGCAATGCAACCCAAAATAAAGGGTGCAATTAAGGGGATAAAGAATACGAAAAGTCATATAGGAAGATTTATATCAAAATTTTTTATATATAATAATATATCGTTCAATGCTGCTAAAAGTTCACACTATCAACCAATAATAGATGCCGTAGCAGCTTCCGGGAGTGGAGTAAAAGTCCAACTCCTTATGAGATTTCAAATACTTATTTAGATATAGAAATAAGTGACATGGAGGAGTACCTAAAATCTTTTCATAGGTATTGGGATGAGTATGGATGTACAATTATGTGCGATGGATGGAGTACACAGAACAAAAAATACATCATTAACTTTCTTGTGTATTCTCCACAAGGAACGATATTTCTTAAATCTGTAGATGCCTCTGACAAGTACAAAGATATTAAATACATATTTGGACTGATGAATGAAGTTGTGGAACAGATTGGAGAAAATAGGGTCATCCAAATAATTACTGACAATGGCTCCAACTACAAGAAGGCGGGAATGAGGTTAATGGAGGTGAGAATGCACTTATACTGAATTTTTATTATTATAAATATGTTTGTATATATGTTATTTATTATTGTAAATATAGCTTCATTCTAAATATATATGTATGTTTATATGCAGGTGAGAAGAAATCTATATTGGACGCCATGTGCAGCACATTGCATAGATCTCATGTTGAATGATATAGCCAATGATCCACATATTAAGCCACTAATACGGAAGTCTCAAGATATGACTTGTTTCATATATAATCATGGTTGGGCTCTTAGCATCATGAGGACTGAGACTCAGAATGAAGAATTGGTTAGACCAGTCATCACTAGGTTTGCTACCAATTTTATTGCTTTTGATTCCATCCTTAAACATCAGGCTAATTTAAAAAGGATGATAAATACAAGGGATTGGACAGATAACTACATGAAACTCAATCGTAAAGATAGAGAAAAGGCAGATGTGGTTGCCAGTTTAATCGAGAGTCAAACTTACTGGAGGGATATTGCAGGGGTCACTGCAATATTTTGACCTCTAGTAAAAGTTTTAAGAATGGTGGATAGCGATGATAAAGCGGAGATGGGTCATCTTTACGAAGCTATGGACAGGGCTAAAGAAATGATAAAAAAGAATGTTGGTCAAGGATATAGGAAGTGGTGGAAAATAATTGATACCAGATGGAATTCTCAACTACATCGAGATATACATGCAGCTGGTAAGTACTCTATAAATTGAATATCCTTCAAATGTTATTTTATAATATTTGTAGAGATTTTAAAACTAGTTATTTATTCAATATTGCAGGTTATTTCTTGAATCCTAAATACCAATATTCTAATAATGTTATAAATGATGACGAGGTACTAAATGGTTTCCACCGCGTCGTTAATAGAATGGTGAATGACAATACAATACGCCTTAATATAAACAAAGAGGTAATTATTATTTGATATTAGATTTATTCATAACTTCACATTAATGTCATAAGACCCATAACTGTTGTAATATCACTTTACAGGCAGAAAAGTTCAGATTGAGAAATGGTGTATTTAGTTCAGATCAAATCCAAAGTGCTGTAAATATATGTCTTCCTGGTAGTAATAGTTCATACTTTAAAATATTTATTAATTAAATTTATATAGTTACAAAGCTAATATATTTTATTATTTTGTAGCTGAGTGGTGGTCCATACATGCTAGGGAGGAAGCCCCAAATTTGACTCGATTAGCTGTGCGCATCCTAAGTCAAATAGTATCTTCTTCCAACTGTGAAAGGAATTGGACAACATTTTCTCTCATCCATACTCGTCCCCGCAATAGACTTTTAATGACAATACTAGAAAAATTAGTTTTTGTCCATTATAATATGAGATTGAGGGTTCAAAATATACAAAGATCACGAGATGAACAAAATATTATAGATTTAGATGAGATATTTCATGAAGAAGATCCACTCATAGCTTGGACTAGATGTCACGCCCCGATCTCCCGCAGGCAAATCGGCCGTTCCCGCTAGGCGGGAATCACCCTCGCCAGCGCTCCCGCGGAACGATCGCTTAACCCATCCGGGCGTGATGCCGCACGAGCGTGATCCACGCCCGTGCAAGGCCATGGTTCATTGGCTGGCGGTTAGAGTTCTAAGCCACAGAGTCGCACAGATTGTCCGAGTGCAGCGGAGTCATGAACGCATAGGCGATCGGTAACAGGTTCACTGAGTCGACAAATATAGCGGAAGCATTGAAACAAGTAAAGTAATCTCTTTATTGATATGAAACATATATTACAGGCGGCGTATAGCCGAGATTACAAGTCGCTCAAGCCTCTCTCTGAAATAGTAAAAGCGTGCCAAGTGGCTACAACTGTGGAATGAATGTACAGGCGATGGTCAGGCGATGTTCACAACTTATGTCTTGTATATGTGCTTCAGTCCCGGACGCACCGTTGCAAGGCTTCAGAGGGAACTCCTGGCCTTAGCACGCACGAAGGAGGCGTCCGCACCGCACGAGGTTCTCCCGCACCCTGCATACAAACTGGTGGATTATCAGTACATTGAATGCACTGGTGGGAAAGCTACTCGCCCGCTCGACAAATCCAAACACGTAGTACAGGTTCCGTGCACAACTATTAAGTTATCTTTCTAGTTGCCTTAGGATCAGTTTTATGCAAACATTGAATAGCTTAACGTGTCGGGCAGTGCGCCGTGCGATGTTTGAGGAAACACGGCGAGACTTACCAACTTACCATTTCTCCTTCCCTGTCCAAGGCAAATATGATTAATTCAAGCACGGTAAGTATAAACATTCAGGAGGCATAGCATATGCAGACAGGAGGGTTCTTATAACATGATCGTTCAGGTGTTAAGTTATTCATTGATGCTATGCAATGACTCGCACGCGGATAGCCGCTAAGCGAGGATGACTTGTTATCTTTTGTTTCACAGGCAAGCACGCAACAGGTTAAATACACACGATAAACACACGATGCATTGCAAGCCATATTCACACGATAATCACACGAGGCATTGCAAGCATATACACACGATGATCACTGGCTGATGCCATAATGGACTAGTCAAGGACGTGAATAACATACAACGAGAAAACACGAGGAGCTCATAAAACACGATACGTTGCAAGTTACCCAGTCCGCACACGATTGACTATAAACACGAAGTCTGCCCGGATCGGATCGGTGCCAGTGTCCCAGCACCGTCCGCAGAACTTATATCCTTGTGTACAAGTTGTCCATGATCGAACACGATTGTTAATTTACACACGAGCACACGAGATTCATTTAGCTATTGGATATGCACAGTCTCCTGGGCTACTGTAAGCCCGCACACGAGAGAGACTTGCAGGGAGATCCAAATACCTGAATGAGTCTTGCCACAGGAACATGATTCTTTTACTTGGCATGATACAGTCCCCTGGATCGGGAACTGCCTTGGTGACCTAACGGTCCCGAATACTTGCGGGTTCATTCAGGCACGGAACGACTACGTAGTAGTCTCCCGGGGTTTGAATGAAAACACGGTAACATTCAAGCAGACAAGCATGCGTTTCTAAGGAACATAAGCAGGCACCTTGCTCGGGCCCGAAGGTAGTCCGAGAGATGAAACCGTTAAGGGACTTAGCATGCGAGGGTCTGAATATAAGCAGTATTTCCATTTTCCATGTTCTAGCAAGCAATACAAGTTGGGATTATTCCCTTAGCTAGGTGCGTTGGATTTATTAGCATGCAGGGGTGATTCACCTAGCGACTAGCATGAACATTCCAGATTTTATGTGTGCTGGCTAAGCAAAGACAAGTTCACCGTAGCCACCCACCTTAGCGATGATTCGTCTCGGTAGAGCGATACGTCTGAGCGAGCCTCTGAAAGTCCAAGCCGGATTCCTGTAGGGACAAGTCTGGATATCCTTTGCTTCTTGATCGAGGCAAAGCGGGTCGGGACAGTTGCACTATTGCCGATTGAGTCGGCAGTCCGCTTGAGCGGAACGGGGTGTTACATCCTACCCAACTTAGAAAAAGTCTCGTCCTCGAGACTTACTAAGGACAAGCAGTAATCTAGGGTTGAGGCAATCCTAGACAAGTCATTTGTACTTGTTCATTTGGATCTTCACTTGCACAAGCTTCGAAATCAGCATATCGCTTAGACTGGATCGTGCGCACTTTCGAAGGTACCCTCTAGCGTGAACACGTCAACCAGCTCAGTGATAGCGAAGTCTTAGCACTCGAGTTCACCTTTTCTTAAGTCTTGGATGGTGCACTAGTTCAAGGCGTCCCTCGAATAGATGCATTCAACCAAACTTAGAGTTAGTGAAATCTCGGACAAGCTACTAGCGATACTCTCAAGGGTTCGTACAGGTTGGCACAAAGGCCACTCGCAGCATACAACCAGACAAGCAAGCATATCATTCAAAACGTATTTTGAAAGTATTTAGACTTATTGTTGGAACATCCTATCGAGGCATTGAGAGAGAGCGTGCACATAACCCACGAACGAGCTTTCGAAACAGAGATATCGAATTGAAGTCCAAAGGCGTAGAAGCCAGGCTCTGATACCAACCTGTCACGCCCCGATCTCCCGCAGACAAATCGGCCGTTCCCGCTAGGCGGGAATCACCCTCGCCAGCGCCCCCGCGGAACGATCGCTTAACCCATTCGGGCGTGATGCCGCACGAGAGTGATCCACGCCCGTGCAAGGCCATGGTTCATTGGCTGGCGGTTAGAGTTCTAAGCCACAGAGTCGCACAGATTGTCCGAGTGCAGCGGAGTCATGAACGCATAGGCGATCGGTAACAGGTTCACTGAGTCGACAAATATAGCGGAAGCATTGAAACAAGTAAAGTAATCTCTTTATTGATATGAAACATATATTACAGGCGGCGTATAGCCGAGATTATAAGTCGCTCAAGCCTCTCTCTGAAACAGTAAAAGCGTGCCAAGTGGCTACAACTGTGGAATGAATGTACAGGCGATGGTCAGGCGATGTTCATAACTTATGTCTTGTATATGTGCTTCAGTCCCGGACGCACCGTTGCAAGGCTTCAGAGGGAACTCCTGGCCTTAGCACGCACGAAGGAGGCGTCCGCACCGCACGAGGTTCTCCCGCACCCTGCATACAAACTGGTGGATTATCAGTACATTGAATGCACTGGTGGGGAAGCTACTCGCTCGCTCGACAAATCCAAACACGTAGTACAGGTTCCGTGCACAACTATTAAGTTATCTTTCTAGTTGCCTTAGGATCAGTTTTATGTAAACATTGAATAGCTTAACGTGTCGGGCAGTGCGTCGTGCGATGTTTGAGGAAACACGGCGAGACTTACCAACTTACCATTTCTCCTTCCCTGTCCAAGGCAAACATGATTAATTCAAGCACGGTAAGTATAAACATTCAGGAGGCATAGCATATGCAGACAGGAGGGTTCTTATAACATGATCGTTCAGGTGTTAAGTTATTCATTGATGCTATGCAATGACTCGCACGCGGATAGCCGCTAAGCGAGGATGACTTATTATCTTTTGTTTCACAGGCAAGCACGCAACAGGTTAAATACACACGATAAACACACGATGCATTGCAAGCCATATTCACACGATAATCACACGAGGCATTGCAAGCATATACACACGATGATCACTGACTGATGCCATAATGGACTAGTCAAGGACGTGAATAACATACAACGAGAAAATACGAGGAGCTCATAAAATACGATACGTTGCAAGTTACCCAGTCCGCACACGATTGACTATAAACACGAAGTCTGCCCGGATCGGATCGGTGCCAGTGCCCCAGCACCGTCCGCAGAACTTATATCCTTGTGCACAAGTTGTCCATGATCGAATACGATTGTTAATTTACACACGAGCACACGAGATTCATTTACCTATTGGATATGCACAGTCTCCTGGGCTGCTGTAAGCCCGCACACGAGGGAGACTTGCAGGGAGATCCAAATACCTGAATGAGTCTTGCCACAGGAACATGATTCTTTTACTTGGCATGATACAGTCCCCTGGATCGGGAACTGCCTTGGTGACCTAACGGTCCCGAATACTTGCGGGTTCATTCAGGCACGGAACGACTACATAGTAGTCTCCCGGGGTTTGGATGAAAATACGGTAACATTCAAGCAGACAAGCATGCGTTTCTAAGGAACATAAGCAGGCACCTTGCTCGGGCCCGAAGGTAGTCCGAGAGATGAAACCGTTAAGGGACTTAGCATGCGAGGGTCTGAATATAAGCAGTATTTCCATTTTCCATGTTCTAGCAAGCAATACAAGTTGGGATTATTCCCTTAGCTAGGTGCGTTGGATTTATTAGCATGCAGGGGTGATTCACCTAGCGACTAGCATGAACATTCCAGATTTTATGTGTGCTGGCTAAGCAAAGACAAGTTCACCGTAGCCACCCACCTTAGCAATGATTCGCCTCGGTAGAGCGATACGTCTGAGCGAGCCTCTGAAAGTCCAAGCCGGATTCCTGTAGGGACAAGTCTGGATATCCTTTGCTTCTTGATCGAGCCAAAGCGGGTCGGGACAGTTGTACTATTGCCGATTGAGTCGGCAGTCCGCTTGAGCGAAACGGGGTGTTACACTAGAGAAAGGGAAACACCACTCTTAGATGGCAGAGAAAATGAGTGGTTAGATGATAACTTGGATGTCGATCCACAAGATATTGCCGAAAATGCTTGAAGGCCTGAAAAAAGAAAGAACATACCAGATGTACAATCTCGACAGGTCGACAGCGATAAAGAAGATACTACTGATAGTGGAGGCAATGGAGCTACACTCGTTGCTGGTGCTGACAATACTAATGAATATGAAAGTCCTGGAGATCAGTCTCATGAATACTCTGAAGACTGGCCAAGTGATTATCAACCTAGAGAGCACCACATGGATGATACATATGCTGGAGGATCTAGCCATCATGATGTACCTACTCCTTAAGACAATTACAACAATACATATGATAGTTCATGCACAAGTTATTATCCATACAACACTCCAGAGGCGGAACAACATTCAATATTTGATGGCCTCATGACAAATTTTTTTATAATACAGATATCAGTCGCTACTACCCTCATAACCAAGAACCATATTGGGACGATTATGATAATTATGAACAATTTTAGTGATATATTTGTATTTTTTTTGTATTTGTATTCATTTTCGTATTTGTATCCTTATTGTAGTTCGTACTTATTGTAAAAAGACTATTATTCATGAAATTTAAATGAAGGGATATGCCAGAGTCCCAATAAATTTTTTTGGCCAAGTGATTTTTTGTCGTACTTTTAAATTTAAACATGTAAATCTTGTAGCTAATTTTATTTCGATATATTATGAAACAAAATAATTGGTGTCATAGATCACATTGTAACAATTTATAACTATTCACTTATACTAAATTTTTGAATACAATTAAATCTTTTTTTGTTACAAAATTTTTAAAAAATATCTCGAGTCCTCGACAAATATAATTATGGGTCTTGTCACTTGTCTCATGATCTCATCCTACCATTTGCATTGCTTCTAATCTCTTGTGCCTCCCTCTGTGCGCCTTAATTCGTCAAAATTAAAACCTACAGAACAATACAAGATTCAATTAGTACGAATATAATGACATAGTAAGATTGTAACTAAAAATATGTAAATGAAGAAAACTTATATATCGCAGGTAAACCATTCAGCAAGGATGACTATTGTTTTATTCAATTCTAATTAAAAAAAAAACATGAAAAACACTTAAATAATGCATAAATATGTAAATTATTTTTTCTATTTTTTTACTAATTTATTAATAATTATTTAAATTGCCGATACATCCGATACCAACATATCCGATACTCCGATCCGATACCGCCGATACTGCCGATACTGCCGATATGGCGACTCATACAAACTGTCCGATACCGATATCGATACCGAGTTTTTGAACCTTGAGGAACCTCCCAAGTGAAGTATGAAGCATTCAAGATAAGCAAAATGAGACGATTACTCAAATGTTCACGAGATTCCTCGATATCGTTAACCCTCTATTATCAATCGGCAAGGAGTACAACAATCACGAGAAGATTCACAAGGTACTCAGGGGACTCACCAAGAATTGGAATTCCAAGGCAACTACAATCATAGAAGGGAATGATCTTACCACGATGACCCTCTAGACGCTCATGGGCAAGATGATGATTCACGAGCTGGATCTCAAGAAATTTGAAGAACCCACTTCCAAGGATAAGACGATTGCTCTTAAGGCATATCACAAAAAGGTTACCAACTATAACTCCGACAACAATGAGTCGCAAGATGAGGAAGTTGCCCTGACCACCAAAAACTTCAGGAAATTTCTAAAGTTTGAGAAATCAAAGAAGAAGGAGTCTACTGACAACAGTGATGAAGAGCCTATATGCTACAACTGTAAGAAGATAGGGCATATAAAGAAAGATTGTCCAACCCTAAGAAAAGAAAATTGCCACAATTACTCATCCAGAAGAACATCATCACGAAAATATGCATACACTAGTATTTGGCACAAAAGTGAAGCTAGTGAATCCGAAGAAGAGAATCCTCGAGAACCAGCAAATCTATGCTTCATGGCATTAGCCGATCATATAACGGATAACAACTCTTATGATAATTTTACTTTTGATGAACTAGGTAATGCTTTTAGTGATCTGCTTGATGATTTTAGGAAACTTAAAAATAAGTACAAGCATGCTAAAAAAGATGTTCAAGAATGTCAAACTGAAATAGAGAGACTAACATCTCTACTAAGTGAAGTAAAGGATACCTCAAACGATTCAGACGAGAATTCTAGACTTAAGATTAACCTTCACAAGGCACTTGCCAGTCTCGACAAGAGCTCTCAGAAGAACACTAAACTTAAGGAAGAACTCGAATCTGAAAAGAAGAAGTATTCTATTGTTGCACGTAGAATAGATGCTCTTACTGCTAAATATGAGAAAGTATATGCTACATCTAAAAAGTTAGAGATTAGATTGGGTAAACAGGTCGAACAAACCTCCACCCAACCTAACACGACACATAGTATGACAAAAGAACACTCACAGTTATGCTCCTACCTACATGCATAACAGTTCATGCAATCATCATGCACATAGAACCAAACACATTCATGCATTCTATTATAGAAGACTAAAAAGAAATATCTCACACAATCATGCATTCTATCCACATAGACTACAAAGAACTGCTTCATACAATCATATCTATCACGTTGAACCAAGCATTAATCACACAGCTATATGTCACTATTGTGGTAAGAAATGACGTATATCTAGATTCTGTAGAACAAGAAAATTAGTATATGAATGTTTATGCATGGGTACCAAAAACTAACACAGCAGGACCCTCAAAGAAATGGGTACCAAGGGTTACATCTACAACTCGTTTAGTAGGTGAAAGCGTCTCATGCTAGAAGCAAGTGGATTCTCGATAGTGGTTGCCCACGACATATGACTGGTGATGTTAACATATTTGTAACACTATCGATGAAGAAAGAATGTTATGTCTCATTTGGCAATAACCTCAGAGGATACATTATTGGTAATGATAATATAGGTGTTCCTCCCTATCCTGTCATAAAATACGTTTGTTTAGTAACAAAATTAAAACACAACCTACTCAGCATCAGTCATCTAGCTGACAATGGTTATGGTATTAACTTTGTTAAAAACAAATATTCTATTTATGAAATATCCACTGGTAAGGTTATCTTTGAAGGGATCAGGGAAGACAATATATATATTTTCTATCTTACAAAAGACACTGACAATGCAGGCAAATGTCTATACGCCAACAAAGATGACAGCTGGCTATGGCATATGCGTCTAGGACATGCAAACATGGACACTATTGCAAGACTATCTACAAAGAAACTCCTAAGAGGCTTACTAGAGATTACTTTCAAGAAAGATATGGTATGTGTTGACTGTGAAAAGAATAAATCTACTAAATCTTCTTTTAAATCAATCAACTCGGTAAGTACCTTTAGACCTCTCTAACTCTTGCATATGGACTTGTTTGGACCCAGTAGAGTCGAAAGTCTTGACAGTAAGCTTTATGCTTATGTTATTGTTGATGGTTTTTTAGATACACATGGGTTTATTTTCTTGCAAATAAAAATAAAGTATTTTCTGAATTTGTCACTTTTTACAACAAGGTTCAAAACGAAAAAGGTTTCATGATTACTCGTATCCGAAGTGATCATGGCGGCAAATTCGAAAATAGTGATTTCAAACGATTTTGCAATAAAAATAGTTTTTCTCATAAATTTTCTTGTCCTAGAACTCCACAACAAAATGGTGTTGTAGAGCGGAAGAATATAACTCTTGGCGATATGGCTAGAGTTATGTTAAATCAGTATAACATTCCAAAATATTTTTGGGCTGAAGTTGTAAGTACTTCATGCCATGTTTTGAATAGAGTGCTTATTCGACCTATATCAAAGAAAACCCCCTATGAACTTTGGTTTGGTAGAATCCCCACAATTAGTTACTTTAAAATTTTTGGCTGCAAATATTTTATTCTTAATACCAAAGATAATCTAGGAAAATTTGACTCCAAGGTCGATGAAGGTATTTTTCTAGGTTATGCCGCCAAAAGTAAAGGATTCAGAGTATTCAATAAAACCTCATTGACTGTTGAAGAATCAATCAATGTTACATTTGATGAACACAACACTCAAGCACTAAACGACAACGACGATGAAGGTAGTCAACCCGCAACTAATAAGACATCAGAAGATACAAACAGTACAAGTCATCCGGAAAGTCTGCCAATAAGATTAAAGTTCTCCACAGATCATCCTGAGGACTTGGTAATAGGTGATGTATCAAAAGGTGTAAGTACGCGTTCCTCAAATAGAGATATCATTGCAAATGTTGCTTTTATTTCTCAAATAGAACCTAAAAATACTGATGAAGCTTCTGCTGATAAATTTTGGAATTCTGTTATGCAAGAGGAACTCAACCAATTTAAACGTAATCAAGTTTGGGAACTTGTTCCTAAACCTAATAATTATCCGATCATTGGTACTAAATGGTGTTATCAAAAAAGATGTTTTTGTCAAACAACCCCCTAGTTTTGAAGATTTTAAACACCCTGACCACGTATTCAAGTTACGAAAGGCTCTATACGGACTCAAACAAGTCCCTCATGCTTGGTATGAACGTCTTAGCCTCTTTCTACTTGAAAACGGTTTTTCAAAAGAAAAAAATTAATACTACTGGTTTTATAAAATCTTCTGCTGATTCTTTATTATTAGTAAAAATATATGTTGATGATATCATATTTGGATCTACTAATGAGATGCTATGTAACGAGTTTGCTAAGTGTATGCAGAGTGAATTTGAGATGAGCATGATGAAGAACTGACTTTCTTCCTAGGATTGCAAATCAAACAAGATTCACAAGGAACTTTTATCCATCAGGCTAAGTACACGGAGGATTTGCTAAAAAAATTTGACATGGATAATGCAAAGCCTATCGGAACTCCAATGGCAACATCCACTAAGCTTGACCTTGATGAAAGCAGTAAACCAACAGATATACGTAAGTATCGAGGTATGATTGGTAGTTTGTTATATCTAACTACTAGTCGCCCAGACATTATGTTTGTTGTATATCTTTGTGCTAAATATCAAGCTAATCCTAAGGAATCATATTTGTGCGTAGTTAAGCGTATTTTTAGATACCTTAAAGGGACTTTGTCGGCAGGCTTATGGTATCCCAAAACCACGTCCTTTGACCTTGCTGGTTACTCGGTTGCTGATTTTGCTGGATGCAAAGTCGATCGAAAAATACCACCGGCACGTGTTATTTTCTAGGAAAGTCTCTAGTCTCTTGGTTTAGCAAGAAACAAAATTATGTTGCATTATCAACAACTGAGGAAGAGTATATCGTCGCAGGACGTTGTTGTGCTCAAATTTTGTGGATAAAGCAAACCCTAGAAGACTTCAATCTGCACTATAAGAATATTCCTATTTTTTGTGATAATACTGGCACCATTAATCTCACCAAAAATCCAGTATGCCACTCACGCACTAAGCACATAGAAATCTGTCATCATTTTCTAAGGGATCATCAAGTACAAGGAGATATTTGTGTAGAGTATGTGGACACGGAACATCAATTAGCATACATATTTACTAAACCTTTAGCTGAAGATCGATTCAACTTTATCCGTCGAGAATTAGGTCTTCTGGATTCTGATAACATATAAGAATCATAAGATGCTTTACAAATTTTTTGTCACACTTTTCAAAAAATTTGAAAATTTTGGATACAATCAGAAAGGGTCCTTCTGTCAAAAAGGTGTAAATAACCTTAAGCGACACGGTATTTAAGTGTCTTCGGACCACCGCTAGCTGGGATCCGGCCTCTACAGCTACTTTGAGATGATTTAAACTCTTGAAAACGTACAATTTAAGTTCAGCACTTATTATTCTATATTTATATCAAGTCAAGAAAGGCATAATATCGATTAAAGTTACATTGATATTCTGGAAATAAATATCAACAGAATTTGGACCAAACTCGGGCCGAGCTTGGACCGAACTCGGTTAGTTTAATTCCAGAATATGCTATGTCATTTAATTCTCTTCCTAATTTAGGTTTCTGCTACTCTATATATATAGATTATTTTGTTTCTCATTCATTCAGACCAACAAAAATAATCCCTCCTCTAAAAATAAAAACTTAGCTTTTCTTCCTACATCTTTTCCCAATAGCCCCTAAAAGGAAACAAGATTCCTTTTTCAACTCTCTTTTTTGTCCCATTGTGCCAAACTTAGGAGAATTCGACGGTTTCACCTTTCGAAGTCTCAAAATTTCAAATAATTGGTTTAATGACTTCTCCAAGAGACACATCTGTTTTGGCCATCCTATTAATTTTTTTCCCAACACATAGACTATCTACCTACTCTTCAAAAACTTTAACTTAAAGAATTTGTTACAACACATACCAAAATTTACACCAATACTATTCAAATGTTCTATTGTAACTTAACATATGAACATGATACTATTTCATCTAGAGTTCGTGTCATTCCAATTGAATTCGATGCGAATGACTTGGGTAAAATTCTACGCATTTTTGCTGATGGACAAACCTTAGTCAACATCACGCAAGTTCAGTTTGACCATGACTTAACTCTAGATTCTTTCAAGAATATCCTTTGTTACCCTCTTGAATGTCCATCTGGTAAATTTTATGCTAGATATTTGAATGGTCACTTCTTTGAAATGCATCGCATTATCTTTTCAACTTTTCTACCTAAGAGGACTTACTTTGATGAGGTCTCTTATCTAGAAATGTCAGCTTTATATCACTTGCATTTCGGCATTAATTTCAATGTTCCACAGACCATCTTATCTCAAATGGTTCAATGTGGCAAGAAAGGGCGTCAACTACTATACGTCATGTACTTGCCAACCATTTTCAGCTATTTTAACATTCCTTTGGATACTTGTCCAAATCTTGAGGAACCTTTATACCTCAATAGAATTCAGAGATTTGAGCCAACTATGCTTCTACCTTATAACTCATCATCAAACTCCAACACTCATCATGTTGATTCCGCCCCTCCTGTTGATGAACAACCGCAAACCTTAGAGTCTATTTTCAATCTATTACATGATCGCTTCCACCAAGAAGATATACGCAATTGTGCTACTGATCATCGCCAAACTCTTCAGACTCAGGCTCTTGGCAACACTTTGATAGACATCCAGTACACCCTATCAAAGCACCCAGCCGGACCTTTTCCGATTCTCCGAAATCCAAATCAACAAGGATTTCGTATTGATCACCCTTATGTTCAGCGATACTTGGATCCAGCTGATGCCTTCTTTGATCCAAACAGAATAGTTGAACCGGATGATGAAGATGATGACATGACAACTAGTTACTCAATGATTTTCAAATGTTTAAAAAGTTTACTTATAGATGCTCTATATGATGTTTCCACTACACATCCACTTTTGTATATTTTCTTTCAAATGAATAAAAGTTTTAATAAAAAAATTCTTTTGCCATTATATATTATCTTGTATACACTTTACTCTTTTGTTTTTCTTGTCATCTCACCGATTTTGTGGGAGCATGTCATTTTGATTAAATGACAACGGGGGAGAAAGATATACATGATACTAGCGTACAAGATGATACTTGACAGACGTTGTCTTCATCATATCAACTGCTTCACAGTTACGGGGGAGCCTTGCATATCAAAGACTTGCAGTATCATTCATAGTTTGTCAATTATCAAAATAGGGGAGATTGTTGGCCCATCCGATCTCAGTCAACTTAATTTTGATAGTTAACTAAACCATGCATTGATATGTCGGGATCTGAAGCCTCAACACTGCTTTTACATGTCATCTGTATTTCGTCTATTCAAATGTAATCTTTTATTTACTTGAGTCTAGGACTGATGTAAGCTGAGTCGTACTGGAAATCCCAAGTACCTATATCCAGATACCTAGTCCACTCAAATGAACCAAAGAACCTATCCACCAAATCAGGCCACATTCATTTACAAAGTCTACTATACTAAGAGACTGAATTTGGGCCAAACTCGTGCCAAACTCGAACCAAACTCGGTTATCATTTTGGTATGAAATCAACCAGTTTAATAGCACCTGATTTCTTGGCCCAACGGTTGGAAATTTGAATTAAACCCCATCCGAATTCTGGCCAAATTCTATTTGCCTACACCCAATAAATAGTATTGGAATTCTTCATTCTTACTAACTCAACCATTCTTAAGTCTTCTATCCTATTGTGAGAAAACACCTAAAGCCTTAACTTTTCCATCTCAAAGAGCAACTCCTTAGACTTCCTAGTGCCAAGTACGATCTCGGTCTAGAAGTCTTCTGAATTGTAAATAGCTTTGTTCCATCAGTTACTCTATCTCTCTCTCTCTTTAAGCTATGAAATTGTGAGACTTCGATCAAACCTCGTGGTGCAAAGAAGTGGCAAGCCTTCAAATCAAAGCTTGTGATTCACTATTGGTGATTGTAGTGGATAAAACTCCGAGTTTGAGTTCTTAGGACTAAACTAGTCCTCTCAGAGAAAAACCAGTATACATCTTGGTGTTTGTGTTTGCTTTCTCTCTCTACTTTACTATTTTACTTTACTGTCTTTATATATACTGTTAGTTAGCAACTGCCTTCATTCTGATAATCTTAAATTGGATAGATTATTCCGCTGCACTCTATTCACCCCCTCTCTAGAGTTGCCTCACGGTCCTTCAGAAAAGATACTTCATGTCATCAAATGAGGATATGCAGTTATCAGGTAAACTGCGATACCAATCGTAGGCTATGCCGGCCAAACATCCCATGAATAATCTGGAAAGGAGAGCATCCTTTTTTTGTAAATAAGTCATCATCATATTGAAGTAGTTGATATATTGGCTCGGTGATGTCCTGCCTTCAAACAAGAATGAGGGAACAAAATATTATCCCAATACGAAGATAAGGCTGTTTCACCCCCGGCTTGCAGAACTGGTCTTTTTTCTTTAAAATATTGACCTGTGGACGCAACTCTCAGATAGCTTTGAGAGAATCTTCTGTTCGGAGTGGTACGGCTGACTGATGAGATCCTAGTTAAACATGTATCATCACCGGCAGAGATCCATCCCCAATGTTTAGAGGATTAAGAGTTGGTGTCATTGACTCTTGGTTTATGACCGCTTCTGGATTTGTATTATCCTGCAGAGGCATTGTTCCAGAAGTAGGCTGCGCAGGTATGAATGAATTCACTTGGTCAAGTACTGGTACAGCAGAATGTTGGGTTGTCATCATTTGATGCATATTTTGTATCATTGTGTACATGTCCTTGAGAGCGACCTCTAATGAGCTGAGGCGTTGTTCGGTAGCTTTCGATGGAGAAGTATCTTGTTCATCACCGACGACATAAATGCTAGCATCCATGTGTATGATAGAGGGATTGGTAGAAAAAACCATGTAGTTGGAGTTTACACTGTCAGTTTCAGAATCGAAAAAATTGCTACCCCCAGCTTCAGATTTTGAGGAATAGAGATTCTCGTGACGAACAAGCTCCCGTCTTCGAGAATGAGTATTTTGGTATACTCCTTCAAAGGAGTCAACGAGTTGGTAAATCTTCTCTGGCTGGGTGTTCTTGAAGAACTTCGTCTTGATTGTCTTCTACCACGGAGAAGATTCGAAGCCATATATGTTGAGGCAAAGAGCGGTTCGTCCTCGTGCCCCTGGTTGTCAACTTGCTTTATGCATCGAGTCTTAGGAGACATAGTATAAGTCAATCGATCGAACACAACTGTTTTGCTGATGCACGACAATATTCAATTACAACTCTAGGACAACTATAATAATTTTCATTAGAAAATAACGTTGTAATGTCAGAAGGGTCCATCTCTTTACGCTATTGTACAATAATCTCGTGTAAATCGAAAGAGGGAAGAGAAGAGGAAGAAGAGGGCAGACTTTGCCTCTTTACATGAGATACATTAAATCTTTTGTGCAAATTTTTTGTCCCTTATTTATAGAGTGATGTGCTGGCCTGATTTGCAAGTAATTCATCATATCTCGAGTTCTTGCCCATCAGAGAGGAGAGAAAGTTGACTTTGACATTCTTATTGTGCACACGTGCATAATCAGCATGATATTGCCGCACATTCTGTGATGAAGACAAAGTTGGCACAATTTTTCTACGTACATTTAGTTTTGCACGAAGGTCTTGGCTTGGCGCACGAGTGGCGCATAATTTTCCATCCACAATGCACGTGATCAAGATGTTAGGAGAATGATTCTCCCTTACCAATACTTTATTTGTGCGCTGGTTGGTTTGGACAGCAATGTCCATGTCTTGCTTGTCTCGCATATTTTGGTGAATATATGCGGGTTGGGGAGCTTGGGTGTGGATCACTTTTTTCTCAAAATTGTGCGAGTTGTGCGAATTGTATCCCTTGTTTAACGCAAGGGATTCAGAAGCTCGGGTGTGGATCACCCTTTGCTTGAAGTTGCACGAGTTGTGCAATTTGTATCCCTTATTTAACGCAAGGGAATTATCCACCATGTCATTGATCTGAACAGATTTGACAAGAGAACTCTCGTCAATCAGAATACTCTTTTCCTTGTTGGAAGCAACTTCGGGATATGCATGACGAGGCTTGGGCACCTATACTTTGTGAGTTTTTTATGACTTGAGTGCTGATGAGGGATGGGCACTATCCCCAGAATGGAGCATTTCTTCATATGCCTGTTCACTACCAGAAAAAGCCAAATTAGCGACGTAAAAAAATGTCGCTAAATGACAAAAAAACGTCGCTAAATGACAAAAAAAGCATCGCTAATTATATTTAGCGACGTAATTAGCGACGATTTACAGAAGTCGAAACTCAACACGTCGCTGAAAGGAAAAACGTCGCTAAACGTCGCTATACCGACATTTTTTAGCGACATAAAATATGTCACAAAATTAGCGACGTTTAGCGACGCAGCGTCGGTAAATTAGCGACATGCATAAACGTCGCTAATTAGCGACTTATTCAGCGACGTAATCAGCGACGTATTTAGCGACGTATAGTAGCGTCGCTAAATTTTCATTGGAAAAAAAATGTTAAAAATTACCCATACAATTTCCTGCAATTTATGAATTTTTAATTAAAAATAGACCCGGAGCAACCCTCCGTTGAATTCTCTGGGTTCGCGGACCCCTTCGGTGGAACACTCAACGCCGGTAATTTTTAAGTATCACATTACCAATCTTCTACAATTTATGAATTTCTAATTACAAATAGACCCGGAGCAACCCTCCGTTGAATTCTCTGGGTTCGCCGACCCCTTCGGTGGAACACTCAACACCGATAATTTTTAAGTATCACAGTCACACAATACACACAAAATAAAAGTATCACAGTCATACAAAATGCATAATATATAAGTATCACAGTCACACAAAATGCATAATATATAAGTATTATAATTACACAATAACCACAATAAAAGTATATGAAACATCACAGTATCAATCTCGAGGATATCCAATACGCTGGGGCACATACCAGTCCCTCAGATACTGCGCATAAACAGCGTCTATGTGATCAATCTCCGGTATAGGTGCTGGGTGAATGAAACTCCCCGTCTGAGATACAGCCGTTATAGGTGCTGGGTGACTGGAACTCCCCGTCTGAGATACAGTTGGTGGTATCTCTTCCTCCTTAACAGTAGAAGGCATCACTTATTCCTTAACTTCCTCCTTAACAGTAGGAGGCATCACTTCCTCCTTAACAATAGGAGGTATCTCTCTCAAGCGATGTGCACGTGCTCGGGTCATGGGTGACATCGGGTAAGATAGATAAAAACAAAGAATATAATTGATCAGTATCGGGTATCGGTCAATATCAGATCGGAACATGTCAAACTGTATAGGTATCGACCGTATTGGATTGGTATCGGCGGATACTGCAAACTAAGGATAAAAGAGTTAGTTCAAAAAAGAAACATGATATTACAAACGAAGTTTACTGATATGGGACTAAACTAAAAGTAATAAAGACAAAAATATATACAAATAATACCTTTATTACAACAAATTAGTATTAAGTTCAACATCAATGGTTTAAAATGGAACTGAGTACATATTGATGGACAAAAGATACCAAAAATGAAGAAGCACACATTAGTGGACAAAGATACCAAAGAACGATATTTTTCATACTAGGATGCCCTAACTAAGTGTCAAATGGAACACTACTATCATTAACTAATTCCTTATAATATTCAAGTATCTACACCCTTAACCCTTGTTAGCTAATACCAAATACCCAATGATACATCCAATACTCTTACATTACCTAGGTGTTACCCCAAGTAATACCAACCTTTAGTCAATTCCTATCACCTCAACTTTGCCCATACTCAATCCCCACACAATATTACCAACTCACATTATCCCACTACATACTTCACTCACAACTGAACACTCACAAGCTCCTTTAGCTACTGCAATACCCCTTGAACTGAACCTACACCCAAAAAATATATACAAAGGATACCTTTATTACAATAAATTAGTATTAAGTTCAACATCAATGGTTTAAAATGGAACTGAGTACATATTGATGGACAAAAGATACCAAAAATGAAGAAACACACATTAATGGACAAAGATACCAAAGAACGATATTTTTTCGTATTTAGTATTAATATTCATGAAGAGATTGGGAAGGTTGTTGTCCATAGAAACCCAAACACAATTGAGTTCCTTTATGAGTGGCATCAGGTACTTGTCAACTTTCTATAAAAACCCAAACATAATTGAGTTGTTACACAGACCCGATGAGCTTGCTTATATCAACCTAATCCTGATAACCTGATTTGTGTATTTTAGAGTGTTGGTTTGTGGGCTAATTTGCAACTGAATACCTTGTACCGATTTACAGGTGCTAAGTAAACTAACCCTAACCCGAGGTCCAAAACCCTAACCCTAACCCCAGGTCAAAAATCCTAACCTTAACCCTAGGTCAAAAACCCTAACCTTAACCCTAGGTCACGTGTGTGTGTCATGTCAGTGTGTGTGTCGTGTCTGTGTCAGTATCTGTAACGTGTGTGTGTCGTGTCAGTGTCAGTACAATATGTGTCTTGTGAGAGAGAGAGAGAGAGAGAGAGAGAGAGAGAGAGAGAGAGGGTTTACGTAGAGGAGGAGGAGGAGGAGGAGGAGGAGGAGGAGGGGGAGGACACGGCCGGAGGGGGGTCGTCGGGAGGGAGGAGGGGGCTCCGCGGGTTTTGGGAGAGGGAGAGGGAGAGGGAGAGATCAAAAAAAATGGGGGGAAGGAGCCCTAAATAAAACAAATTTAGCGACGTTTTAGCGACGTCACTAATGACGTCGCTGAGTTAGCGACGTCTAACACGTCGCTAATGACGTCGCTAACTGGACAAAAGACATACGTCGCTAAATGAAATATTTTAGTGACGTTTAGCGACCTAAATTGAACTTATAGCGACTAATCTTTTAAAAACTGAATAAAAGTCGTTAAACGTCGCTAAATGTCACCAATTAGCAACATCTAGCGACGGTTTTAAATGAAGTCGCTAATTCAGCGACGTTTTATTTGTCGTCGCTAAAAAAATATCGCTAAACCCGCTTATTCTAGTAGTGGTTGGTCGAACTTCACGACCAAGGTCTTTTGCGTCGAACCGACCGAAGCAGTGTCGAGTTGAGCTATCACTTTCTCGTCAGAAGAGAAGGAAGTCTCCAGCAGAGTCGACATCCTTGTTTGCTTACGAAAAGTTTATAGGAAACTTTCGTGTTTACAAACAGCTAAAAATAAAGAAATATACAAGAAAAGATCCTAAAACTGGAATCTAAGTACAATTGATTCTGGGAAAGTATAGTTGTAGAGATCTGATATGCAAACGATCACTTTACTCCTTGGATTACTCAACAGTGAAAAAAAGCACACGTTGACAAAGAACTGCACACGACAACGAAGAATTGAAAGGGATGCTACGAACAACTTGGAGAGTTGAACAATAGAAAAGCTTTGGCACAGGCACAAAAAAGCTTCTATTTCTCTCATCCTGCTCTTGAATTTCAAAGGCTTGAAGATTACTACGAACAACTTGGAGAGTTGAACAAAATTAAAGCTTTAGCACAAAGGCACGAAAAAGCTTCTATTTCTCTCACTCTGCTATTGAATTTCAAAGACTTGAGAATTCTAGCTCATTTCTCTCTATCTGTGTGCGTGCTCCTCTTTGTCTATGTAATCTAGGTGAGCTCTTTTTTATGTAATGTGGATCCCCGTAATGGTAGAAAAGAACCTGTATTTATATAGTTTAGGAGCGGTTATGAGAATGTCCGCGCACTTTGGACAGTCAATACTATTTTACCATTGTGTGTGCACTTTTGGTGAACATTACACGTTCTGCATGAGTTGGTGCACAACTTGTTGCCTGCTTGACACGTAATTTCCTATACGAGGAGAGCGTAGGTCGTGGGGGACAGTTATTTGTACACTTTTCACGAGAAGTATGGCATGTATGACACGCACCCGTAACTGCTCACTGTTGGTGGATAGTATGCGTACTTTGGAAGTCGTATGGAGACTGGCGCATTTTTTGAATAAGTGGCATTACGGCGCACTTTTGAAGAAAATGGCACTGCGGCATACTTTTGAAGAGAATGTCACAGTGGCATACTTCTGAAGGAGTGGCACTATGGCACACTTTTGAAGAGAATGGCACTACGGCGCACTTCTAAAGAGAATGGCACAGTGGCGCACGTTTGAAGGAATGGCACAAGGGCGTACTTCTGAAAAAATGGCACTACGACGCACTACTGAAGATAATGGCACAGTGGCGCATGTTTGAAAGAAATGGCATAGTTGCGCACTTCTGATGGAGTGGCACTATGGCGCACTTCTGAAGGAGTGGCACTGCGGCGAACTTATGAAGAAATGATACTACAGTGCACTTTTGAAAGAAATGACATAGTGGTGCACTTTTAAAGGAAATGAACTGCGGCTAGGTTGCTAAATGACAATCTGGGTCTGCGTGCTGCAGCTCCGCTGTAATGATGACTTCTGACTCTTCGGTTTCTACATATGTCAGCTTTCAGTTTGCTGCATTAAATGCTTGAGAAAGAGAATTTTTTACGCAGTTTTCGTAATATGAGAAACTTGTGCCACTTTTATGCTCTCCGAATAGTGCGCCATCCTCTAAAAATAATAAAAAGTGCACCAAAGTAAGAAAATGTACGTCTTTCTTTTAGAACAAGTAGAAAGTACGCCATTCTTCTGCTTGTTGGGTCTTTCTGTAGAAAACTGTGCCATCTGTCTGAGGCACACTTTTTATGCTTCTACAAACCTAGGGTAACTGTACCTCCTCGTCCACTGCCATCTTCAGGATAACTGACAGAGACTCCACCTCGCCTCTTGAGAATGTTAATTCCTCCTCACCAGGAACACGAAATATAACTTTGCCAGTATGGCAATATATCGTCGTATGTCGAGCACTCAACCAATCCATTCCTAGAACTAAAAGGTAATCGCCCATAGGAAGCTCTATCAGCCTAGTAGGAAACTCTCTACCGCACACTACAACTCGACACGAGGCATAAAATCGATCTACTCCCACAAAACCGTTACTAGTAAGTATATTCAACCTTACAGGTAAGGATTCGGACTCCAAGCCAACTCGTGTCACAAATCGTGCAGATATAAACGAGTGTGATACGCCAAAATCAAATAAAACGGAACCTGAATGTGATTGAACGAGAATGGTACCTGCAACCACCTCTCTAGCCGCTAATGCCTCCTCGTAAGACATCCCGAAAGCCTGTCCTTGCCCTCTGGGCGCTGGTCCCCTCTGCTGCTGGCCTCTCTGCCTAGCATAAGCTTGGGCTTGTGCATGCTGTTGCGTCCTCTTCTGCTGCAACGTCTGGGAGTGCATCGCTAAAGGCCTCGGGGCTTTTTGCTGCTGTACCGGCGTTGGTGCCCTGAACTACGGAGCTGTTGACTGGAATGATGATGATCCAGCTGTAGCCCTTCGGGGACAAGTATTAACCATATGTCCTGCTCCACCACATGCCAGACACAAACTATGTGCCCTACGATAGTCTGTAAAGACGTGATCTGGCTTTCCACAGTGGGAACACCCAACTGAAGATGACTGCCTCTACTGCTGAGGACGAGTTTGACAAGACTACTAAACCGAAGCCGCTCTTCTTGGAGACCCGATCGACAAAGCTCGAAATGCCGGAGCTGGTGCTGAAGACTGGGTAGAGGATCCCATATGAACATGAGGCTTCTTTTGGCCCCCAACTCTGTCGACTATCCTCTGGGAGGTGTACTTATGCCTAATCGTCGCTCTCATCACTGCGTCAAAATTCTGGAACTTATGCTGCTCTACTGCCAAGATGATCTCCAAGTGAAGTCCCAGCTGGAACCTCCTAGCTCGGTCCAACTCGGTCGCCACCAAGGTGGGAGCAAACCAACTGAGCCTACAGAACTCTACCATATAGCCGTCGACGGTCCTCACCATTTGCCTGAGGTTTTTAAACCTCTGTTGTAAATCATAATGCGATACCGCATCGTAGTACCGAGTCTGAAATCTCTCACAAAAATTCGTCCATGGTATCGGTGCCATCAGTGAAACCTTCTGAGGTGCCCACCAGTCGAGGGCCAAATCTAGCAACTACAGTATAACCACTACCACTCTATCCATAGCTGAAACTCATGCTGCCTCGAGTATGGCCTCAGTATCCTGAAGCCATGCATCAGACGCAATCGCATCCTCAGTACCATAGAAGTACGGGGGATGAAGACGCAAGAAATTATTCGCAGAATTAAAGATTTGAGAACCACCTGGCTCTATGGCCGTCTGGACTAAGTAAGAACGTCACTATTTCGCTGATGAGTCACTATGAAGCATGTCAGAAATCTATCAGTGCTCGAACAACATCTGGATGCTCTAGCGGAACCGGTTGAACTGGTACTGCCAGCGGATCAGACTGAACATGCTGCTCTGTTCCGGGATCTATCATCGACTATGCTCCTGAATGCTGAGGCTGAGCCCCAGGAATTTGCTGACCATCAAGATGTTGATCTTTTATCGTCTGAGTCTGAACGATCTGATCAGAAGGACCAGGAATAATATCCCTGAAAGTCAAAGGACACAAGGATCAAAATTGAGGAACATGATAGAGCAATGATGAAAGCAGATGATAGGTCAATGATCAGAGATATATGATAGTCCGAAAAGAGACCAAGGAGGAGCAAATAGGATTGAGACTTCTATACTGATAACCCCCAAATGTCTAAATACCAGTCCTGTATGGGCCACCATTAAAACTCTATCAGGTCCCAGAACCAGAATACTAGAGAGCGAAAGCCGACAAAACCAGCTACGTATACCAGAGTACTCCAGTACCCCGAGATACAGTCACGACTGTGAATATACATGGGGGTTAATATTACAAGCCATCAGTCAACCTAAGTCAAGCAATCCTAGTATCTCAATCACAAGCAGAAATCCACAATATACAAAGAAATATGATCATTTGAAGCAAAATAGTAAAGTGTCCCAAACCATATATACATAGTTGATCATGAAGCTAGTAATATAAAATAAAGAACTAGCAAGAGTAGAAGTCATACATGATCAACTCTAGCTATGGTATAGAATATGTTAATCATGTTATGCCTAGTAGGTGATGTAACAAGTCCAAAATACGAGCTAACATGTGCACGGTGCTAAACGACACAAAAGAATATGTACAATAAGTGGAAGATCAAAATAGAAACCCACTCAATCGGTATGGTGCTCTATGTGGTCACCATCCTCGAAAATATACGGAAGATCCTCTGGCTCCGCTACCGGATCTGGCCAAGCAAAACCAGTAGGGTCAGACCCCAAATAGCATGTACCACAAAGGAGGCCAAACTATGAACTAAAACCAGCAATACAACATAGAGCTACAAGATCCTAAGCAACATGTAACTACCAGGAATTATATAAAGTGCACCAAAAAATAAGAAAATAAAAATGGGGAACATGTAAAGAAAATCTCGGGAAAACATATACATGCAATATGTGCACGGGCACGGGCACCAAGCAAAAGCAGTAAAAGTACAATAGGAAGCAAAACATATGCAAAAGAGAACATAACCAGTATACCATCGGTATGCCGTTCAGGACTAAACTAGAAAAGCAGGAAAAATAAGTCAAAGCAATCGGTATATCGTCGGTGTACTCTAGTATATCGTCGGTATGCCGGTCCAGAGATAGAAAAATTACAGCAACTAAACGATTCCAACAAATCGGTATACCGTCAGTACATACCAGTATACCATAGATATGCCGATTTAGGTCACAGCCGGTTTCTAGGATTCCAAGTCGGGCCAAATCGGTATACCGTCGGTATACACCAGTATACCGTCGGTATATCAGTTCTCAAAGGCAATTCTAGGAAAAGTCAAAGAATGATGGATTTTCGGAACTGAAATCCCGTTCCAAAACTTAACAGAAACTGGTCCAGCAAGTTGTCAAGTCTAATGTTAAGTCTCATATAACATATAAACTTAACGAAAATATCTCACCAAAAATCTTGAAACTATCTCAAAAGCAAAACAAATATAGGCCGAAGTATACCGACGGTATGCCGGTCAGGTGCAATTTTGCGAAAAATTCCAAGTATTCACGAGATCCAATAAAATATAGTATATATAATATAAAATACGTATCCATATACCAATACAGATACTGTGAGATGGGTCTCACAATAACAGAGCCAGCAACGGTCTCTTCAGACATATTACTCCATCGATATGCATTCAAAGAAGGTAGCTCCTCCATCTCCCTTTCAACTTCTTCTGGTGATGAAGTGCCCATCGACCAAAGAAGGCCTTCTGATGAGAACGGACCTTGATCCTATCGAGACTTGTCCCAATCACTGCTCTATTTTGACCATCTTGTGTATCATATATGGAACGACAAGACTAGTATATAGTAATTTTTGTTATATTTTCTAGTTTTTTACAAATTATAATTTTTTTAGTTTTTATTTTATTTTACCTATCTATTTTTTAGGAGACATGTCGGTTACTGAGAGTTATAAACTATAAAATTAAAATGCCAGGCTTGGGGCTAGGATAACTTGGACGACTATGTCAAGAACAAAGCCAATGGTCTGCAATATAGACAAATACTCCTATCAGATGGTCGATGATGTACTAATATCCGCATTCGCCAAGAGGTGGCATCCTGAGACCAATACCTTCCATCTCCCAAGTGAGGAGATGACAATTATCCTAGAAAACATGCATCATATTGGGCTGAAAGTAGATGGTAGAGTTGTGAAGCACATTAATGAGAACCCACAAAAATGGGACAATGAGTGTGTGACACGGGCCTCCAATTCCTTGGGAGTTGACGCCTATCAGTTGATGTCCCTTCCCGATTTTAAAAAGTCATAAGTTATTCCATCAAAAAATTGGTTGAAGAGATGAAGAAAATGGATCCCGAGGATGATGATGCTAACCTGGACTCGTTGAAGGATCAGGATATCCATAGATATGTGATATTCATCTTGGGGTCTGTAGGCATTCCAAACAAGTCTAGAACAATAATATATGCAAAATATATTTGGAACATCGAAGATACCTCCCACTTGGATGATATTTCTTACAGTAATGGTATATTGACGTACCTTTATCCGAGCTTGGGACTGCATCACGTGAAGACTCTAGGACAATATTAGGCCGCATGATTCGTTTACTTGTACAATAACTTCACCTACACTCTAATATATGCATAATGTTATATTTATTGTCATGGTTTAATATGACATTTATTGTCTATAAATAGGCATGGATATACGAGCACTTTCCTACTCTTAAGCGGGCTACGCTCAAGAGCGATATGATGAGTCCCTTCCTATGATGTGTATACATGGAGACCCAATAAGAAAGATGTCAAACTCCAACATACATTGGCCACAAAAAGGATGACACTTGACGATATTTTGAAAAAACATGTGAATGAACACCCTTAATTTAATTTTGCCCTCATGCACTTAATCTTATCGCACCTTCATGGGAATAATTTTTAGATAGTTTGGAATCTATAAGTGGATTTACGAGATACAACATGTCTTATTCAACCCGTGTTACTATTCCATGTCTTGATCATCTACCACAAGATCGAGGATCCTTACAAGCCAAAGGGAGTGTTTCGCCAGTTTAGTTTGGTACAAAAGATACTGACACACTCATTGAGGATGATTTTAGCCCCAAGAGGAAAGAAGACATTAAATTATGTGTCGACGGTCTACAATAGCGTGTCAACGTCTTGTACCAATGGCACAGGCACGTACTTGGTGTGGAGGAACGTGAATGCACAATTCACATGTGAGATTATCATATCGTTAATTGCCGATACCAATACAAATATATATACATTTCATAAATCCAAAATTATCTAGTACTATAAAAAACTATATATGCTTTTTTTATTACCTTCTCCAAAATTATACAAAACTATACATTTAATTCTATATACGTTTTTTCATATTCTATATATGTTTTTTCATATTCTTTATATGTTTTTCTCATTCTCTGTATGCTTTTCTTATGGAAACTATACATATCACAAATTGGATTACATCAATCAATAACAACATCATAAGAGTACTTAGGCATGACTCAGGGGTCTTCAATCTTCATCATCTTCTTGAACGCATATATTGCATTCGTGCACGGGGTCATCAATGTGATCGCCTCGGTAGGCTTATGTCGATATCAAGCCGTAGAAGGTGGAGGAATAAAAGAATGATCGATCAATCTCGAGATGACAAAGTGCTTCCCAACACATCCTATAACACATAGACTAGTTTGTATGTGGTTGGCCGGGAGAGCATATATATCTTCGAAAGTAATACAAATAATATCATATACCTATTGGCAAATAAAAATGTAATATATGGCACAGATATATAGTGGTCTTCACTAGTAACATGCTCCGTGCACGGAATGCTAGTCAACAAGACTCCAATAATTTATTCATTGAGTATCTTGGTGTAGAAAGAAAGACGAGTCTCTAATCTTGATACAGCTCTTCTCTCATTACAAGAAAATAGGGCTTTTTTGGCATTTTTTTGACGTTTATGGCAAAGTCGGCTAAGGCCTAATATACCGACGCTCTACAATAAACGTTGACAAAACTGATGTTTGCTTTCAAACGTTAAGGAATTATAAGAATTTCGTAAAAATATCAAATACGTGGGGCTTTTCCGATGTTTTTTTTCTTCTAAAGTTATCGTCAAGTCAGCTTAGGACTGACGTTTGACAATAAAGGTGGACAAATACAAGTCATTTGCTTGCTGTCAAATGTCAAGGAATCTACTACCTACGTTTGGCCCCCAAACATTTCCCCAAATTTTAAAATACTTAATTTTTCTTTTCATTTCACTATAATTCATCCCCTCTCAAATCTTCTTTAATTGCAACATGACTATATATTTGCTCCAGAATATTTTAACCTATAAGCTTTCATATTTTTCCTTCAAACATAAGAAAACCAGTTTCACTCGTCTAAATCTGGTTGGTTATCCGGCATGATTCTCCAAGTGCTTTATAACTTGATGGTTTGGAGAAGAGCTCTCAAATGGGAATATGTTCGAGTGATTGGTTGTGGAAGAGCTTATCGTTTCTAAGTACCTATTATTCAAGAAAGATTTCTCAGATAGGATGTCAGTGCTATGAATTTTAACTTGTTCTATTCTGCTAAAGGTACTATTATAGTAAAATATTGTATTTTGATCAAAAAAAAATTTATTTTGCAAATTATATATAGTTGAACTTATAATGCTAATTGGAGTGTGGTTTAATTAATCATTGGGAAGCTGGTTGAATACAAGTGCATCGCAAATATATTCAAATTATTATTATTTTTTAATATGGCTACCTATATCGACGCTTTTGTTAAAACTTTGGAAAATTATTAGGAAAAGGCTAGGAAAGTAAATTCTAACATAAAACTTTGTTAAAACTTTGGAAAATTATTAGGAAAAGGCTAGGAAAGTAAATTCTAACTTTGGAATTTTTTTCTTTGATTGGTTATCCGGCATGATTCTCCACAGTCTCATTATTTGTCTTGTAAAAGGTATATTGATTATTGGCGAGCTCGGCCTCGAAGGCGATATAGAAGCAACACCAGTAACGGTGGTAGAGGCAGCAGTCGCGGGCAAAGAATCTCCAGCACTTTCAGCTGGGACTGTGGAGGCTCCTTCTTTAAAAGGCGAAGGATCCTTAATCAAAGAATCATCCCTAACAGGGGAAATAATAGGCTCACTCCTGGAAGAGGTCCCCTTGGTGGAAGTCTTTTTAGGACCTCTGGTAGTCTACTTCTTCTTGCGGGGGGAAGGCTCTTTCAGAATAGAAGCCTTTCGTTTATTGGAAATAATAAGAGGCTCTGCTGGCGGAGCTATTACGCCTCTCGATAAAATCAACAAATAATCATCTGCACCAGTAGCTTCATCACCTTCATCAGAGGAGACAGATGGTATCTCCTCTCTTCCAGTGGACTTATGGGAGGGCATTCTGAAACTTCCATGTACATCAAAATCATGATAGAAGGTATTGATGGACACATAAAAGTGCGCGTATGAATGAAGAATGCGCAAGTCCATGGAGAGAGAAGTCGCGGGCACAGCAAAGGTTGCTCCAGTACAACCCATGATGAAATACCACCATCCTCTTGTTTGATAATAAACGAAAGAAATAAAACTAGGTTTATATGAAACCCTTTCTTAGGTTTACAAACAAGAAGTACAATTAATCCTATATGAGGATGTTAAGTACAAAATTTAATCGGGTAAATATTGCTATAGGAGTCTGATCTGCGGTTGATCGCTTTGTCCCTTGGACCACACGATGATGAAGAAGTATTGTAGAAGAAGTAGAAGCTTCAAAAATTGCAAGAATGAGTGGATGCTCGATGCCAAAATCGTCAATCACTACTCTCTGTCTGTGATCTTCTCTCTTCGATTTTTTGACCTTTCTTTCTGACCTCTGTATAATCTCCTCCTTAACCTTCATGGACGAGGGTCTCTATTTATAGGCGTAGAAACTGAACAGCGGAGAGAACCGCACCTTTTACGCGACGGTTATCATAACTGCTACCCACGTATAAATGATCTTCCGAATAAGCGTGTGACGCATGTCCCATTAAGAGAGAATGCGTATAACTGCTGCAAAGATCACGGCATGCAAGCCACATAGATAACTGCCCCTCTCGTAGAGATGATTGGCGTAGAAGCCAAATAACTGTCTCGTTGGCATAAAAACCAAATAGCTGTTCTGATGACATAAAATCCAAGTAGGCGTAGAAGCCTGATGCTACATAGATAGGTTGCCGGCGTAAAAGATAGCCGATTCTCCTTGACTGAGGTCTTGAGCGTATTTTGGATCAGATAGCCTGTTCACATACCTTTGAAAATATAGCCTGGGTTGGCGTATTTCAAGGAGATAGCATACGGCGTACTCCTATAGTTGAAAATAGCCAGGTCGACGTATTTCAAGGAGATAGCGTACGACGTACTCCTATAGCTGAAAATAGCCTAATGGCGTAACATGCAGAGATGATAATGTGGACGTATTAGCCATAATTATGGCTCACCCAGTATTTGAATGTAGAACCAAATCTCGTGCATTAAATACAGAGATATGCCCCCATCACGCGCATTAACTGCAGAGACGTGCCTCGAGCTCTGTACGAAAAGCAGCTTTTGACGTGGCGGTTCGTTTCGGCTCCTGCTGAGCGTAAAAGCTCACGTCTGCCTGTGTAAAACTAGGCAGCATATTCCTATGAATGCGTAAAAGCAATTTGTATCAAGAAAATGTCACTAAACGACGGTCTGGGTCTCTGTGCTGAATCATCATTACAGCCGTCGTCTGGGTAATCGTGCAGTACTCTTTGTCAGGAATCAGGTTCACTGCATGATCTGACAGGTTCGTTCGAAGAATACGAAGAGTTTCTCGTACAACTTCCCACTGCATTAAAAGCGAGCAGGTTTTACGCCAAAGTGGCGATGTAACAACCTTTTTACGCTGAAGCAGTCTGAAAATACTGCATTATGCGGGTTGTTCTGGAGCTATATTTTACGTTGTACTAGCGTTGAAGCTCTGCTATACGCCGATAGCTCTGAAGTCATGTCTTACGCCGCACAGCACTGAAACTCTGCTTTACGCGGGTTTTATGCATACTGCGTATAATTCTGTAGCGTAGTTTTCATGCTTCTACAAGACCCCCTTCAAAGTTTTCAAATTCTTCGTAATTTGAAATACTTTGAATGAAGCATGAAACGGTCAAATCTGACTCGTTCCTCGGGGCTGATTTCTCGGCGAATGTTTGGGAGTTTGTTGGGATTCGATGTTTTCTCCTCTGCCTATAAAAAGGCGAATGGGTTAACCTATTTTTCCCACACTTCCTTCATCACAAAGAGATGGTTGTCGAACTTCGTCGAGTCGACTTGAGGAAGAAGAAGATCATGTTCTTCCAGCATGTAAGGAGCCGAAAAAGAAGACATCTTCGAGCAAATATCCTCTGCAATGATGGATCATGGAAGGATATCATATCTTCCTTTGTTCGGGATGATCAGCAATTTCATATGGCGATTCGTCCAGGAGAGAGGAATGGTCTCATTTGGCCACACAGCTTGCAAGCTGTATTTTCTCCCATCATGACGGTGGATGAGGGTAGACAGTCTGACCCTGTCTTCCAATATTGAGTTGGGTCTGAATCCTAACTCAATCTGTCATGGCGTATGGAGGGTGGGCTTGAATAATTTATACAGGCCCAGTTATGTATCCTTCCGCCATTAATCATTTTCTTGTTCATCGACTGTGGAAGTCGATGAACTCCTGTAGAAGACAGAAAAGATCTCCACCAATATGAGAACCTGGCAGAACAGATTCTTGGTGTGATCCCAAAAGAAAATGAGAAACCCTTTGTAGAAAAAGGATTTCCATCATATATAGTCATGAAGATGAAAAACCCTTTGTAGACTGGATTTCCATCATATGTAATCATGATTAATAAAATTGTCTTCTTTTACGCATCTGATGATTTGCCATATTTTGCTGTGATGGAGGCTGAATAGTGTGCAGCTTCAACATGTCTGAATAACTTTACGCCGACTCTGATAAAAAGAGTATCTGATCTCATCCCGTCTTTTATGCGTAACTGAAGACGCGTAGAAAAGCTGCTTAGCATTTAAGTCGAATATCCAAACTATCATGCTGTTTTGGACAAGGAGTAGCGTAGAATTCTAAACTGTCACTTCTCTGATAAGAAGAATTCTTGTTCAGACCATCGTCTTCAAGAATGATTTTCCAAAAATCCCTTGAACTAGGGCGAGAAATGGCTGTCAAAACTGGCCATGCTTGAACTGTAGAGAAAAGATTCTGACTGGATTTTGGATGAACTTCCAATCGACCCAAGAAGAAGAGTCATTTTCAATGCTGAACTCTGTATATTTTGGATACTTGGGATATTTTGAGGCCAAAAAGGAGCATCTTCTGCGTGAACCCTTGTAATTGGCCGTCTTGAGAATTTGTTCAGATATACGCATACTCTGACCTGCGTATTTTTATATATGTGGAAAGTCATAGATCCGTAATGTAGATGAGCATAAAATCATAGGTTTGTAGCCTCTCGAGCGTAAAAGCTGCTGAGCATAAAAGCATCCGGGCGTGAAACCATAGATTTATAGCCTCTTAAAAAAAACTTTCGAGCATGATGTCGTAGATTTGTAGCCTCTGAGCGTAAAAAACTTATGAGCGTAAAATCATAGATTTGTAGCCTCTGAGCGTAAAGTCGTAGGTTTGTAGCCTCTCGAGCGTAAAAGCTACCGAGCGTAAAAGCATCCGGGCGTAAAACCATAGACTTGTGGCCTCTGAGCGTAAAAACCGTAGATTTGTAGCCTCTAAGCGTAAAAGCTCCTTAGCATAAAAATCGTAGATCTGCTCTGCACGAAAAACTTTTCGAATTCGCTGATTGTCCGTCTTCCCTAAATGATAGGCTAACGTGGTCCCCAATCATAACCGAATATTAAATATCGGATTTGGTTAGGGATTCGAAGAGTTTATCTGAACTTTATAAATACCCTAAGACCTTCAGAGAAGAAACTCTTCATCTGTCTTTTGCAAAAATCCTTTGTTTCTTTGAGAGCTCTTCTTCGTCTCTTCTTTTAAGAACTCTAAGTTTTAGCCATGGCACCAAAACAAACTTTCACCGCTAAGGGAAAGAAAGATACCTCTTCTTCTCGCTCCTCTGCTCAAGCACGAGCGACTCCCATTGTGCTGAATGAACCTCGCTCTGAACGAAGTGCTCCACCATCAAGCTGTGCACCAGGCATCATAGGTAAAGCTTTTGGGACGAGAAAAACGAAGAAAACCCTTCGCACCTGTGCTGAGAGCCTCTTTGAGGAAGATGATGCACAGGGATATTTTATTATTTATGCCCACATTCCTAATGTGTCAGCGTAAAAACTCCATATTTTCGCAATCTGGCATAAAAGCTTTGACTGTCAAAATTTGGCGTATACTACAAACTTTGAGTGTTACGCTCTGGATGAAAATTTTGGCGTAACAACTCAAATTTTGGCAGTCTGGTGTAAAAACATAGACTGTCAGATTTTTGTGTATACTGCCAATCTTGAATTTTACGCCTCGGAAATAGATTCCAGCGTAAAGCTGTATACTGTTGATCTTTGGCTTAAAAGCATAGACTGTTGATCTTTGGCGTAAGCTTCAAGACTGTAATGTCTAGTATAGAAACTGACTTGTTCTTCTTGTATTTTGTAGTTGACTTACAGATACCTCTATTGGCTGAGGTGATGGGTTCTGCTGGCTCCCGGTGGGATTCCTCCTCTTTTTTGTCTGACACCTCCTTCATGTAGTCTTGGGTGTACAACATGGCATCGAAGTAGTAGGATTCTACTCCTTCAAACGGGTTAAGGTCAGCAAACTCCGTTTGTACTGTTTCTTGGGCATCTACATATTTGAAGCATTGATGTAGAGTCGAAGGAACGATGTTGTGATCATGGATCCATGGTCTGCCCAACAGAATGTTGTAGGACACCTCTGAATCAATGACATAGCATGTAGCCACTGATCTGAGGTCGCCAATCTGGATCCTCAGACAAATCTTCCCCAACGGCTTACTTTTCTTGGCGTTGAAGCCCACGATTGTAGTGGTGGTGTAAGCCAATTCGCTGGTAGGAATCCTCAGCGGTCTGAGCAGACTATGAGGAATGATACTGATTGATGATCCCGGATCTATGTGAATCCGGTCGACCTCCATGGAATCGACGTATCCGGTGTAATAGAGGGGTCTGTCATGCTTGTTATGCTTCAATAATATGTCATCTTGAGTTAAAGTGATATTCAGGACCACCTCTATCACACTATGGCATTGAGGACATGCCACAGGTTCTTCATCAGGGGGCTTGAGCTGGGTCAAGTATGTATCCGCCTTCATTAATGCTTCATTCAGGGTTTGACGAGTGTCTTTAGAGAGCTTGAGTAGTTCAAAAATGGACAATCTGGCTGGTGTATTAGCCAACTGGGCCAGGATATCGAAGTTATATGGCTTCTCCATACCTTTGTTTTGAATATTCTTCAAAGGTTTATCAAAGCGCACTTCTTTTTGCTTGCCCTTGTCCTCCGAAGTAGGTCTAGAAGGACCTGCCTCTGGTATGACAGGTTCAGGTTCTGGAAGTTTGGCAGCTGAAGTGTCTACCGATGCATCTTCCTGACTTCCTCCATAGTCCTTGAGGTAGGCTTTTCCTGAACGGGTTCCGGTAGCCAAAACCTCTTCTTCTGATGTCGAGGATATCGCAACCATATGACATGGTCTACGCTTCGAGTTTTTTTTAGACTTAGCCTTAGCAGCTTGAGTCTCTTCCTCGATCTCTGACACCAGATCTGGATGAACCCATATAATCTTGCCACGCTGGGTAGTTAGGGGTACCAGGTCATAATTTTGACCCCTGGCCGGAGGAAGATTAACAATATTCATCATTGTCCGGGAAATAGGTACGACCCCATCCAGAACTTCTTGAGAAGGCAGATTGCCAAATTGGAGAGAGATTATTTTGGCGGTGACCGTCTTCTCGCTATTGCACAGAGTGATGGCCTTAGCGTCGATCAACTCCTGGATTTTTCTCTTTAGTACATAACACGCCTTTGTGGGGTGATGTATGTACCTATGAAAAATACAGTACTTAGGGTTATTGGTACTGCCGACTTCATTAGGCCGCTTTACCTCTGGGAGGGTAATCTTGTCGCTTTTGACTAGACACTCGAATATGCTCGGAATATCGTCGTCGTCAAAAGAATATACTTCAATGGGCCTGGAAGTCCCAGGTTTCGTCTGTGTGGTTGCCGCAGTCTTTTGCCTGGACATATTGATCGCCAGAGCTTCTTTTCCTTTGGAACCACGAGGATGGTCGCTGTTGGAGAATGACCTCTTGCCTCTATCAGAGGCAGATATCATAATTCTATTATCATGCGCCTTCCGACTGTTGTCTTCAGCGGCTACCACTGAGATAATAAATGAGGGCCAATCATGGAACTGATATGGTCCTGATATGGTCCTGTGAACACCGAGATCACCGGAAGAAGATTCTTCCTGCAAATGTCCACCAATGCCGAGCCTGGAACTCCGGGAGGCATTTGCAAAGTGGCTTGACGAAAACGTTCGATGAAAGTGCGAACGTTCTCTTTCTCTTTCTGTTTTACTTTGATGAGAGAGGACATAGACATGTCTATCCCTCCTTCGTAGAATCACGCGAAGAATAAAGTTTTGAAATCTTCAAAGGAAGTAATATAGTTGTCCGCAAGACTACGGTACCACTGATAAGCCACCCCCAAGAGACAGCCTTTGAACACTCGAGTGAGAAGGGCATCATTCCCTTGCAATAACACCGTCATCATACTAAAGTAGTTCATGTACTGGCTCGGTGATATCTTTTCCTCAAACAAAGCCATAGCCTGTGGTTTGTATTTAAGAGGGAAAGGAATCTCATCCCAGATAGCTGGATAAGGCTGGTTGATTCCCAATTTCTTGAGCTGGTCCTTACGCTTCAAGGCATCAAATTGGGCTTTCAATTCCCGCACTGCCTGCATCGGATCTTCAGCTGGTAGAGGGACCACGGAGTGGTGAGAGATCGATTGTATTGTAACTCCAACAGGAAGCAATACATTCTCCGAATTAGGAAGTGGAGGAGCTGCTGAGTCCTGATTTAGAGCTGGCTCCTGATTCGTATTGGGTGGTGGTAAGTCCACCCCCACACGTATTTGAGTCGGAGGAACCGATGCTTGAGCTATAACAGCTGTGTATTAAGTCAGCATCATCTGGTGCATATTCTCCATCATGGACCGTATCTCTTTTAGAGATGTCTCCAACACAGCGATGCGTTGCTCAGTACTTCCTGATGGGGAAGCCTCTTCGCGTTCATCTTCAATGGCATAGACTCCCATTTCTCTGGATGTCATTGAAGGGTTAGTATAGGTCTCTGTAGAGATTGACTCTATACTTTCAGCATCTGATTCGGGAAACTGATGACCCCCAGTGTCGAAATCAGAAGAATACGAAGCCGGTTGTCGTGACCTCGAACGGGTATTTTGGAACACCCCAGCTTCAATGTTCTCAAGGAGTTTGTCGAATCTCCTTTGGCTCAGAGTTCTTTAGGGATGACGTCTTGAAATTGACCTTCCTCTAGGAACGTGTGAAGCCATGTTCACTGATGCATATGTAGGCTCTTTTTCCTGGAAAGACAAAGAGTAGTTCAACCGGTCGAAAACTGACCATTTTACCTTAGAACAACAATAATTAACTATAACTTTATGACTATTACAACAGTGCTCCCTAGGAGGCGTAATAGACATGTTGGAAGATCCTCTATCTTTGCGCTTCTGAATCAGAAATTCACGCAAGTCAGGAGGATTAACAGAAGAAGAAGAAGAAGGTTTGTTCCTCATGTTTACATTAGTTGGAATGCGGATATTGGGAATCCCAACCCTTTCTCTGCCGTAGGAATACAGCAGTTCAGCCATATGAGCAGCACATGATCCATGAGGAGCGTATCTATCCACAAACTGGGTCTTCTTTACGTCGAGGGGCTTCTCCTGGCGTAATTTGGAATTTTGCTCAGGCTGGCGTAAAACTGAGGAAGTCCTCAATCAGCCATCAGCTTCTCGCGTAATCTAGAGAGCAGACAGATTCTTCTCTTGATGGCGTAAAGGCCGAGAGGTTGGGAAATCCGCCATTTGTTTTTCCTTGCATAGATTGCAGGGACCCTCTGCTTTTCCACGGAAGGAAGATGTATTTTTATGCGTGGAACGCGTTTGGAATTTCTGAATTGGCACTGAGGCATTATCAAAAATTTTGTCTGCCGCGTCACAGACGGGAGACTGAATTTTACGCGCAGGGCGCGGAGCAGACTTCTGGGTTAGCACTGTGACATGGACAGAAGCTTTGTCTGCCATGTCACAGACGGAAGACAGAGTTTTACGTGCAGAGCGCGGATTAGACTTCTGGGTTAGCACTGTGTCATGGCCATAAGCTTTGTCTGCCACGTCACAGATGGGAGACAGAGTTTTACGCACAGAGCGTGGAGGTTGCGAAGCTACAACCTTGTTGGTCGGAGAAACCAGAGAGTCGGCAGGAATAGTAGGGGATGTCCGGGGCATCCACACCTTACGCAATTTCCTGTTGTCTTAGACGGAGAGGGAATGAGAGCTACCCCCTGCTCGAAGCATGTCTTCGTAGGCTGACTGGTCGAACTGGACGACCAAGGTCTTCTTCATTGATCCTACTGATACTGCATCGTGTTGAGCAATTGCTTTCTCGTCAGATGAGAAAGTAGTCCCCAGCAGAGTCGCCATCTTGTGTTTGATAATAAATAAAAGAAATAAAACTAGGTTTATATGAAACCCTTTCTTCGGTTTACAAACAAGAAGTACAATTAATCCTATACGAGTATGTTAAGTACAAAATTTAATAGGTAAATATTGCTATAGGAGTCTGATCTGCAGTCGATCACTTTGTCCCTTGGACCACACGATGATGAAGAAGTGCTGTAGAAGAAGTAGAAGCTTCAAAAATTGCAAGAAGGAGTGGATGCTCGATGCCAAAATCGTCAATCACTACTCTCTGTCTGTGATCTTCTCTCTTCGATTTTTTGACATTTCTTTCCGACCTCTATATAATCTCCTCCTTCACCTTCATGGACGAGGGTCTCTATTTATAGGCGTAGAAACTGAACAGCGGAGAGAACCGCACCTTTTACGCGACGGTTATCATAACTGCTACCCACGTATAAATGATCTTCTGAATAAGCGTGTGACGCGTGTCCCATTAAGAGACAATGTGTATAACTGCTGCGAAGATCACGGCATGCAAGCCTCGTAGGTAACTGCCCCTCGCGTAGAGATGATTGGCGTCGAAGCCAAATAACTGTCTCGTTGGCATAAAAACCAAATAGCTGTTCTGATGGCGTAAAAGCCAAGTAGGCGTAGAAGCCTGATGTTGCATAGATAGGTTGCCGACGTAAAAGATAGCCGATTCTCCTTGACTGAGGTCTTGAGCGTATTCTGGATCAGATAGCCTGTTCACATACCTTTGCAAATATAGCCTGGGTTGGCGTATTTCAAGGAGATAGCATATGGCGTACTCCTATAGTTGAAAATAGCCAGGTTGGCGTATTTCAAGGAGATAGCGTACGGCGTACTCCTATAGCTGAAAATAGCCTAATGGCGTAACATGCAGAGATGATGATGTGGACGTATTAGCCATAATTATGGCTCACCCAGTCTTTGAAAGTAGAACCAAATCTCGTGCATTAAATGCAGAGATCTGCCCCCATCACGCGCATTAACTGCAGAGACGTGCCTCGAGCTCTGTACGAAGAGCAGCTTTTGACGTGGCGGTTCGTTTCGTCTCCTGCTGAGCGTAAAAGCTCACGTCTGCCTGTGTAAAACTAGGCAGCGTATTCCCTTGAATGCGTAAAAGCAATTTGTATCAAGGAAATGTCACTAAACGACGGTCTGGGTCTCTGTGCCGAATCATCATTACAGTGGTCGTCTGGGTAATCGTGCAGTACTCTTTGTCAGGAGTCAGGTTCACTGCATGATCTGACAGGTTCGTTCGAAGAATACGAAGAGTTCCTCGTACAACTTCCCACTGCATTAAAAGCGAGCAGGTTTTACGCCAAAGTGGCGATGTAACAACCTTTTTACGCCGAAGCAGTCTGAAAATACTGTATTACGCGGGTTGTTCTGGAGCTATATTTTACGTTGTACTAGCGTTGAAGCTCTGCTGTACGCCGATAGCTCTGAAGTCATGTCTTACGCCACACAGCACTGAAACTCTGCTTTACGCGGGTTTTATGCATACTGCGTATAATCTTGTAGCGTATTTTTTATGCTTCTACACCTCTAGCTCCATCAATAAGCCCATATTTGAATTTGAAGCTGATGATGGGATTTTCCACGTGCAACTGATCATACCCAAATTGTCTGGCAAAACGGCTAGGCAGATAAGGCTCCAAGTAGCAGCGGTCCTCACTCCTGTACAACAGGTGGGAAGGTCTAATACAGACCAACCAGTAAAAGACTTCAGGAGAAAGAATAGTCTTTCCCTGACCTACATCCTGAAGTTTAGTCCCCTGTTGATTGATATGTACGGGGGGGACGGTGCAGAAGAATTTTCAACTATGGGCAAAATTTAGTGCTAGTCGACAATCTATGACGCTAGTCATATTCCATAAAGAATTCTTGTAATTCAACAAGAAGTTATTGCCCGAACTACTGGCAGATCCGGGAGACATCTGTCATGCCCCAGTCCCAAATATGTAGGACTAGGAACACGTAAGCATGCCAGCCGCATGGATATGACAACACCAATATATGGAAACCATAACCCATACGTACGCTGTAATATGAATATAAACTCACATGTGGTATATATAATGTCATAAGTCACAGATATGCTAATCTCATCCACACAACAAGTCATAGAAAAGAAATACTAAGCTAGAATAAGGAGTCTGAAATATCCAGAAAATAATAGTCGGGTGGAGACAAATCCACTACCAATAACTATAACCAAAACTAAAATGAGAGAGGAGTATAAAGTCTCCACTATAAAATAATGTGAAGACAGAAGTGCATCAGCTAAAAGAATCCATCGCTAGATAATCAACGATGCTCAGAAGGTAAGACCTCCTCGACAGAAAATAATGCGTCAGGTCCAGGCCCATACTCCAGCAAATACTCAAGAGAAGATACACCTGGCAGAGGCCCAGGTCCTCAGAGGGACGTAACAAGATACAGAAAATACGAGCCAATTTGAATACAGTAAACATGCATATGGTTTGAAAATAGATAAGTACGCTGTACAAGACAATCTATATGAATGCAAATAAGGATAACTTTTCGACGTATGGGCAAGGGTAGGCTACTCGATCTACCTCACAACTCACACACACGTCAATGGACATCAGAAATCGACATACCGCGGGGGTAGCGACCAGCGAGACTCCAGAAATCGACATACCGCGGGGGTAGCGACCAGCGCGACACACGCCCGTAGTGCGAGCTATATACTACGGTTTACCAGAGTGGTTAAAAGCCCATACGCCTAATGATTGTCCTCCCATGATACTAGGTGCCATGTGTGTGTCAACATATCTAATAAATAGTAATGACTGAAGAAAAACTACACATGCAAGAACTATACAGAAATGAAATAAATAAAAAGAAATATAAATAGCATGCAAAGTACTGTAAACAATTTGGCAAGATATCTTGCCTGGTAAGAAAGCTGCAAGGTGTATTGTCCAGAAGTCAAACGCACAGGATCAAAAGCTATGGCCGCAGAACAATGTCTCCGGATGCTGAAATAAACATCATCAACATTTCCGGAATGAGCAAAATAGCTAAAAAGCACATCCCTTTCGTCCAATTTGGACACAGGGGCAAAACGATAATTTTGGGCAAAAGTGGGGTCCACGTGTGGCCCACTTTGCACCGAAAAGCGTGCCGAGGGTAACAGTCTCTAAATGGTACAAACTATAGGTCAAACAACTCTAAATGTCAATACGAACCCAACGGTATGTCCAAATGTGAATTCCGATGAGCCGAACACAATTTGTCCAAAAAGTCAACTGTGGGACCCGACAATTGGCGATTTGGTCAACCGTCTCAGAATTACGTGAAAATTGGGTCACAGGACCAACGCGTTACCATGAGTCCAGTGACGCAAGTTTCGTCGCAATCTGACAAGCGTGCACAAAATACGCGCAAGTTCCACAAAAGTTACGATAAGGGGTGTGTCCGCGGATACGGTCTGATTCCGGCGTGCACACGCGTCCGAATCAGTCTCCACGAATTTTTACGTGTCCGGTTACGCTGCATGCACCGTTCGGTACACTTGGTACACGGCGGGGCGGTCCCGTTTGGCGGGACGCACTCCGTTTTTCAACTTTTAGAAATCTGAAAAGTGGGTTCGTGCAGTTTTGTGACGAATTTAACTATGTCCACAACAGCTAATAATATAGGATTATTTAATAAAAAATAAATTAGGTCAAGTGTTCTACATGTATTAAAAAGAATCACCGAATTCGGATCTCTGTGGTGGGAGATACGAACTCGACAATATGGGCGGTCACCGCAGTTTTCTGCGATCCCAGAATTGGGTCTGCTTGCGCCCACTTTGGATGCTGTTTTTCGCCTAGGGGTACACATTTTTCGAGGTTGGCTATAATACAAATATGGAAGAGGGTTAAGGGGTGAGCATACCGGTGAAGACGGAACGGCGTTTGGTTGAGCGAGTCGACGGAAAACAACTCCGGAGCGAAGGTGCCTCGTGTGGAAATCTGCAGTGCGCGAGGTCGGAGTCGTCGGAATGGTTTGGACGGCTTGACGGGGTTCTCTGACTGTGGCGGCGGCTCTAGATGAGAAGAGGGGGTCTGAATATTTTAGGTTAAGATTTTATGAATTAATATATATATATATATATATATATATATATATATATATATATATATATATATATATATATATATATATATATATATATATATATATAAAAGGGAGAGGAGAGAAGTGGGTCGGGTTTCCGGTAAGCGTGCAAGGGGGAAAGGAAAAACTTGGCTGTTGTGTTTTGCTTGCTTACGCATGCTACTTACAACTTTGCTTGGCTGCTGCTTTGCTTTGCTTACGCATGCTAGCAAGTTGCTAAGCAAAGTTGCTAACTTTGCTGTGCATTATTAGTTAATATAATTAATAATTGTTATTATTAGTTTATGTATTATTAGTATTATTAATTATTCTTTATACTTTTCTTTTCTTTTCTTTTCTTCTTCTTAAATATATATATATATATATATATATATATATATATATATATATATATATATATATATATATATACTCACAAGAAATTTATAGATTAGAATAATGCACACCGTTAGGCTAGCAACTGCTCAAGGGGTCTCCTACATGGAATAAATTTCAAAAAATTCCTAATGGTCCCATAAATCCTCTAAGTGCCCGAACACCTAAAATAAAAATTATTAAAAATCTATTTCTCCTATTTAGCCACTAAATACTATATTTAAATTATTAATTAATAAAAAAATAATAAATACGTTTTTTTTTTTGAAATAGGGGTTTTACAACATCACTCTGGTGTTGTGAAGGATTAACCATCCCATCAAATATAAGAATGGCAATTCTACTCTGGGATATCCTTCACGCTGTGTAATATCGGCCAGCAGCCCATCGGTAATAGCCCTCATGCCAGCTTGTATCCTGCATACCATGGCAGGGAGCAGGCCCAATCTTGCTCCAAATACCAAACGCACTGCGGGCCATAAGGTGTTGCGATGAATGCGACCCGCAAACGCCATGCCAGGCACCACCCATCGGCGTAGCCAAATAGACAGGAAGCCAGCCAGTTTAGCTTCTTTTGACAGAGGCTTTCGGCAATGCCTCATATAACTGTAGGCTTTGGTTCCTGCAGGATAACCCCCTATCTCTTCATTGAAAACACAATCTGGAGCCCCTGCATCTTCAATAAGATCATCGATTGTGTTGGCATTAAGAATGCTCAGAGGGTTCAAAGGTTTGTTTTTGCTATCTACAACCTTGTCCTGCTTGGCATCTCTAACCTGATGGAAGAAGAGATAGGATACCCATTTGTTAATATGGGCTAAATTAGAAGGCTCTCTATAGAAAGTGGTGCATACAAGATAGTGGCTCATCAGCTCTTGGTATACTGCCACTACCCGAGGGTTGGTATCCTTCAACTCTCTGTTGGTGGGGACGTACTCTTCATAAGGAATGTCTCCCATTAGCAGCTTTGAGATATCTGCCATCTCATGAAGGGCTAGGCCCAACTCACCTATCGGAGTGGCGAAAGTCCCAGTTAGGGAGTTATATCGCTCCATCAAAGCCAAGAACAAATTAGGGTTGATAGGCAGCCCAACATTAGTAGCACTGACAGCCTCAAGTAAGTTAATACTTTCTAGCTCCACTTGAAAGTGCTTCAAGGCCCATGCAGTTAAATTGGCCCATCGAAGATTCTGGGGCTTAAGCCATCCACTGATGCGAGGGTTAACCCTGGGATATACTCCTCCCTGCTCCATGAATTCATTGCAGAAAGTTGCATTTGAAATGGCTGGATCAAGGAAGAGTCTTCACTCGGGACGTTGCCCGGTAGTAATCCTCTGAAGGGCATGACAGGGCCGGAGGGACTACTTACAAAGGATCCTTGGTTTAATCCTTTCTTATAAAAGATCTTCCCTGGCTGCCCATGAAGATCAGGAGTCGGAGTCCATGCCATCCTTCTGGGATGTGTGGTATGGAAGAATGCAGAGATAGGATAATCTCTGGACATCTTTGGCAGGAACATGACCGTGCCCTTAGCAGAAAATACCCAATCTTCCTTCTTTGGCTCTGTCTGGAATTGCTTATCAATAACATCCCCAAATAAGAAAGCCGGTTTCTTATACTCAGTTCTGTCTATGTACGTCAAGGATTCCCTATTGATCATACTCAGCAACATTCTTTCTCCTTGGGCGGAGATCAGAGTTTCCCTTTCTTGAGGATACTCGTTTCCAGAGATGGGGAAGTCACATGGGACAAGTCCTCAAAGTAGTTGGAATTCAGCATTCCATTAGCAGAGCCCATCACTTCAGCCAGAGGGGAGATCTGTAGGTCCACTGCAAAAAGCAAGAGAATAAGTCAGTTTTACGCTGGAATTTACTTTTAGTGCGTAAAACGTAAGGTGCTACACTCTTGCAGTATACGCCAAAACTTGACAGTCTGAGTTTTTACGCCAGACTGCAAAAATCTGGGTTTTACGCTGAAATTTACTTCCAGTGCGTAAAACTCAAGTTTTGCAGTATACGTCAAACCTAACAGTTTGAGTTTTTACGCCAGACTACAAAAATTTGAGTTTTACGCTGGAATTTACTTCCAGTGTGTAAAATGCAAGGTTTGTAGTATACGCCAAAATTTGACAGTCTGAGTTTTTACGCCAGACTACAAAAATATGGAGTTTTACGCTGACACATTAAGAATGTGGGCGTATTTGCGCATACACGTATAACGTGTGCGGAGAGTTTTTATTTCTCTCAAAGTTTTACCTGTGATGCCCGGTGCACAGCTAGACGGCGGAGCACTTCGTTCAGAACGAGGCTCGCTTGGCCTAGTAGGAGTCGCTCGTGCTTGAGCAGTGGAGCGAGATGATGAAGCGACTTTCTTTCCCTTAGCGACGGAGGTCTGTTTTGGTGCCATGGTCAATCTGAGGTTTTTTTCAGAAAGAGGCGAAGAGTTTTCAGAAAGAGACGAAGGGTTTTGCAGAGAAAGATGAAGGGTTTTTCTCTCTCATGACCTAGGCCTATTTATAGAGTTCAAGTGACTCTCCGAATCCTTAACCAAATCCGATTTTTAATAGTCGATTATGATTTGGGACCACGTCAGCCGATTATTTGAAAAGGAAGACAGATAGTCACGCTGCGTAACGGATCCCTGATTTTACGCTCAGATTTTACGCTCAGAAGCTACAGATCTACGATTTTATGCTCAGAAGCTACAGATCCATGATTTTACGCTCAGAAGCTAAAGATCTACGATTTTACGCTTAGAAGCTACAGATCTACGATTTTACGCTCAAAAGCTACAGATCTACGATTTTACGCTCAGGAGCTACAGATCTACGATTTTATACTCAAATGCTATGGATCTATGATTTTACGCGCATCTTTAATTACGCGAAACAAATCAGTCAGCAGAATACGCGTATATATTGATAATCTGGGTTTTATGCTTGAAGAAGCCGGTTATAAGAGTTTACGCAGGAAATGCTCTTCTTATCAGCGTTTTCTCTTCTTCTTTTTATTCGAGAAGACTTCATCAGACAAAAGGGCCAAGGAGTTCCCTAAAAGTTTCTGTCTTCACTGGAAGAGAACTTTTCTTCCTTGGCCATTGATAGTTTATTTGAATTTTAGCCAAAATCTAGTTCACGGATAGCCTATTCGGCTGACATTTCTTGCCCTGACTCGAGAATCTTTCGAGAAGCCATTTTTGAAGATGATGTTCTGAACAGATGATTTATGAAGGAGAAATAACGGTTCAGAATTCTATGTGACTCCTGATCAAAAACAGCATGACAATTGGATCTTCAAGACAATTTAATGCTAAAGAGCTTTTTTCGCATCTTCCTTTATGCGTAAATGTGGGGACGTGACTGGAGGCATATTTGTCAGAGTCAGCATAAAAATTACTCAAGCATATTGAAGCTGCGTATTATCATACTTCCTCACAGCAATATGGCAAATCAATAGTGCGTAAAAGAAGACAAGTTTATTAATCATGATTACATATGATGGAAATCCATTTTTTTATAAAGCATTTTTCATTAATATTCAAGATCACGATTACATATGATGGGAATCTATTACGCTAGGTTCTCGTCTGATGGAGATCTTCATTGCTTCTTCTGCAGCACTTCTTCGGCCGGGAGGCCAAGAAAATGGTGAATGCAGGGAGGATACAAAACTGGGCCTGTTTAAATTATTCAAGCCCACCTCCCATACGTCATCGACGGCCATGCTTTAAATTGTGATTGGGGTTCAGACCCAACGCAATACTGGAAGACACGGCCAAGCTGCCCATCAGGGTCCAGCTTCATAATAGGGAAAAATACATCTAGCAAGCTGTGTGGTCTAATGCGACCCTTCCTCTCTCTTTGACGAATCGCCATATAAAATCGCTGATTATCTCGAGCAAAGGAAGCTATAATATCCTTCCATGGTCCATCGTTGCAGAGAATATTTGCTCGAAGACGTCTCTTTTTACGGCTTCTTACATGCTGGAAGAGCATAATCTTCTTCTTTCTCAGTTCAGCCCAATGAATCTCAGTAGCCATCTTTGTGGTGAAGGAAGTATGGAAAAACAAGTTCACTTGCTTGCCCTTATATAAGCAGAAAAGAACATACAAATCCCAACAACTCCTTAAATATTGTCGAAAATTCAGCCTCGAAGAACGATTCAAGTTTGACCATTTCATGCTTCATTCAAAGTATTTTAAATTACGAGGAATTTGAAAACTTTGAAGGGGGTCATATAGAAGCATAAAATACGCTGGAGAATTATACGCGTATTATACAGTCAAAACCTCCAACGTACATGAAGTCCGCGTAAAAAAGAGCTTCAGAGCCATGTGGCATAAAATATGGCTCCAGAGAAGTCCGCGTAAAACAGAGCTTCAGAGCCATGTGGCGTAAAATATGGCTTCAGAGCTGTACGCTTCAGAGCTGTCTGGCGTAAAGCAGAGCTTCATAGCTGTCCGCGTAAAGCAGTGCTTCAAGGCTGTTCTGCGTAAAAGGTTGCTTTACCCTCCCGCGTAAAGTTTAAAATACGTTTGTTTTAATGCAGCATAAAGTTGTACGAGGAACTCTTCATATTCCTCGGATGAATTTGTCAGACAGATCAGTGAACCTGACTCCTGACAAAAGTACTGCACGGTGATCGAGAGGACGGCTGTGATGATGATCTTGCACAGAGACCCAGGTTATCGTTTAGTGACATATTCTTGATACAAGTCATTTTTACGCATTCAAAGAATATGCTGCATATTCTACATGGGCAGAAATGAGTTTTATGCTCAAGATAAAGACAAAATCAGACTCCACGTCAAAAGTTGTTTCTCATACAGAGCTCGAGGCATATCTCTGCATTTAATACACGAGATGGAGGCAGATCTCTGCATTTAATGCACGAGGTTTTGTTCTATTTTTAATGACTGGAAAAGCTAAAACTGTGACTAATACGCTCACATCACCATCCTTGTATTTTACGCCAACTAGGCTATTTTCAACTATAGGAGTACGTCGTATGCTATCTCCTCGAAATACGCCAACTCGGCTATATTTGCAAAGGTACGTGATAAGGCTATTTAGCCCAGAATACGCTTAAGACCTCAATCATGATGGATAATTGACTGAGAAAACTAAAACTGTGACTAATACGCTCACATCATCATCCTTGCATTTTATGCCAACCAGGCTATTTTTAACTATATGAGTATGTCGTATGCTATCTTCTCGAAATACGCCAACTCGGCTATATTTGCAAAGGTACGTGATAAGGCTACTTAGCCCAGAATACGCTCAAAATCTCAGTTGTGATGGATAATTGGCTATTTTACACTGGTTATCTATTATTCATGAATCATCAAGTTTTACACAGAGTTTGGCTTTTACGCCAACAAGAAAGCTATTTGGTTTTTACGCCAACAAGATAGCTCTTTGGCTTTTACGCCAACAAGACAGCTTTTGGCTTTTACGCCAACAAGACAGTTATTTGGCTTTTACGCCAACAAGACAGCTATTTGGCTTTTACGCCAACCATCTTTACGCAGGGGCAGTTACCTACGTGGCTTGCATGCCGTGATCTTCGAAAAGCAGTTATATGCGTTACCTCATAATGGGACACGTGTCATACGCAGATTCAGAAGATTATTTGAACGTGGGTAGCAGTTACTATAACCGCAGCGTAAAAGATACAACTTTCTTCACAGTTTGGCCTTCTACGCAAACTGGACAGTTATTTGACTGATCTCTATAAATAGAGACCCCCGATCAGGGATCAAACGATCAATCAAGGAGGATCAAACAATCCCACAAGGGGATCAAACGATCAATCGAGGGGGACATAAGCACAAGGAGAGATCAGAGAGAGAGAGAGCACAGACAGAGAGTGTTGGTTGACAACTTTGGCAACGAGAATTCAATCCCACTTGCAACCTTTGAAGCTTCTTCTTCTTCTACAACACTTCTTCATCATCGTGTGGTGGAACAAAGTGATCGGCCGCAGATCAGACTTCTATAGCAACTCTTCTCCAGAATTATTTTATTATACTTAACATCCTCGTATAGGATTAATTGTACTCTTTTCTTGTTTGTAAGCAAAAAAGAAAAATGTTTCGTATAAACCTCTATTCTTCACTCATTTGTTTATTCAAACACCGACGTTTATCTAAAACATTGTAAATTCTTGACTAGGGCAAAAATGACGTTTGTGGAAAATGTTGAAAAATGTCGACTTAACTTATGCCAACATTTTTGACCTTTTTCCATCGTTTATAAAACGTTGAAAAAAATCAATTTTCTTGTAGTGATCTAACTCGTCTTTACCCATCATCATAGGGATATCATAAATGTCTTGCAAGTGCATGGAATCCACAGTGACCATCCATTGGAGTATCAACCATAGACCATATGTAACCATGCATCTCTTTCAAAAAACGATTAATGTTTATAGCTTGATAACATGATAATTTATCAATCCCCTTGATGGTGTCCTCATACCTCGCTTTCTTTTCTTTGAATTGTCAACTTGCTTCCTCTTCGAATCGACCACCCCCTCGAATACGGTATCTTGGTCTACTTGCTCTAATCTTCGTTTAATATGCTCAAACAACGATGACTCTCTTAGTCGATGAATCTTTAGTATTTTATTTAGTTTTATACGTGGTTATCCTTAGAATGGTAACAATGGACGGCTCCTCCAATCGAGTAGTTTCTGGATTAGAAAGTTCTTTATTTTAAGCTTAATGAACTTCCTCTCCTGTTCCAAGTTGAATTCCCATCTTGAATGAAGTAGTCACATTTGTGGCAAGAAAAAAAACCATCCACATTTTCTTTTATTTGTAATATCAACAATTGTTTCCACCGTTGATCAACCACATCTAATGGAATATGATGAGATTAATATCGATATTTACTAATCTCATGTGCACAAGAAAGACCAAGGGAGTGTCGATAAGCACAACCACAAACCTCGGCATCATAAACCATAAATTTTGATCCCTTTATCTTCTCAAACATTAAGCCTAATGCCTTGTGAGATACGGCATGGATTAACACATCCAAGAGTGTTTCATTCTTATGTTCATGCTTGGAATAGAGACTCATCTCAAATGATGCCATAATCTCATTTACGGTTGTGGTCAACATTAAATTGATCACTTTCCAAATAAACAAAATTACCGACTAATAACCGTCGATATCCTTTTAGCTATGAGTGTTTTCTTTTAAACCGGTTAGAGGTGGTTGTGTCATAATGCTTCACCATATTCCACTACAAAATGTTCTTTATGGTGGTTTATCCAAGTATCTTTGATGTAAGAAATTCTTGTCTGGGTGCTTGTGTTACGTCCCGCTCCCAAGATACAGGATAAATACGAGGACGAACATGGCTAGCTACACCGTACAAGATATAAAAATGTCTTACAGCGGTCACGGCTGTCTAGAAGACAAATGGGTAAGACTCTATCATGCTATGACGTCAGTCCTAAGGCATACAAATCCTAGTATCTCAATCCATCAAGAATAATACAAGAGTATATCATACATGAAAGTAAATAGGCATCACAAATTACACATCGCATGATCATGAAGCTAGTGAATGCAAAATGTTGCACTAGCAGAGTATAATAATACATGATCAAATATATCAGCCATAGTCTAATATATACATCATGTTGATCGAAGTCAGAGAAGTAGTCTCAAAATAAGGGACAAACACTGTCCCTTGCTAAACACCACAAAAATAAAGTAGTCAAAACGAGGGTAGAAGAAGAAAATGTCACGACCCGCACCCGAAAATTCGGGCACGAGTGCGTGGATACGTCCAGCCTACGCCGCAGTGTCGGCGGTAGTACGCTGTCTAGGGCATCTCCACAGTTAAATTAACACTAGCTCATTCACAGTAATTAAACAGACAAGGAAATGAAAGGAAATGCTGAGATTTTATAACCAGAAAGTGACAATCAGATCCAGAGTTATTACAAAACCAGAAGTTAAATCGGGGACAAACCCGATTACTAAGATGCAAGGAAAACAAATAACTAATGCTAACTACTCTGCAGGAGTAGTCTCCTGTGGGGGAACCTGCTCTGCAACTGTATCACCTGCTGTCTCATAGGGGCCATAATAGGTGGGGGCAAGGTTCTCATCATCGCCTAAAGCAACGGATCCAGTCAGGAAAGGAGCAAAGTACACAATGCACAACAAGATTAAACTAAATATTTATGATAATTAAATTGAGTATCATATTGGGAATATGTATAAAAGAAACACAATATCTCAGAGTTAATGCTATAAACAGGAATATGAGAAAGCAGAAATAATTGAGACAGGAAATAAAACTACTACAGTCAGCAAGAACTATAACAAGATCCAGAAACTATCTGTGTGAACTTGTGTTTGTTTTAGAATACATAGTTGGCATGTAGGGGTTTATAAGGCTAATCCGGCCGTCATAAATGGCTATTAAACAGGGATAATCGAGATCCGGCTGAGAGTACAGTCGCGTACCAACAGCTATTAAACACGACAGGGGAAAGGGTAAACTACATGCCTTCTAGTATTCTCCCACCCGACATGAAAACAAGACATGAAAAACCAGTATTCAAGACATAAAATCCAGTGTTCTAGAACTATGTGTAATCATCAAGGGTACTAGTAAAGCAGGGAATTAATTATCACAAAATAAAGATTTAACTTGAAGTGCAGGTACTTGCCTGTTGTTTGGATCCAATTATAGTTGGGTGTCTCGGGGAAATTTCTAGAGATGAGTCCAGATGCTGAAATAAATATTACCATCATGCTCAGAAGATATCAAATAGTTAGAAATGCCTGTCCTTGGGTCCAATTTGGAGACAAGGACAGAAACGGCAGTTTCGGGTCAAAACAGGGTCCGCCGGTGGGCCCGCTTTGCACCGAAAAACGTGTCCGGGTCAACGGTCTCCAAATTCACCAAAATTAGTGTCAACAGGTCAGGAACGATGATACGAACCCAACGGAACTTCCAGATTTGGATTCCGATGAGCCGATCACAAAATCGCCCGTCGAGCGGGGCCTGTGGGGCCCACGACACGTGATTTCGTCAACGTTCTCAGAATCGAACCAAACTTGACCCACAGGACCAGCGTATCGCTACGAGTACGATGGCGCAAGTTTCGTCTCGATCCGACAAGTGTACAAGAAGTTAGGACAAATTACAGAAAAGTCGAATACGGGACGATGTCCGCGGATACGCGTTGATTTCGGTGTGCACGCACACCCGAATCAGCTTCCGTGAATTCTCACACGTCCGTATCGACGGCGCGCACGTATCTGTGAAGACCGCACGGACCAAGTCGTCCCGTTTGGCGGGGCGTACTCAGTTCCGAGGTAAAACAGGGTCTGATTTTTCCTGTTTTTGGATCGCGGTGTGCGATCACCACAGGACGCGATGCCCCGAGCGGTTTGTCCGGGCACCGAGAGGGTCATACAGGCTTCCCAATGCAATTTACGGAATTGAAAATGGGGCAGCGAGGAGAAAGATATGAGTACCTAAACTGGGTCTCAGAAAACTGGGAAAACCGTGTCCGCGTCGTGTCCGACACAAAAATTGGGGAAAATTAGGGTTAGGGTTAGGGTTTGCTTATGCCGTGCCCTGGCTGGCCGGACTCGGGCGGCTGGACTCGGGGACACGCGGCGGCCGGCTCTGGCACCGAGGGCGAGGGGTCAGGGCGGTCCCGGCCGTGGGGGAACGTCGGTCGAAGGCGGGCAGAGCTGCGGTGAGTTGGGGGGGCCCGACGTCGGCTGAAGGGGAAGGAGGAAGGAGGAGACGAGGGAGGAGGCTGGGGCGAAGTAGTCCGACGGCGAGGCGGCCCACGGAGACGGTTGCGGTGGCGGTGGGTGTTTAGGGTTCCGGCAAGGGGGGGTTCGAGGTGGCCGGGGGTTCTCGGGGGGGGCTTTTAAAGGGGGAGGAAGGGCGGGGCTGACGCGGAGAAGGCGGAGGAGAGGGGACGACGTTGGGGGGTGCTGGCCGGGCGGAGCGGGGATTCCGGCGACGTGGCCGGAGGGGAAGGCGGCGGAGGAAACGGTCAGCAGTCGTGGGGAGGGGAAAGGGTCGGCGGGTCGGGTCTCGGGCGGTCCGGGTCTGGCCGACCCGACCCGCGAGCGATTGCGGGCTGGGCTAGGCCCAGCGGGCTGGGCCAGAGGGAACGGGCCGGGCTAAAAAATAATAATAATAATAATAATAATAATAATAATAATAATAATAATAATAATAATAATAATAATAATAATAATAATAATAAATAAATAAATAAATAGTTTTTTGGGCATTTAAAAATATGTCCGGGGTCCAATAAATTCTAGAAAAATTACCCTAAGTCCAGTTTTCCATTTTACACCCAAAAATGTTATTTTCATAATATTTTAATATTATTTATTATCAATTAAAAATTATGTAATAATTTAAAACCCTGATTTTAATTACAGAAAATTCCCAGAAAATTCTAGAAAATTGTGAAAATCCCAATTTTAATATTTTTGAAAAATCAGGGGCTTACAGAAAACCCACTCGCGAGCATCGGCTGCAGTCCTACGAGTATGAGCCATTTTGCTGGAAGTACGGGGGATCCTGGTTCTCCTCGAGTAAATATGGCCAGACAAAATCAGTGGGGTCGGAACCCCAAGCAACAAGTACCACAAAGGAGCTCAAGGTGATAGACAAAATCTACTACAAACATGCTCAGAAAAGAGCCATAATTAATAAATGCAAGTCGATACTTGTACGGTACCAATGTACTTATCTCAAAAATATTACTGGAAGAACTGATAACAGAAAAACTGTAAAGGAAGATATGGCGGCGAGCGGCAAGAGGGCATAGAAACCACTCTAGATCAGGAACGCAACCCTTAAACCAAACAAGGACCGGAGTTGCAGACCTTCACCCGAGTAGAACTTTGTACTTTATCCACGCGTCGAAAGAATAAAATAAAAAATGACGAGCTTGACGAATCGACAAACATTCATTGCATGGCAAAACATTTCTACCGCTTTCTAAAATTAACTAACTAGGGTTATCACAACCTAGTTACTAATAAATGCATGTTTAAGAATATTACTACCACTGGTTGTCACGTCCTGATCTCCCGCAGGCTAATCGGCCGTCCCCGCTAGGCGAGAATCACCGCGCCAGCGCTCCCGCGGGATGATCGCTTCGGCCTATCTGGGCGTGATGCCGCACGAGCGTGAGCCGCGCCCGTGCAAGGCCGTGGTTCATTGGCTGGCGGTAAGAAGTCTAAGCCATAGAGTCGCACAGATTGTCCAAGTGCAGCGGAATTATAAACGCATAGGCAATTTGGTAACAAGTTCACTGAGTCGACAATAGCGGAAGCATTGAATAACACAAGTTGCAATAAAACTCTCTTTATTGATATCAACAAGTGTTACAGGCGGCGCTTGGCCGAGATTACAATTCGCTCAAGCCTCTCTCTCTGAAACAATAAAAGCGTGCCAAGTAGCTACAATTGTGGAATGATGTACAGGCGATGTTCCAACATTGTGTCTTGTATATGTGCTTCAGTTCCGGACGTAGCACTCCAAGGCTCCAGATTTGACTCCACGCCTTAGCACGCACGAAGGAGGCATCCGCACCGGACGAGGTTCTGCCGCACCCTGCAAACGATCTGGTGGATTATCAGTACATTGAATGCATTGGTCGGGAGGCTACTCGCCCGCTTGACAAATATCACTACCCAATTCTAAAAATAGGATTTTCTTTTTATTTTAATTTGGTAAATTGTGTATTGATCATAAATATTTGTATTTATATTTAATTAGTTGGATGTATTTATTTTTATTGGTTGTTTTAGGGTTTTGGCTAGTTTGGACCCGTGTCAGACCCTATTGGACCATGTCAGACCCTTGTCAGACTCAACCCTTGGTGTAGAATAGTTATTTTATCTTTAATTATCTAGCTGGGTTGTTTTGGATTAGTTAGAATGGTTTAAGAAACCCTAAACCTAAAATCCTAGTTTGGAAGACTTAAGTTGAGGGTATTGTGGTCTTTGTGTTAGGCTCAAACCCTAACCCAATATTTTCCTATATGCGCCCCCCCCCCCCCCCCCTCCTTTCCATTTCCTTCTTTTTCATTTTTTCACTCTCCATTCTCTATCCTTACTTGATTCCTTTACTTCTTCTATTTCCAAGTAAGTATCTTCACTTTCCCTCTCTTCTTTCATTTACTTCTCTCACTAATGCAAACCCTAATCTTCCATTCTTTCTAACCTAGGTGTGTAGAGCCTAGATTTGGTGTAGAAGCTTGGTTTGGAGACTTTGAGACTTGGTGTGGTAAATTCTAGGGTTTTTGGAGACTTTGGCCTTGAGATTTCAACTCCCAAGAGGTAAACCCTAACTTTCCTCTTAGTGATTACTTTAATATAGTGTAATTAGTTATTTGGAACCTTCCTAGACCTTAGAGATACCCATGGGAGGAAGTTAGAACTTGTTTGGATAGGTTTGGAGACTTTGACATAGAATTTTGTGTCAATTTTGGGTGAAATCCGAGATTGGCCCATTTTGGGTGTTACCCTAGGTTAGACGGACCTAGGAAGACGTACTTAGGTGTCTTGAGGGTAGGTTCGTGTCTCCGTTCGGACACGCGAGGTCATATCGCAGAGTTTTGGGCGTTTCGGGCGATTTGGGAGTTTTTTCTTCGACATGGGTTCCACACACATGTAAAAATTTTCCATAGACCTAGAATCAGAGAGTTGGCATTTTTGTGAGGTTCTAGACATCGATTACAACTCGTGGATAAATTTTGGGTCGATTTTGATTAGGTTTAGCGTGCGTTTCGCGAGGTATTATAAGCCGCACTCCAAGTGTTCGTCGAAATGACCAATTGGCCATTTCGACTTGGTTTCTAGGTTTCGGGCTTGTGCGCGGGTTGGTTTAGCCTTGGAGAGTGTGTATTAGGGTTTTCGAGTTTATATATATATATATATGGGTGAGTGTGTGTTTGTGTGTGTGTGTGTATATATATATATATATATATATATATATATATATATATATATATATGTGTGTGTGTGTGTGTGTGTGTGTGTGTGTGTGTGTGTGTGTGTGTGTGTGTGTGTTGAGTAAGTGAGAAGGAAAGAGAGGATGAGAGAGAGAGAGATGAGAAAGAGGGAGAGAGCAGCAGAGCAGCAGCAATTAGCAGTAGCAGCAACAGCAGCAGCAGCAGCAGTTGGCAGTAGCAGTAGCAGCAACAACAGCAATTGGCAGTAGCAGCAGCAGCAGCAGTTGGTAGTAACAGTAGCAGCAGCAGCAGTTGGCAGTAGCAGTAGCATTAGCAGCAGCAAACACCCCCCCCCCTTTTTTAGCTGCTAGCTATGAGATGAGAGAGAGAGAGAGAGAGATTTTATATATATATATATATATATATATATATATATTGAGATAGATGGATAGGTATTTATATAGACGGGTAATAGATATATAGGTGTATATATATATATATATCTATATATATATATAGATATATATTATATGTATAGATATAGATATAGATATATAGATATAGATATATATGTATAGGTGTAGTTAGATGCATAGTTAGTGAGATGAGAAGGGTAAGGCTAGAGTATCTCAATACCTTGAGATACTCAAGGTATTGGGTGTCGGGGCGAGGTATTGGATTTTTGCCCGTGTATGTATATATATATATATATATATATATATATATATATATATATATATATATATATACGTGTTAGGATATATATTAGTGGGTTTAGGCGAGGTGTATAACGTAGGTTGATATATCGGATATCGAGGGTATCCTGGTATCTCAAAGAGGCGAGTTTGAGGGTTTACTAGCTTAATGAGCTAGTTTTGACCTAGAATTTTAGGGGCACCCTAGTTTGACCTAGAGTTGACTGTAATTGTCTCGATTGACCGCCAAAGTCAACATTTGACCTAGTTTTGGCCTAGAGTTGACTTTTTGGACCCCATGTTGACTTTCGACCCAAATTTTATCAGTTTGACCCGTTTGACCTAGAACAACCCTAGAAACTTATTTTTAGTTATTTTATATTTGTTTAACTCTTTAGAACCTCGTTTAACCTTGCTTTTCGTAATAGGTCTTTGTGACTCCAGTCCAGATCTCGATCATCATCAGTTGCTCAGAACGTCAGGCGAGTACCTACATCTGATTGTTTCTATTTCATGATAGCGTATATATCACCTGTTCTAGAACTGTTAATACTTGATTCTGACATTGTTTCACGAGCTGGTACTAGTTGGATCCCGTCATGAGATGTTATCCCCCTTATTGTGTTCAGCAGGTACTCTATCACGTTTATTTCATCATGTGCTTTGGGTATTGATTCTCATGTGCTTCATGTGCTTCGTGTGCTCTCACTTTCATGTGTGCGAGTTATTTACCATGTACGTAGCGTGTCGTGGTTGGATCCAAGAGTATTAGTGGGGGAGGGGAGTAGAAGTTGGTTATGTGATCAAATCCAAACAGTATTCATGTGTATGTCGGTTATGCAACTCACGCATAACGGAGTTATCGTAGAATAAATCATGTGCAACCCAAGCCGATCACATAACGAACTTGTGCTCAAGGCACTTAGCTAGTATTCCTATTTTCTCACATTCAGTTACTTCTCTACTACTTGTATTATTTTCCAGTTTTACATTACAGTTACTTTATCAGTTCTACCGTGTATTTGCTTTCCTGTGCATCTTGTATTCTTTTCTATTGCTAGTCATATGCACCTTACCATGTATTTGGAGTTGCATTCAGAGTTATGTACTTCGCTCCAGTCCTGACTAGATATATTTTTTAGAGGATCCTGAGGACTTTTGCCCGACTTACTATGGGCCAGGTGTCGACGATTGTTGCAACCCTGAGATAGAGGAGGAGCCCGTCCCAGCTGAGGAGACGTCGCTAGTGCCTTAGTATAGCTAGGTGGGTTTCACTGGGTTTGTTTCCAGTTGGTTTTGGATGACTGTATTATTTATTTTGCTACTACTGTGAGATGTTGTAGACTCTTAGACTTGGACTGTATATTTTGGGATATTGTACTTGCTCCCTTTGGTTCTTTATTTTTTTATTTATATCTTATCATGCTTTTACTCTTCTCCTAGTTATTGTGATTGAGTTTATGTATATATTGTAATGTTGCCCTCTATTTGGAGAGATAATCATGATAGGTTATTGTGAGATATAGATAGTTGTGACCTATACAGCGTTCTATCGTCGATTCTGTAGCGTAGGTTGGACGTACCCACGACTCATGCCCGATTTTTCGGGTACGGGTCGTGACAACGTTTTTGGTGGTGGCCCATGCAGGTCTAGTTTCTAGGTCTACCTGCGATAGGATATAGGATATAGGATATAGGCTGAGAGAGTGTGTGCTCAATCACAACTAGAACTCTTCCTGATCTTTTGCTATCTTTAATTTTTCTGAAATTGTTTTCTTTTGTAATATTACTGTACTTCCTTGATGATATCGTATCTTGCACCGTATTGACTTCTTTTGATCTGTGTTCAGGATGCCTCCGAAGACACGGTCTCACCGCACCATTCCAGTAGCTGCCACCGAGAGGTCTGCTACCTCTCGTCCTGCTCGACTTCAGGCAGCTGCTACCGCTCCACTCACCACTCATGCGGTTGAGGGAGCATCTACTTCTCTCGGAGATTCTCCTCCACCTGTCGATCCGAGAGCTACCCTGTTGTTCGGGTGGTACCTCCTTCACCACCTCCTGCACCGGTAGACGCTGTCCAGTTGTTCGCGTTCTTCAGGGACATGATGGACGCACAACACTGACAGGTAGATGTGATGAGGTTGGGCATTGAGAATGCCCACCAGGTGGCCATGACGGAAGTAGACAGAGTGGCTGAGATCCAGCCACAGGCAGAGCAGGCACAACATCCTAGGCCGGGCAACATCATTGACTTCCAGAGGATACGGCCCAAGGAGTTCCGGGGTACAGAGGGGATCCTGTACGCGGATGACTGGATCGAGCATATCGAGGGGATCTTCAGGCTGGCACTGATCCCAGATAGAGGCAGCGGGCAGCCAGATGTTCGATCTTGCCCTTACTTGGTACCGTACTGACACGAGGATAGCGGTACCGGGACTTACTTGGGAGGCTTTTAAGAAGCTTTTCAAGGAGAAGTTCTTTCCGGATGTGTCTCTCAGTGCCTTGGAGAGCCAGTTTGAGGCACTCATCCAAGGGAGCATGCTGGTGGACGAGTATGCAGCGGAGTTCTGCCGTTTGGGAAGATTTGTAGAGGGCTTGAACGAGGTAGCGAAGGCGCAAAAGTTTTGCAAGGGTTTGGTCATGGCGGTCAAGTCCTTGACTAGGAGTGACCGCGAGGCGACCTTCGAGCAGATTGTGAGTGATGCTCAGAGGGCTGAGGATGACTTGGAGCTGAAGTCCAAGAGGAGTAGAATGCTTCCGGAGCAAGCAGCAGTGCAGGCCCAGCCAAGAGGCCCCATTTTCAGCAGACTCAACAGCACTAGGGTCAGGGTCATGCGCCTTTCCAGCAAGCGCCCCAGCAGCAGAGGCAGGGACAGCAGCAGGGTCCGAGGCAGCCCATCACTTGCCCTTTCTGTTGAAACTAGGTTTATACGAAACCCTCTCTTTGTTTACAAATAAGAAAAAAAAGTACAATTAATCCTATAAGAGGATGTTAAGTACAAAAATTTGATTCTGGGGAAATATTGCTATAGGAGTCTGATCTGCGGTCGATCACTTTGTCCCTTGAACCACACGATGACGAAGAAGTGTTGTAGAAGACGAAAAATAAGCTTCAAAGACTGCAGGAGGGATTGAACTCTCGTTGCCAAAGCTCTCTATATGTGCTCTCTTGACCTTGACCTCTGTATTTGACCCTTGCTTTTCTCCGACCTTGTCTCCTCTGTTATTCTCCGCCCCTGACCTCCGTGGTCGGAGGTCTCTATTTATAGAATTTGGTCGCAGTCGGCGTAGAAACCGAACAACGGAGAGAATTGAACCTTTTACGCGGCGGTTATAATAACTGCTACCCACGTATGAATGATCTCCTGAATTGGCGTGTGACGCGTGTCCCATTATGAGGTAATGCGTATAATCGTTTATCGAAAATTATGGCATGCAAGCCACGTAGATAACTGCCCCTTGCATAGAGATGGTTGGCATAAAAGCCAAATAACTGTCTCGTTGGCGTAAAAGCCAAATAGCTGTTCTGATGGCGTAAAAGCCAAGTAGGCGTAGAAGCCGAATAGTTGTCAAGTTGGCGTAGAAGCCAAATAGATGTCATGTTGGCGTAGAAGCCAAGTAGCTGTCATATTGGCGTAGAAGCCAAATAGCTCTCTTGTTGGCGTAGAAGCCAAATAGCTATCATGTTGGCGTAGAAGCCAAATTCTGCGTAAAGCTTGATGCTTTACAAATATAGCCTGAGTTGGCATATTTAGAGGAGATAGCATACGGCGTACTCCTATAATTGAAAATAGCCAAGTTGGCGTATTTCGAGGAGATAGCATACGGCGTACTCCTATAGCTGAAAATAGCCTGGTTGGCATAATGTGCGGGGATTGTGATGTGGACGTATTAGCCCTAATTATAGCTCACCCAGTCATTAAAAGTAGAACCAAATCTCGTGCATTAAATGCAGAGATTTGCCCCTATCTCGCGCATTAATTGCATAGACGTGCCTCGAGTTATGTACGAAGAACAACTTTTGACGTGGCGGTTGATTTCGTCTCATCCTGAGCGTAAAGCTCATGTCTGCCTGTGTAGAATAGGCAGCGTATTCCTTGAATGCGTAAACGATGTCTTATATCAAGGGTTATGTCACTAGACGACAGTCTGGAGTTCTGTGCAGAGTCATCATTACTGTCGTCCTCTCGATCGCTGTGCAGTACTCTTTGTCAGGAGTCAGGTTCACTACTTCAACTGACAGGTTCATTCGAGGAATACGAAGAGTTTCTCGTACAACTTCCTGCTGCATTAAAAGCAGACAGGTTTTACTCCGAAGTGGCGATGTAGCAACCTTTTTACGCCGAAGCAGTTTGGGAGAACTGCTTTACGCGGGTTATTCTGGAGCTATATTTTACGCTGAACAGCGTTGAAGCTCTGTTGTACGTCAATGGCTCTGACGTCATATTTTACGCCACCCAGTGCTGGAGCTCTGTTTTACGCGAACTTCCTGCATGTTGAGGATTTTACGCGTATGATTCACCAGCGTATTTTTCATGCTTCTACAAGACTCCCTTCAAAGTTTTCAAATTCCTCGTAATTTGAAATACTTTGAAGAAAGCATGAAACGGTCAAGTTTGACTCGTTCCGCGAGGCTGATTTCTCGACAAATTTTTAGGAGTTTGTTGGGATTTGGTGTGTTCTCCTCTGCCTATATAAAGGCGAATGAGTTAACATGTTTTTTCCACACTTCCTTCGCCACACAGAGATGGTTGCCGAGCTTCGTCGGGTTGACTTGAGGAAGAAGAAGATCATGTTCTTCCAGCATGTAAGAAGCCATAAAAAGAGGCATCTTCGAGCAAATGTCCTCTGCAACGATGGATCATGGAAGGATATCATAGCTTCCTTTGCTCGGGATGATCATCAATTTCATATGGTGATTCGTCCAGGAGAGAGAAAGGGTCTCATTTGGCCACACAGCTTGCAAGCTGTATTCTCTTCCATTATGGCGCTGGACGATAGTAGGCAGTTTGGCCCTGTCTTCCAGTATTGTGTTGGGTCTGAACCCCTAACACAATTTCTAGGGCATGCCTGCCATAGCGTATGGAGGGTGGGCTTGCGTAATTGATACATGCCCAGTTCTGTATCCTCCCGCCATTAATCATTTTCTTGTTAATCGGCTGCAAAAGCTAATTAACTGCTGTAGAAGAAGAAAAAGATCTCCACCAATATGGGAACCTGGCACAACAGATTCTCGGTGTGATCTTTAAATGAAAATGAGAAATCCTTTGTAGAGAAAGGATTTCCATCATATGTAATCATGAAAAATGAAAAATCCTTTGTAAACTGGATTTCCATCATATGTAATCATGATTAATAAACTTGTCTTCTTTTACGCATTTGACGATTTGCCATATTTGCTGTGAATAGTGTGCAGCTTCGGCACGTCTGAATAATTTTATGCCAACTCCGATAAAAGAGTATCTGATCTCGTCCCATCTTTTACGCGTAGCAGAAGACGCGTAGAAAACTCCTTAGAATTTAAGTTGAAGATCCAAACTGTCATGCTATTTTGGACGAGGAGTCGCGTAGAATTCTGAACTGTCACTTCTCTGATACGAAGAATTCTTGTTCAGATCATCATCTTCAAGAATGGTTTTCCCGAAAAACCCTTAAAAAGGCGAGAAATTTCTGTCGACCAAGCCATACTTGAACTTTATAAAATATTCTGACTGGACTTTGGATGAACTTCCAAATGGCCCAAGAAGAAGAGTCATCTTCAATGCTGAACTCTGTGTGTTTTCAGGCACTTGGAATTTTTCGTAGCCAAAAAGGAGCATCTTCTGCTTAAACCCTTGTAATTGTCCGTCTGTAGGTTTCGAGCGTAGAATCGTAGATTTGTAGCATTTGAGCGTAAAACTGTTGGTTTGTAGCCTCTCGAGCGTAAAAACTCCTGAGCGTAAAAGCATTTGAGCGTAAAACCGTAGATTTGTAGCCTCTAAGCGTAAAAGCTCCTTAGCGTAAAATCATAGATCTGCTCTGCGCGTAAATTCTGGATCCACTGACTGTCCGTCTTCTTTTTTCCTAAATAATAGGCTGACGTGGTCCCAAACCATAACCGAATATTAAATATCAGATTTGGTTAGGGATTCGAAGAGTTATCCGAACTCTATAAATAGCCCAAGGTCTTGAGAGAGAAAACTTTTATCTGTCCTCACAAAAATCCTTCTTCTTCGTCTCTTTTTTGAGAACTCAGATTCGTCATGGCACCTAAACATGCTTCCACTGCTAAAGGGAAAGAAGGTCTCTTCCTCTTCTCGCTCCTCTGCTCCAGCCCGAGCAACTCCCATTAGGCTGAACGAGCCCCGATCCGAGCGAAGTGCTCCGCCGTCGAGCTGTGCTCCGGACGTCACAGGTAGAGATTGCAAGAAAAAAACCCTCCGCACACGTTGTACATGTATGCGAACCAATACGCCCACATTTCTAATGTGTCAGCGTAAACTCCATCTTTTCGCAGTCTGGCGTAAAAACTCAGACTATCGAAATTTGGTGTATACTTCCAACTTTGGGTTTTACGCGCTGAATGAAAATTCTGGCATAAAAAACTCAGATTTTGGCTGTCTGGCGTAAAAACTCAGACTGTTAGATTTTGGGCATATACTGCCAACCTTGAATTTTACGTCTCGAAAATAGGTTCCAGCGTAAGAGCTCAAGTTTTTGCAGTCTTGGCGTAAAAGCTCAGACTGATAATCTTTGGCGTAAACTGCAAGAGTGTATCGTCTAGTGTAGAAACTGACTTGTTTTCTTGCATTTTGTAGTAGACTTGCAGATCCCTCTTTTGGCTGAGGTGATGGGCTCTGCTGCCGGGATGCTGAACTCGAACTATTTGGAGGACTTGTCCCATGTGACTTTCCCCATTTCTGGAGCCAATTATCCTGAAGAAAGGGGAACCTTGATCTCGTCCCAAGGAGAATGCATGCTGCTGAGTATGATCAGTGGGGAGCCCCTGACATACATAGACGGGACGGAGTATAAGAAATCAGGTTTCTTGTTTGGGGATGTTATTGACAAACAGTCCCAGACTAAACCCAAGAAGGAGGATTGGGTGTTTACTGCTGAGGGCACGGTCATGTATCTGCCCAGGATGCCCAGGGATTACCCTATCTCTGCGTTCTTCCACGCCACACATCCTAGGAAGATGATGTGGACTTTGACTCCCGATCTTCACGGCCGACCGGAGAAGATCTTATACAAAAAGGGATACGACTGGAGGGCCTATATGAGCCGTCCTTCAGGCCCTGTTATGCCCTTTAGGGGATTGCTGCCGGGTAGTGTCCCGAGTGAGGACACTTCGCTGATCCAGCCGGTTCAGATATCGACCTTCTGCAACGATTTTATGGGGCAGGGAGGAATATACCCCAGGGTCAACCCTCGGACCAGTGGATGGCTTAGTCCGGGGAATCTTCGATGGGCCAGTTTGACTGTCTGGGCCCTGAAGCACTTCCAGACGGAGCTGTAAAGTATTGGCTTATTCGCGGCTGTGAACGCCACAATTGTTGGGCTGCCTGTCAGCCCTAACTTGTTTTTAGCCTTGATGGAGCGGTACAATTCGCTTACTGGGACTTCTGCCACTCGGCTGGGTGAGTTGGGCTTAGCCCTTCATGAGATGGCAGAGATTTCAAAGCTGCCGATGGGGGACGCTCCTTATGAAGAGTACGTCCCTACAAACAGGGAGTTGAGGGATACAAACCCTCGGGCAGTGGCAGTATATCAGGAGCTGATGTGCCACTATCTTGCCTGCACCACTTTCTACAACGAGCCCTCTGATTTGGCTCACATCAACAAGTGGGCAACCTATCTCTTCTTCCACCAGGCCAGAAATGTTAAGCCGGACAAGGTGGTAGATAGCCGAGATAGGCCCTTGAACCTCCTGAGCATGCTCAATGCTAATACGATCGATGACCTTATTGAAGACGCAGGGGCTTCAGATCATATTTTTGACGACGAGATAGGGGGTTACCCTGCAGGCACAAAAGCCTTCAGTTATATGAGGCATTGTTGTGAGCCTCTGTCAAGGGAAACTCAATTGGCTGGCTACCTCTCTGTCTGGCTTCGCCGCTTGGTAGTGCCTGGCATCGCGTCTGCAGATCGCATCCATCGCAACACCTTATGGCCTGCAGTGCATTTGGTGTTCGGAGCAAGACTGGGCCTACTTCCTGCTATGGTATGTAGAATACAAGCAGGCCTGAGGGGCCTTACTGATGGCCTGCTAGCTGATGATACGCAACGTGAAGGATTTCCCCGAGTGGAATTACCATTTCTATACCTGATGGGATGGTTAATTCTTCACAATATCAGGGTGATGTCTCCCGGTCCTGCCAGCGGTTCGGGAAATAACTTCTTGTTGAATTACAAGAATTCATCTTGGAACATGGCGACCGTCATAGATTGCCGGCGGGCGTTAAATATTGCCCACAGTTGGAAACTCTTCTGTATCGTCCCCCCTGTACATATCAATCAACAGGGGAAGAAACTTAAGGATGAGGGCCATGGGAGGACCATTCTTTCTCCTGAAGCCTTCTACTGGTTGGTCTGCATTAGACCTTCCCATTTGCTGTACAGAAGCGATGACCACTACTACCTGGAGCCTTATTTGCCCAGTCGGTTCGCCAGGCAGTTTGGGTATGACCAGTTGCATGTGGGGAATGCCATTACCAGCTTCAAGTCCAAAGGTGGACTTATTGATGGAGCCAGAGGATGGCGGTACTTTATCACAGGCTGTACTGGTGCAACTTTTGCTGTGCCCGTGACTTCTCTCTCTATGGAGTTGCGCATCCTTCACTCATATGCGCAGTTCTATGCGTCCATCAATTCCTTCCATCGTGATTTTGATGTGCATGAAAGTTTTAGGATGCCCTCCCATAGGTCTACTGGAAGGGAGGAGATTCCGTTTGTTTCCTCGGATGAGAATGAAGACACCGCTGGGGCAGACGAGTTCTTGTTGATAATACCGAGAGGCGTAATAGCTCCGCCAGCAGAGCCTCTCGTTATCTCCCAGAAACGGAAGGCTTCCACTCTGAAAGAGCCTTCCCCCCACAAGAATAAGATTGCCAGAGGTCCGAAAAGGGCTTCCACTAGGGGGGCTTCTAGGAGCGAGCCTGTCGTTTTCCCTGTTGGGGATGATTCTTTGATCAGAGGTCCTTCGCCTTTTAGAGAGGGAACCTCCATAATTCCGACTGGCAGTGCCGGAGATTCTTTGCTCGAGATCGTTGCTGCTACTACTGCTTCTGGTAGTGCTACGAGATCGCCTTTGAGGCCGAGCATATTAAGGATACCTTTATCCAGACAAATAATGGGAGTAACCCCTACTTCGTCTGTAAGTATTTCCAGCGAGATTCCACCCGAGGAGCCTCGAGTGGATCTTGGTGAAGACTGGGAAGACTACCCGCCATTGTCAGTTGGTGCACCCTCTTCTCTAGGTATGACAGCTTGTCTAGCATCATTAAGAGATGATTTAGCTATTCAGGCTGCGGACGCGACATATATACCATCGGCCATGGGTAAATGTTGTCTTTACGCCTTTTTTTAGGAAAATTAACATCAAATTGATATTAACTTTCTCTTGTCTTCTTCAGGTAAAGACATCTCAGGGGAGGACGGAGTTGACGCAACCTTTGACTTTGTTGCGGATTCTGCCGATGAAACGGCGGTGTTTAATACCGAAGGGGCATGCTTTGAAGCTGCCGATCCTTCGTCTGCAATATTTTCGGGTGTCGTCTCACCAACAGCATTTCAGATATCTTCAAAGGAGGATGAGCCCATCATCGCGACTGTGTCTCCTTCGTTGAGTACGCCAGCAACTTCTACCGTTGCTGGTGTTCGTTCTTTTGTAGTGCCATCTGTGGAGGCAACGGCCGTGGCAACATCCTCCGCGGTCATTCCTGGAAGGAGATTTCCCGGTATCGCAGCCACTCCTAGCGTGCATCCGGTCTTCGATATGCTGATTAAACAATATACCAGCCTATTCTACCGCAGTTTGAAGGAGTTGATTTCCATGGTGCTAGAGAAGAACCTGAGTTTTGATAATCTGCTGACATCCTCCCAGCTTGCGATAGCGCTGATCAGAAATTTCAATGACGTTGGACGAGCTGATGTACTAGAGCAAATAGTTAATGGTTTAGAACAACCCATTAACGAATATTTGTAACTATCTCGAGGCAACGTCGACGATATAATTCAGGCTGAGTACGACTCCTTGACTGTGAAGCTTTCTGAACAGATGGAATGCTTAAACAAATCCATCCAGACACAGCAGCAGGAGATGGATGAAGAGCAGGCTGTCCTGGAGGAGGTTATTCCTCATCTAATGAAGTACGAGGCCGAACATGAGGGAAATGAAGCGAGGGTCCGTAAATTGGAAGCTAAACTCGATCAGGCAAAGGAGTGGGCTCTCCAGTTATCGGCAGCTCGAGATGTGTTGAAGGGCCGAATGGATACAGCTCAGCGGAACTTGGCACGTGCGGGCGACATCCGTGCCGATTTTCTTCATGTTCAGTCCGAACTATCCCTCCTGAGCGATGACGAGGTACGACTGGAGCGGGCTCGCGCTAACATCTTGGACTCCAGGAATGAGAGGATGGCCGCTTTGGCGCAACAGATTCGTGATTTGACTGCTCCTCCCCAATGATGTACTTTTTGCTTCTCTATGTAATTTGCTCTTCCCGAAGATAATAAAGAGACTTTATCTGACTTTGTGGACCCATCATTTTTGAATATAAATGATAGGCTAGGGTGAAAGTGATATCAGAGGTAATATGGACGTGATATACTTTCTGTAAGCTTCAGCTGGATATATCTATTCAGAGGTTATATGGACATGATAGAATATGATCCAACTAAATTTGTATACAAAACACTATCAGAGGTAATATGGACGTAATAGGTTTTAAATTTCCAAATTAGTTAAACATATCTATTTAGAGGTCATAAGAACATTATAGAATATGCTCCAACAAGTCTTTGTACATAGTATCGTCAGAATGAGATCTTCACCATACTCCTTTGAGCAAGGGAGATTAAGCGTAGTACCTCTTCAGGAATTTGCCGTTGATAGGAGCCATTATCAGATCTCCGTTAGGCTTGGCTAATCTGTAAACGCCATTTGAAAACGTCGTTTCAATCACATAAGGGCCCTCCCATTTGGGCTAAAATTTACCCTTACTCTTGTGCGTGATGATCATTGGCCTCTTCACAGCTAAAACTAGCTCACCAACTTTGAACACTCTTTCCTTCACTCTTCGATTAAAAGCTCTGGAAATGCGTGCCTGGTAGAACATAATGCGCTGTTGAGCTTGAAGGCGTTTCTCGTCTAATCCTTCTAGCTCTTGAAGCCTTAGTCGATCATTATTTGCCTGAGTCAACTCATTAGCCACTGCTATTCTGAGTGATGGAATTTGGATTTCAATGGGAAGAACTGCTTCACACCCGTAGACTAATGAGAATGGGGTACAACCCGTCGGTGTTCGTACCGTTGTGCGATATGCCCAGAGACATTCCTCCAGCTTCTCATTCCAATCTCTTTTGTTCGAAGAAACGAACTTTTTCAAGAGTTTGATGATGGTTTTGTTGAAGGCTTCTGCCAAACCATTAGCATCAGGATTATAAGCCGTCGAGGCCATATTCTGTATCCGATTCTTATCGCAAAATTGGTGAAACGCTTGGCTGATGAATTGAGGCCCATTGTCATGAATTATCCTTGGGGTATCCCAAAGCGATAAATGATATGGTGCTTGATAAAGCTGATCACGTTGGATGTCTTTACTTCAGCAAGGCGGATTGCCTCCGCCTATTTAGAGAAGTAGTCGGTGATAGCCAATATGAACCGATGTCCTTTAGAAGATGACGGGTGAATAGGACCAATGATATCCATACCCCATGCTTCAAAGGGCCATGATGCAATGGTAGGATGTAGATACTCAGAAGGATGGTGTATAAAATCCGCATGAATTTGACAGGCTTTGCATTATCTTGCATATTTTACTGCATCTGCTATCATAGTAGGCCAGTAGTAGCCCATCCTCCTGATATGATCCTGTAACTTAGGACCGGGTTGATGTGCTCCACATACACCGTCGTGAGCTTCACGGATAACCCGTTTTGCATCATCGTCAGAGAGACATCGTAATAGCAGTCCATCGTATGTTCGACGATATAGACATTGTGAAGACGCATCAAAATAGAATCATAATGATCATCTTTTGATGGATACTGCTTCTTTAGGATCCTCTGGTAAGATTATGTATGATACGAAGTCTATAAAGGGACTTCTCCAGTCTCTCTTAGGAGGAACCGTGTTTACAGCGTAGCTGTATTCTATGTGAAAATTATTTTCACACAGAATAAATCTTTGTTAAGAAGAATCACCGAATTCTGTCTTCTTATAGGAATAGCTAGATCTGCAACTAGGCTGGCCAGAGCATCAGCTTCCAAATTTTGAGATCGGGGCACGTGCTCTAGGAAGAATCCTCTGAAAGACACGGCAATCTCGATGGTTGCTTGGTGATAAGGAATGAGGTCTGGATTGCGGACTTCATATATTCCTCTGACTCGATTGACGATCAGCTGAGAATCACCAAAAGCTTCCAGGTATTCAACATCCAATTCTTTAGCGACTTGAAGTCCGATTAGTAGAGCATTATACTCTGCCATATTATTAGAGCAGGGTTCGCTAAGAGAATATGCTCGATAGATGATGAATTTATCAGGAGTCACCACGACAATTCCTACTCCTGAAACTATGTTTCCCCTGGGATCAGTCCTGGAGGCACCATCGAAGAATAGCTGCCATATATCACTTTCCATTACGGAATTACATTCTGCAACTTCGTCAGGAATGTCCTCGTATAGTTTAGAGCTTTCCGAAATCGGATGAGCATCTAAGAAATCAGCCAAGGCTTGACCTTTGATGGACTTCTGAGGGACATACACCATATCATACGGTGTTAATAACATCGCCCAAGTCGCGAGTCGGGAATTAAGAACACTCGGCTTGTTCATCAATACCCGAAGAGGATTGATTCTGGAGATGATATGAATAGTTTGGCCCGTGACGTAATGTCGCGTCTTCTGAATGGCGAACATTAGGGCCAAGCATTCATTTTCCACTGGATTGTACCGGTGTTCAGCTCCGACCATCATCCTGCTTAAATAGTAGATAGCCTGTTCATGACCCTCATTGTTCTTTTGTGCGAGGAGATCTCCTAAAGAATGATCCATTGCTCGAACATACAGCAAAAATGGTCTTCCTATGACGGGAGGCACCAGAACTGGAGGATTAGTGAGGTAGCATTTGATATCATTAAACGCTTGCTAACAGGCTTCGTCCCATACGAATGACACACCTTTCTTCATCAGGCAAGAAAAAGGTTGACATCTCCCAGAGAGGTTGGATATGAATCTCCTGATATAAGCCAGACGACCTTGAAATCCCCTGAGTTCCCTCAGATTACGGGGTGGTCGTATTTCAAAGATAGCCTTCACTTTATCAGAGTCCACTTGAATGCCTTTAGCGGTAATGACAAATCCCAGGAATTTGCCACTGGATACACCAAGAAAGGACTTTGTATGATTCATTTTGAGTTTATGTTGGCGCATCAACTCGAATACTATCTTCAAGTCTTGGATGTGATTATCCTTGAGGCGGCTTTTGACAGCAATATCGTCTACGTAACATTCCACTGTTTTGCGTAAGTGCTCATGGAATATGTTACTCATAGCTCGTTGATACGTAGCCTCGGCATTCTTCAGTCCGAAAGGCATAACCGTATAACAATATACCCCCAATGGTGTCCGGAAGGCAGTATGCTTCTCATCTTCAGGATTCATCTTAATCTGATTATATCCTGAGAATCCGTCCATGAAAGACATGCGCTCAAAACCGCACGTATTATCGATCATGACGTCTGTAATAGGAAAAGGGAACTCATCTTTAGGGCAGGCCGCATTCAGATCTCGAAAATCGATGCAAACACGCACTTTCCCACTTTTTTCATGACCGGGACAACATTGGCGACCCAGTCAGGATGTTGTTCTTCCCGGATGAACCCACAGGCTATTAGCTTCTTGATTTCAGCTTCAATGGCATAGACTCTCATTTCTCTGGATGCTATTGAAGGATTAGTATAGATCTCTGTAGAGATTGAGTCTATACTTTCAGCATCCGATTCGGGAAACTGGCGACCCCCAGTGTCGAAATCAGAAGAATATGAAACCGGTTGTCGTAACCTCGAACGGGTGTTTCAAAACACACCAGCTTCAATATTCTCAAGGAGTCTGTCGAATCTCCTTTGGCTTGGAGTTCTAGAGGGATGACGTCTTGAATTTGACCTTCCTCTAGGGATGTGTGAAGCCATGTTCACTGATGCGAATGTTGTCTCTTCTTCCTGTAAAGACAAAGAGTAGTTCAACCGGTCAAAAACTGACCGTTTTGCCTTAGAACAGTAGTAGTTAACTACAACTTTATGACTATTACAACAATGCTCCCTAGGGGGTATAATAGACATGTTAGAAGATCCCCTGTCTTTACGCTTCTGGATCAGAAAATTACGCAAGTCAGGAGGATTAACAGGAGAAGAAGAAGGCTTATTATGCCTTTTTACATCATTGGAAGCGCGGATATTGGGAATCATAACTCTCTCCCTGCCATAAGAATACAGCAGTTCAGCCATGTGAGTAGCGTACGATCCGTCATTCGTCTGAGGAACGTATGTTCCTGTGAACCGGGTCTTCTTTACGCCGAGAGGCTTATCCTGGCGTAATCTGGAGCTTTGCACAGGTTGGCGTAAAATTGAGGAAGTCCTCAATCGACCGTCAGCATTCCGCGTAATCTGAAGGGCGGGCAAATTCTTCTCTTGATGGCGTAAAAGCCGAGAGGTTGGAAGGTTTGCCACTTATTTTCCCTTGCGGTGATTGTAAGGACCATCTGCCTCATCGTAGAGGGAAGATGTATTTTTACGCGCGGGGCACGTTTGGAATTTCTGAATTGGCGCTGAGGCATTGTCAGAAATTTTGTCTGCCACGTCACAGACGGGAGACCGAGTTTTACGCGCGGGACGCGGTGTAGACTTATGGATTGGCACTGAGGCATTGCCAGAAGCTTCGTCTGCCACGTCACAGACGGAAGATAAAATTTTACGTGCAGGACGCGGAGTAGACTTCTGGATTGGCACTAGGGCATTGCCAGAAGCTTTGTCTGCCACGTCACAGACGGGAGACGGATTTTTACACACAAGGCGTAAAGGTCGCGATGTCACAACCTTGTTGATCGGAGAGAGAGAGTCCGCAGGAATGGTAGAGGATGTCCGGGGCATCCATACTTTACGCAACTTCCTGTTGTCCTGGACAGAGAGGGAATGAGAGCTACCCCCTGCTCGCAGCATGTCTTCATAAGCCGATTGGTCGAATTGGATGACCAGAGTCTTCTTCGTTGATCCGACGGATACAACATCTTGTTAAGCAATGACTTTCTTGTCAGATGAGAAAGTAGTCCCCAGCAGAGTCGCCATCTTGTGTTTGATAATAAACGAAAGAAATTGAAACTAGGTTTATACGAAACCCTCTCTTTGTTTACAAACAAGAAAAAGAAGTACAATTAATCCTATACGAGGATGTTAAGTACAAAAATTTAATTCTAGGAAAATATTGCTATATGAGTCTGATCTGCGGTCGATCACTTTGTCCCTTGGACCACAAGATTACGAAGAAGTGTTGTAGAAGACGAAAAAGAAGCTTCAAAGACTGCAGGAAGGATTGAACTCTCGTTGCCAAAGCTCTCTATATGTGCTCTCTTGACCTTGACCTCTGTATTTGACCCTTGCTTTTCTCCGACCTTGTCTCCTCTGTTATTCTCCGCCCTTGACCTCCGTGGCCAGAGGTCTCTATTTATAGAATTTGGTCGCAATCGGCGTAGAAACCGAACAGCGGAGAGAACTGCACCTTTTACGCGACGGTTATAATAACTGCTACCCACGTATGAATGATCTCCTGAATTGGCGTGTGACGTGTGTCCCATTATGAGGTAATGCATATAATCGCTTATCGAAGATCACGGCATGCAAGCCACGTAGATAACTGCCCCTTGCGTAGAGATGGTTGGCATAAAAGCCAAATAACTGTCTCGTTGGCGTAAAAGCCAAATAGCTGTTCTGATGGCGTAAAAGCCAAGTAGGCGTAGAAGCCGAATAGTTGTCAAGTTGGCGTAGAAGCCAAATAGATGTCATGTTGGCGTAGAAGCCAAGTAGCTGTCATATTGGCATAGAAGCCAAATAGCTCTCTTGTTGGCGTAGAAGCCAAATAGCTGTCATGTTGGCGTAGAAGCCAAATTCTGCGTAAAGCTTGATGCTTTGCAAATATAGCCTGAGTTGGCATATTTTGAGGAGATAGCATACGGCGTACTCCTATAATTAAAAATAGCCAGGTTTGCGTATTTCGAGGAGATAGCATACGGCGTACTCCTATAGCTGAAAATAGCCTGGTTGGCGTAATGTGCGGGGATGGTGATGTAGCGCCCCGTTCTCCCGGTGCGGGGAGCGCGGATAAGAAACACAAACGGTATCGTTCGATCGGGATAGATTGAATTAAGATCGTCCTCGTTATGGATTTGTTTCTTCGGAATCGATTCCCATATTCAGTGGACTGCGCCCCAAGGATCGGCTTAGCGGCAGAGTCAGGAGGGACCTCTCCGCTGCTATCTTTTATTGCCTCAGTTTTCGATGTCGCTTGTTGCTTTCGTGCTTTGAGTTGGTTTTGGGATTGCTTGTTTTCCTTGAACGGTTTCGATGGTTTTCATTGTTTTCGTTCATTGACTTGCACTTCTATTCCGAGATTGAAAAGAGAGGAAGGAGTATTAATCGAGCTGTTCGTGTGCAGGTGAACGAGCAGTAGGCGGCTTGCGAGCGGAGTCGTAAAGCGCCTCTTTCCTTCTCCTTTCCTTCCAACCAAGTGAGTGGCTACCAACCCGATTAGCTAGCCCTGCTTCCAAGCTTCACTCCTTGCCCCGATCAACGATACCAAGTAATAATAAAAGAAACCAAGATAAAAGAGAATAGACTTGGTTCATTATGCTTGTCAACTAAACTTATGAACGATTATCATCCTGAATGCTAGTTCGTTTATAACTGTGCTATGAATCGTGCTAAGTATGGAACATGCTTGTTATGAAATAAACTGTCCGGAAGACTATGCAAACCGTTATGCTATGGAACTATTCTATGAGTGCTATTCGATCACGGACAACTTGTGCACAAGGTATGTTATGAGTTCCGCGGACGGTCACCGGGGCGCTGGGACCGATCCGATCCGAACGGAACGTATGTATAGTCGTATGTTACCCGGCAAGTGTTATGCAGCGGGGCTCGCCACCCGCGTTGCACGTCACTTTGCCTTGAGACTATAACCTGTCCCTCGTGGCACCACGCCAGTGATCTCTATGTATATTTAAACCTGTTGCAAACTAACTTGTGTCTTCGTGGCAGGGAAGGCAAGGTAAGTATTGTGCAGGTCATTCAGACGGGCAGGTAAAATCCACCAAACGGTGGCTAGTTCATTTCAGTAAATTCTATATGCTGCTTACTTGTAAATGAACTAAGGCAAGATAGAAACCCACAAAAATATGCATGCTTCACTAAACAACGTGTTGATTGGTATAGTTCGGCTAGTTCGCCTTCACCAGCATGTTTCGATATGCTGACCCTCGTTGAAACAGGTTCTCCGCACTAAGGCGAACCGAGCGAGGAGCCGAAGTCGTCTTCCCGATCCAGTCCAGCTGTTGGCGCATCTTCACCGCGCCCTTGAAGCCTTTTGAAGTCCGAAGCTGCAACTCTTCATACACAAATGCAGCTCCGTGGCAAAGCCGTCCTCCAGCCTGGAGGTCTTTATCATTTTGAGTTTATAAAGGGATGTAATGTACAGGACTGCTATCTCATTTTGAGTCAACCCTTTTGTAAGCCGTTCGGCATATTAGCTAATTCGTTCAGGAGTTTGTAATAGATGTTCATTATCAATAAAGAGAACTTTTCCATGTTTCAAATCTGTGTTTCAATTATCTGCGTACTCTGAATATGTGCTTGCTATACAAATCATTAAAGCCTTGTGCGGGCGCAACTCCAGGCCCGCACGGCGGTCACGATTCGGGGGACGCCTCAAGCGATTCTAAGGAATCGGGTCGTGACAGGTGATGTGGACGTATTAGCCTTAATTATAGCTCACCCAGTCATTAAAAGTAGAACCAAATCTCGTGCATTAAATGTAGAGATCTGCCCCCATCTTGCGCATTAATTGCAGAGACGTGCCTCGAGTTCTGTACGAAGAACAGCTTTTGACGTGGCGGTTGATTTCGTCTCATCCTGAGCGTAAAGCTCATGTTTTCCTGTGTAGAATAGGCAGCGTATTCCTTGAATGCGTAAACGATGTCTTATATCAAGGGTTATGTCACTAGACGACAGTCTGGAGTTCTGTGCAGAGTCATCATTACTGTCGTCCTCTCGATCGCTGTGTAGTACTCTTTGTCAGGAGTCAGGTTCACTGCTTCAACTGAAAGGTTCATTCGAGGAATACGAAGAGTTTCTCGTACAACTTCCCGCTGCATTAAAAGCAGACAGGTTTAACACCGAAGTGGCAATGTAGCAACCTTTTTATGCCGAAGCAGTTTGGGAGGACTGCTTTATGCGGGTTGTTCTGGAGCTATATTTTACGCTGAACAGCGTTGAAGCTCTGTTGTACGCCAATGGCTCTGACGTCATGTTTTACGCCACCCAGTGCTGGAGCTCTGTTTTACGCGGGCTTCCTGCATGTTGAGGGTTTTACGCGTATTATTCCCCAGCGTATTTTTTATGCTTCTACAACAGTACCATCCAGGGAAGGCACACTTAGTTGCGGATATGCTGAGCAGGTATTATGTAACTATATGCCTGACTACAAATTGTTATCTTCTGGCAGATCTAGAGAGCTTGGGCATTGAGGTGATAGTGCCTGGAGTTGAGATGCAGATGTGGGGACTACAGATTCAGTCAGAGTTGATAGACCGAATCAGGGCTACACAGTTTGAGGATGAGTCCCTGAGGAGCATCAGGACGCAGGTTCAGATTGAATTATCAGATGACTTCACCATTGCTGATGATGGTTCATTGCGGCACGGTACCAGGTTGTGTGTGCCGAGTGGGTCGTTGCACGAGGAGGTTCTTCAGGAGGCTCATCGATCCCAGTACTTTATGCATCCATGTGCCAACAAGATGTATAGAGATCTGAGAGAGCATGTATGGTGGTACGGGATGAAGCGGGAGGTAGCGCACTTCGTATCCCGATGCTTAGTGTGCCAGCAGGTGAAGGCGGAGAGGCAGAGGCCAGGAGGGTTGCTCCATCCGTTACCCATTCCGGAGTGGAAATGGGAGCATGTGACCATGGATTTTTGTAAACCCCCAGATTTTACAAGAATTTTAAATTGGGATTTTTCGCAATTTTTCTGGAATTTTCTGGATATTTTCTGTAATTAAAATCAAGGATTTAATTATTAAATGATTTTTAATTGATAATAAATAATATTAAAATATTATGAAAATAATATTTTTGGGTGTAAAATGGAAAACTGGACTTAGGGTAATTTTTCCGGAATTTATTGGACCCCGGACCTATTTTTAAATCACCTAAAACTATTTAATTAATTAATTAATTGATTTATTATTATTATTATTATTATTATTATTATTATTAATTCTATTATTAATCCGGCCCGTTTCTTTCAGCCCAGCCCATTTCGGCCCGCGACCCCAGTCCGGCCCATCTGCCCTCGGGTCGGGTCGGGTCGGTCAAACCCGAATCCGACCCGCACCCAAACCCCAAACCCCAGCCCAGCCCAGTCGTCCCCCGCGTCCGGCGCCGCCTCGCCCGGAGCGCCACGACCCCGCGTCCACGGCCGTCTCCGCCGCCCGCGCTCCGCCACGACCACCTTGCCCGACTCTCCCCCGCCCTTTATAACCCTCACCGTTGACCCTCTTACCCCCCGAGCTCCTCCGCCAGCCCCTTCCTCGACGCCACCGCCGTGCCCGCCCTCCTCCGGCGCTGCCCCAGTCGCCTCCTCCGGCGCCACCCCCTCGATCCAGCGGCCACAGCAGCAGCGGCCTCAGCAGCGTCCACCCCCGCCCTCCGGCCGCCGCGTGCCCCCGAGTCCAAGCGGCGCCGCCTCCGCCGCGTGCCCCCAGCCCCCAGCCGCCTTCCCCGCCGCCGGATCTCCGGCCGTGCCCTAACCCTAACCCTAATTCTCTTTGAATCCGACCCGGACACGACACAGGACACAGGACACAGGACACAGAGTCCTCGTGTCATGTCGGACACGGTGAAGCCCCGGTTTCGAGCCCTGTTCAGGTACTCATATCTTTTACCTCGTAGCTGCGTTTTTAATTCCGTAAATTGCGTTGCGAAGCCTGTATGACCCTCTCGGTGCCCGGACAAACCGCTCGGGGCATCGCGTCCTGTGGTGATCGCACACCGCGATCCAAAAACAGGAAAAACCAGACCCTGTTTCACCCCGGAACTGAGTACGTCCCGCCAAACTGGACGACTTGGTCGCGTGCGGTCTTCACAAATACGTGCGCGTCGTCGATACGGACGTGTGAGATTTCGTGAAAGCTGATTCGGGTGTGTGTGCACACCGGAATCAACGCGTATCCGCAGACATCACCCCGTATCCGACTTTTCTGTAATTCGCCCTAACTTCTTGTACACTCGTCAGATCGAGACGAAACTTGTGCCATCAGACTCGTAGCGATACGCTGGTCCTGTGGGTCAAGTTTGGTTCGATTCTGAGAACGTTGACGAAATCGCGTGTCGTGGGCCCCATAGGCCCCGCTCGACGGGCAATTTTGTGTTCGGCTCATCGGAATCCAAATCTGGAAGTTCCGTTGGGTTCGTATCAGCGTTCCTGACCTGTTGACACTAAGTTTGGTGAATTTGGAGACCTTTGACCCGGACACATTTTTCGGTGCAAAGCGGGCCCACCGGCGGACCCCGTTTTGACCCGAAACTGCCGTTTTTGCCCTTGTCTCCAAATTGGACCCAAGGACAGGCGTTTCTAGCTATTTGACATCTTCTGAGCGTGTTGGTAATGTCTATTTCAGCATCTGGGCTCATCTCTGGATATTTCTCCCAAGTACAATTAATCGGATCCAAACAACAGGCAAGTACCTGCACTTCAAGTTAAATCTTTATATTGTGATAATTAATTCCCTGCTCTACTAGTACCCTTGATGATTACACGTAGTATTAGAACACTGGATTTCATGTCTTGGATACTGTATTTCATGTCTTGCTTTTCATGTCGGGTGGGAGAATACTAGAAGGCATGTAGTTTACCCTTTCCCCTATCATGTTTAATAGCTGTTGGTACGCGACTGTACCCTCAGCCGGATCTCGATTGTTCATGTTTAATAGCCGTCTATGACGGCCGGATTAGCCTTATAAACCCCTACATGCCAACTATGTATTCTAAAATAAACACAAGTTCACACAGATAGCTTCTGGTCTTGTTATAGTTCTTGCTGACTGTTGTAGTTTCATTTCCTGTCTCACTTATTTCCTGCTTTCTCATATTCCTGTTTATAGCATTAACTCTGAGATATTAATGTTCTTCTATGCAACTTTCTCAACATGATACTCAAGTTAATTGTCAAGAATATTTAGTTTAATCTTGTTGTGCATTGTGTACTTTGCTCCTTTCCTGACTGGATCCGTTGTTTTAGGCGATGATGAGAACTTTGCCCCTACCTATTATGGCCCCTATGAGTTAGCAGGTGACACATATGAGGAGCCGGTTCCCACTCAGGAGACTACCTTTGAGGAGGAGTAGCCAGTTAGTTATTATTTTATTTTCTTTCAGCATAAACTCGGGTTTGTCCCCGAGCTATCTTCTGGCTTTGTATTAACTATGGATCTGTTGTCACAATTTGTTTTATAAAAGTTAGCACTCCTATTTCCTGTTACTTTCCTTGTCTATTCATTGTGGATGAGATAGATTTAAAATTACCTGTGATGACGACCTAGACAGCGTACTACCGCCGACACTGCGGCGTAGGCTGGACGTGCCCACGCACTCGTGCCCGAATAACCGGGTGCGGGTCGTGACAATTTTGTTTCTGGGCTTCCCCGTTCTCCAGGAGGGAATGATGCGATTTGGGTCATCGTAGACAGGTTGACCAAATTGGCCCACTTTCTACCATTCAAAGTGGGTACGTCTACGGAGAGACTAGCAGAGATGTATGTGTGCCAGATAGCCAGACTGCATGGAGTTCCTGTGAGCATAGTATCAGACCGGGACAGTCGCTTTACTTTGCATTTTTGGAGGAGTCTGCAGGCTAGCTTGGGTACCCAGCTCAAGTTTAGTACTGCATATCACCCGCAGACAGACGGTCAGTCAGAGAGGACCATTCAGACCCTCGAGGACATGCTTCGCACTTGTGTTCTGGATTTCAGAGGCTCATGGGAGGATCACTTGCACTTGGTAGAGTTTGCTTACAACAACAACTACCAAGCCAGTATCGAGATGTCACCATTCGAGGCATTGTATGGACGGAGGTGTCACACTCCGTTATCATGGAATGATATAGGCGAGAGATCTTTGCTTGGCCCGGAGATGGTGGTGGATGCGGCGGAGAAGGTCAAGCTCATTAGAGATAGATTTCGGGTGGCGCAGGACAGGCGGCGGCATTGGGCCGATAGCCACCGGAGACCTTTGGAGTTTGAGGTATAGCTTAGAATTTAGATTTTGTTCTTGTGTTTGCTTGTGATTGCTTGTTTTAGATTAAGTGCTGAGACCTTGTTTGTGCTAGGTTGGTGATCTGGTGTTCCTGAGGATTTCTCCGACGCGGGGCACTATTTGCTTCGGTGGAGGCGGGAAGCTTAGCCCACGTTTCGTTGGACCCTTCAGCATCCTTGAGAGGGTCGGCGTTGTGGCGTATAGGCTAAATTTGCCGCCTATGCTAGAGGGAGTTCATGATGTGTTTCACGTGTCGCAGTTGAGACGGTACGTGGCGGATCCCAGTCACGTAGTGGATCACTCAGAGATTGTGGTGGGCCCTACTCTTAGCTATCCAGAGCAGCCGGTGGATATTTTGGATCGGCGGAAGAAGGTGTTGAGGAACCAGACTATTCCCTTGGTTCGCGTCGCGTGGAGGCATCACTCTCCAGGTGAGTCGGCCTGGGAGAGGGAGGATGAAATGCGCGAGCGATACCCTTATCTTTTCGAACCTTGAGGTATGGTTCTTTCTTTTCCTTGCATTCATGTCCTAGTTTCGTCTTTTAATTTCGAAGACGAAATTATTTTAAGGAGGGTAGGCTTGTCACTACCCAATTCTAAAAATAGAATTTTATTTTTATTTTAATTTGATAAATTGTGTATTGATCATAAATATTTGTATTTATATTTAATTAGTTCGATGTATTTATTTTTATTGGTTATTTTAGGATTTTGGCTAGTTTGGACCCGTGTCAGACCCTATTGGACCTTGTCAGACCCTTGTCAGACTCAACCCTTGGTGTAGAATAGTTATTTTATCTTTATTTATCTAGCTGGGTTATTTTGGATTAGTTAGAATGGTTTAAGAAACCCTAAACCTAAACCCTAGTTTGGAAGACTTAAGTTGAGAATATTATGGTCTTTGTGTTAGGCTCTAACCCTAACCTTATATTTTCCTATATGCCCCCCCCCCCCCCACCCCCCCCCCCTTCCTTTCCATTTCCTTCTTCTTCATTTTTCCACTCTCCATTCTCTTTCCTTACTTCCTTCCTTTACTTCTTCCATTTTCAAGTAAGTATCTTCACTTTCCCTCTCTTCTTTCATTTACTTCTCTCATTAATATAAATCATAATCTTCTATTCTTTCTAACCTAGGTGTATAGAGCCTAGATTTTGTGTATAAGCTTGGTTTGGAGGCTTGGAGGCTTGGTGTGGTGAATTCTAGAGTTTTTGGAGACTTTGGCCTTGGGATTTCAACTCCCAAGAGGTAAACCCTAACTTTACTCTTAGTGATTACTTTAATATAGTGTAATTAGTTGTGTAGAACCTTCCTAGACCTTAGGGCTACCTATGGGAGGAAGTTATAACTTGTTTGGATAGGTTTGGATACTTTGACACAGGATTTTGTGTCAATTTTGGATAAAATTCGATATTGGCCCATTTTGGGTGTTGCCCTAGGTTAGACGGACCTAGGTAGATGTGCTTGAGTGTCTTAAGGGTAGGTTCGTGTCCCCGTTCGGACACGCGAGATCGTATCGCGGAGTTTTGGGCATTTCGGGCGATTTTGGGATTTTTTCTTCGACATGGATTCCACACACATGTAGAATTTTGCCATGGACCTAGAATCGAAGAGTTAGCATTTTTGTGAGGTTCTAGACATCGATTAGAACTCGTGGATAAATTTTGGGTCGATTTCGATTAGGTTTGGCGTGTGTTTCGCGAGGTATCGCAAGCCGCACTCCAAGTGTTCCTCGAAATGACCAATTGGCCATTTCGACTTGGTTTCTAGGTTTCGGGCTTGTGCGCGGGTTGGTTTAGCCTTGGGGAGCGTGTATTAGGGTTTTCGAGTTTATATATATATATATATATATATATATATATATATATATATATATATATATATATATGGGTGAGTGTGTGTGTGTGTGTGTAAGTGTGTGTGTGTGTGTGTGTATATATATATATATATATATATATATATATATATATATATATATATATATATATATATAGGTGTAGGTGTATATATATATATATATATATATATATATATATATATATGTGTGTGTGTGTGTGTGTGTGTGTGTGTGTGTGTGCAGAGATATTGTAAACCCCTCACCCAAAATATGTATTTTGTGTGTATTTTATATTATTATATTTATTATTTATTATTTATTATTTTAAATATTAAATTACTTTAGAGTATTCTCTTAATTAATTAGAAAATAAATTTCTTAGTATATTTACTTATATAAATATTTATTTAGAATCATTTTTAGGCTATTTTAGATTTTTTGAGATTTTTCTAGAATTTTAGGTAATTAAAACATTGGGAACATAAATTTCTAGGACTTTCATGATTTACTATGAGATCATACTTGCATATTGTTCCTACCAAATATTTATTTTAGGTTAAAATATTTAATTATATTTTTCTGTAATTTATTTAGAATTTTAAGAAATTTATTTAGATTTTTGAAATTATTCAGGATTTATTTGGATATATATAGTCTTAATATTAGATAAATGCTAATTTAGTGTTAATAGATATTAATAATATTATATAAAAATTATTTGTATTATCTTTAATTCTATTTAAGATTATAAATTATTGAGATAAACTCAAACTATATTTTAAATTAATTCAAATCCTGAGCCTACTAGGAAAAACTTCATGCATATCCTATCCTTATTTAAACTGATCATAATCATATCCTCGTAATCATATCCTCGTATTCAATTAAGTAGTGTACACCATTATAAATATCTTATCCTTCATATTTTTTCTTCCTCATATTTTCCTCTTTTTCGTCCAAAAAGAGTCAAAATTCGCCATAAATTCAGCCTCATTTTCTAGTATGTTATGACGACTTAAAAAGACGATATCTCCTAACTCCGGACTCCAAATGCGCTCCAGTTTTTTTTGTTAGAACCATATTAAGGCTAGCTTTCTGAATATATAAATTATTTTAATAATTTTAAAACCAATTTTTCCAGAATATTCTGAAAGTGCTAGCTGTCCGAAATCAGACGTGTTTCCGTATTTTCGAGATTTCGGGAGATCCCGAATTCGAAATTTCGAACCGTTTGAAGTTTCAGAAAGTTGACATGATGAACTTAAATAAAATAATATTTTCAGAATTTAACATGTAAGTTTAATTTACTGTAAAATTCGTGCAACGTATACGTAAATAGGAAACTACCGAAAATTGTCATCTGTGCGCCCTTGTGGACATAACTCTTTACCGACTTATGATTTTATGAAACCGTCGATTCCAGTATTCATGTAGCACTGAAATCTATATAATTCTACACACAAATCAAGGATTTGAGTTGGTTGACTTTTTGGTCAACGGATTGCCTCGATTTGCGTGTCATGGATCACAAATCCGTAAAGTTGACTTTCTTTGTACCAAAATTAGGGTTTAACAAAAAATTCAGATTATAATAAGATTAAAATATTATTTTAGGTTATTTTATTCAGAATTAAAATAGATTAAAATTGAGGAACCTATTCACCCACTTTTGTAACCTAACTTGTTTAATTTATGTGACGGGTAGATCGGACGACGCCTTGAGTTGGGACTTCATTCTTTTTCAGACCAGGCAAGATACCTTGCCAAATTGTTTACAGTACTTTGCATGCTTATTATATTTCTGTATATTTATTATATTTCTGTATATTCATTACATATGTAGTTCTTTCAGTCATTATTATATATTAGATATATTGACACACACTTGACACCTAGTATCATGAGAGGACAATCATTAGGCGTATGGGCTTTTAACCACTCTGATAAACCGTAGTATATAGCTCGCACTACTGGCGTGTGTCGCGCTGGTCGCTACCCCCGCGGTATGTCAATTTCTGATGTTCTAGACGGGTGTGTGAGTTGTGAGGTAGATCGAGTAGCCTACCCTTGCCCATACGTCGAAAAATTGTCCTCATTTGCATTCATATAGATTGTCTTGTACAGCATACTTATATATTTTCAAACATTATGCATGTTTACTATATTCAAATTGGCATGCTTCTATGTATCTTGTTACGTCCCTCTGAGGACCTGGTCCCTTTCCAGGTGTAGATGTTCATGACTTTTCGCAGAAACACGGATCAGGACTTACCACTTATCTCTTCCGAGGAGGTCGTACCTTCTGAGCATCAGGGATTATCTCTAGCGAGGGATCCCTTCTCTGATACCTTTATAGCATCATCTCATTTATATTGGAGATTTATCCTTCTCTCTCATGTTAGTATTGATATAGTCATTGGTAGTGGATTTGTCTCCACCCGACTATTAGTTTTGGATTATTCAGACTCATTATTCTAGTTTAGTTATTTCTTTCTATGACTTGTTGTGTGGATGAGATTAGTATTTATGTGACTTGTGACACTATATTTATACCACATGTGAGTTTATATTCATATTACAGCGTACGTGTGTATTATAGTATCCATATATTGGAGTTGCCATATACATACGGCTGGTATGCTTATGTGTTCCTAGTCCTACGTATTTTGGGACTGGGGCGTGACAGATATAAATGTTTATATATATATATAGATAGTGTGTGTGTGGGTTTATATATATAGATATATGTATGTGTGTGTGCGTATATATATATATATATATATATATATATATATATATATATATATATATATGGGGGGGGTGTGTTGAGTGGGTGAGTGAGAAGGGAAGAGAGGATGAGAGAGTGAGATGAGAAAGAGGGAGAGAGCAGCAGAGTAGCAGCAATTAGCAGTAGCAGCAGCAGTTGGCAGTAGCAGTAGCAGCAGCAGCAATTGGTAGTAGTAGCAGCAGCAGCAGAGCAGCAGCAATTAGCAGTGGCAGCAGCAGTAGCAGTTGGCAGTAGCAGTAGCAGCAGCAGCAACAGCAGCAATTGGCAGTAGCAGCAGTTGGCAGTAGCAGTAGCAGCAACAAACACCCCCCCCCCCCTTTTATCTACTAGCTATGAGATGAGAGAGAGAGAGATTTTATTTATATATATATATATATATATATATATATATATATATAGTTAGTTAGTTAGTTAGTTAGTTAGTTAGTTAGATATATATATATATATATATATATATATATATATATATATATATATATATATATATATATATATATAGGTATATATATATATTTTGAGATAGATGGATAGGTATTTATATAGACGGGTAATATATATATATATATATATATATATATATATATATATATATATATATATATATATATATATGTGTGTGTGTGTGTGTGTGTGTGTGTGTGTGTGTGTGTGTAGTTAGATGCATAGTTAGTGAGATGAGAAGGGTAAGGCTAGAGTATCTCAATACCTTGAGATACTCAAGGTATTGGGTATCGGGGCGAGGTATTGAATTTTTTCCCGTGTATGGGATAAGTGATGCTTATATATATATATATATATATATATATATATATATATATATATATATATATATATATATATATATATATATATATATATATATATATATATACGTGTTAGGATATATATTAGTAGGTTTAGGCGGGGTGTATAGCGTAGGTTGATATATCGGATACCGAGGGTATCCCGGTATCTCAAAGAGGCGAGTTTGAGGGTTTACTAGCTTAATGAGCTAGTTTTGACCTAAAATTTTAGGGGCACCCTAGTTTGACCTAGAGTTGACTGTAATTGCCTCGGTTGACCGCCAAAGTCGCCTCTTTGAGATACCGTTAACATGAGTTCATAAATCGAGGCAACATTACAAGTTAACATGTCTCAGCAGACAAGCATGCGTTTGTAAGGAACTCAAGCAATCATGTTGGCTCGGGCCCGAAGGTAAGCCGAGGGGTGAAACCGTAAGAGACTTTTCGAGCGACATGATCTAGGATAGCATGCGAGGGTCTGAATATAAGCAATATTTCAATTCCATGTTCTAGCACAAGCAATACAAGTTGGGATTATTCCCTTAGCTAGGTGCGTTGTATTCTTATTAGCATGCAGGGGTGATTCACCTAGCGAGTAGCATGTATCGTTCCATATTATAAGTGTGCTGGCTAAGCAAAGACAAGTTCACCATAGCCACCCACCTTAGCGATGATTCGCCTCGGTTGAGCGATACATTGAGCGAGCCTCTGATAGCCTAAGCCGAACTCTTGTAGGGACAAGTCTGGATATCCTTTGCCTCAAACGAGTATTCTCGCCTGAGCAAAGCGGGTTGGAACATTGCACTTTTGCCGTTTTAATCGGCAGTCCGCTTGAGCGGAACGGGGTGTTACATCATACCCCACTCAGAAAAAAAGTCTCGTCCTTGAGACTTACTGAGGGCAGGCAGTACTAACGCATTTTGGAATCTATCACAAGCGCAGCAATCGGTACCAATAAATCCAATTGAACATAATCTCCTACTCGGTTCTTACGTCGTGTTACGTATATGTTGAGTCAGTCTCATTTGCGCCTTAGCGTGGGACATATTGCTTAACGCGGAGTACGTTTCAATTGATCTTGATTAACGATCTAAGGCTGAGGCAAACATATACAAGTCATTATACTTATTCATTTGGATATTCACTTGCACTAGCATTAAGATCAACATATCGCGAGTCTGGATCGTGCACATATTCGAAGTGCCCCTCAAACATATGCATGTCAACCAACTCGGCGATAGCGAAGTCTTAGCACTCGAGTTTCACATCTCCTTGAGTCTTGGATCGTGCACACGTTCAAGGCGTCCCTCAAACATATGCATTCAACCAAACTTAGAGATAGTAAAATCGGACAAGCTACTTGCAAAAATCTCAAAGGTTTTGCACATGTCGGCACAAAGGCCTTAACATCACGATTTTATACAAGAAATCACATCATTCAAATGCGCTTTTTGAAAGTATTTAGACTCATTATTGGAACATTTCGTTTGGGACATTGAGAGAGAGCGTGCACATAACCCACGAACAAGCTTTCGAAACTGTGAAAATCGAAATAAAGTCCAAAGGCGTATAAGCCAGACTCTGATACCAATCTGTCACGTCCCGATCTCCCGCAGGCTAATCGGTCGTCCCTGCTAGGCGAGAATCACCGTGCCAGCGCTTCCGCGGGACGGTCGCTTTGGCCTATCTGGGCGTGATGCCGCACAAGCGTGAGTCGCGCCCGTGCAAGGCCGTGGTTCATTGGCTGGCGGTAAGAAGTCTAAGCCACAGAGTCGCACAGATTGTTCGAGTGCAGCAAAATTATAAACACATAGGCAATTTGGTAACAAGTTCACTGAGTCGACAATAGCGGAAGCATCGAATAACACAAGTTGAAGTAAAACTCTCTTTATTGATATAAACAAGTGTTACAGGCGGCGCTTGGCCGAGATTATAATTCGCTCAAGTCTCTCTCTCTGAACCAATAAAAGCGTGCCAAGTGGCTACAATTGTGAAATGATGTACAGGCGATATTTCAATATTATGTCTTGTATATGTGCTTCAGTTCCGGACGCAGCACTCCAAGGCTCCAGATTTGACTCCACGTCTTAGCACGCACGAAGGAGGCATCCGCACCGGACGAGGTTCTCCCGCACCCTGCAAACAATCTGGTGGATTATCAGTACATTGAATGCACTGGTGGGGAGGCTACTCGTCCGCTCGATAAATCCAAACAAGTAATATAGGTTTCGTGCACCAAGTATTATGTTGTCTTTCTAGTTGCCTTAGGATCAGTTTCATGGCAATATTGAATAGCCTAACTCTATCGTTCCATATTTTAAGTGTGCTGGCTAAGCAAAGACAAGTTCACCGTAGCCACCCACCTTAGCAATGATTTGCCTCGGTTGAGCGATACGTCGAGCGAGCCTCTGATAGCCTAAGCCGAACTCCTGTAGGGACAAGTCTGGATATCCTTTGCCTCAAACGAGTATTCTCGCCTGAGCAAAGCGGGTTGGGACATTGCACTTTTGCCGTTTGAATCGACAGTCCGCTTGAGCGGAACGGGGTATTACACCGGTACTTCAGTCAACCCGGACGACCAAGGGTATGCTTGTCTAGAAAATTAGTGCTCATCACAATCAAGCATAACTTGTAATGGACATAAACATGAATTTATCACGAAGTCATAACTTGTCTTGAAATCATAAACTTCTCAAATGGCATAAACTTGCATGTAAACTTGTCTTGAAATATAAACTTGTATCTAAACTTGTCTTGTAAATATAAACTTATATATAAACTTGTCTTGTAAGCATAAACTTGTATATAAACTTATCTTATAAGTGTCGCAGCACGCATAAACTTGGTAGGTCATGGAGCCCTTACCTAGCAGGGTTGTCACATGCCTCATAGGGCCCTTGGGGATCGGGGTAGCTCATAGCGCAATATTCTTTCCTTCCAATGATCTAGGTAAATCTTACCTTGTTTAATCATTACTAAATTATTTTAAGTTCTCGACTCGTGGACACTCGAGAATCTTCTTAGGATGACGGGTTACGAGTACGAGCTATTCACGAGTTATCACTGGCGAACTTATCGTATCCGCGATACGCAATACATTGGGCAATACACAAACTCGATTGCCCGATGCCAAATGCAATAGTTTAATATACACAAGCAATTCCATGGTGTCGTAAGAATCCAATCACGTGTTATTATAGGGAAGAACAACATCCAACTATATTCCAATATAATACTCAAAGAAAAAATCCAAGCAAAAATGGAAAGTGCGCATGATAAAACCCGACGCATGGAACTATTGGTCGTATGGCAGTATGCCGCATGGACTATCGGCCGCATGAGTCAGGCTGGAGCATGAATTCTCTAGGCCGCATGCTCGGGGCAAAAGTCCACTCCTCGGGACAAGTGCTAAAGTAACGAACAATAAATGCGTGTCAGAGAAGTGACTGAAGTGATGGATGTGACAAGCCATAAAGTGTGTCAGGAAGAAAAGACAAAAATCATAAAAAGATGTGCCAAGGGCGGAGCAGAGTCATGCGTCCAAAGGAAGAGCCGCATAGCTCGGTGTCACGTGCTCTGCTTGCCGCAGGCACAGGTCTGTCGCATGCACAGCTTGTCGCATGGGTCTCTCGGACTTAGTGAAGTTCTTATTTGTTCAGCAAGAAAACACAAGGAGTTTCGTCGTTAAGACTTTTCCAAGTACTTAGCTCCAGAATGTATGTGTAATAATCAGTCATACATCCAACAAGATGGACGCATGCTGAAGGGTATATGCAACAAGGAGTTCATGCCGTATGGCACTCTCTGCCGCATAGGATGCTGGCCACATGAACACTTCATCGTCCCCAATCAGCAAGAACTTCATGAAAAAATCCGAGAAAGCTTCAAAAAAGCTTTTCTTCATAAAATCTTCATTTTAAGTCCAAATCCAGTGTAACAAAAGTTAAAATCGCACGAAATCAAATGCTCCATCACATGGAACTACTAGTTTTCGAAAATAACAAGTTTTAATATATCAATGTCAAGGAAAACTCATGGAACCCCTGAAAAATCTTAACTTGAAACTCAGATCTACTCAAATATATCTATTCAAACCAAAAATACCAAGAACTAAACTAAATGAGAACATCAATGAGAATATTTTTCATTAAACATATTTTTAATTAACATATATATGCAAAAATTTGAAATCCATGGCTTCACCATTGAGCAAGATGTACTTGCCTGAAGTGGCTTCTTAGTCTCTACCTCTCACGGTCCAAGTGATCACAACAAGCCTCTTCTAAGATTAGGATTCGGTCTAGGGCAAAGGAGAGAGTAAGAAGAAAGAGAAAAATAGTGAAATGAAGAATGAAAGGGAGGAGAGAGAAACACTTATATATATATATATATATATATATATATATATATATATATATATATATATATAAAGGGAGAGAGGGAGATGGTCTAGCCATGGGTTCAACCAAAATGAACCAAACCAAGTATCAATTCTATATGCGGGTCCTAAACCGGGTCTATGGCAATGTCAATGGGTATTCTACTAGTCTCGGGTAGTCTCTCCAGACAACAGAAATAAAACATAAATGACAGGAACCATCATGCAAATACAGCAGAAATACATTATCAGAAAAAATTAAATTCTAGAAATTTAAGAAATACCAAATCTGAAAACTGGTGTGACATCTCTATGCTCCTTAAAAAAAATCGTCCTCAGAATTTCACCAAGGCTAGTCGAGCTGGGAAACACACTAGAAAGCTCAGGGAATCATAAATCACTTATCAGAAAAATGAATCTCATCAAGAAAATAACTAAAATAGAAGAGCTGACTGCAGAAAATAAATAATTGCACAAAAGTAACATACAGGGAAAATGGAGGTATATTGATACATATAGCCCCTGAGTCAGTCGAGTAGGAATCCGCCCTCGCTTACCTATACTGACTCACAAAATGGACAAGAGTCGAGCCTTGAGGTAAGTCGGTACCAACGATCTCATCAAGGACATGACTCTGATCTAGGACGTACCTTCACAGTCGGGACACATGATGGACATCACGTACCACGAGATACAGAAGCAGAAGAGCAGGATGAGAAGCTCGTCTCTGCTCGACGAAGGGATCGAGACGACTATTGTACTCTGGACGCAACAGAATACAAGATCGTTCGACAAGAACCCAAGAATAAGATAAGCTAAAAGAAGCTCGAAAATCTCACCCGTTATCGTAGCGCCTGCGGCTATCAACGGCTCTAGGTTGTCGAATCCTTGTGCATGTTCATGCCGAGGAACTGCTGCTCTAACTTGCTGCTGGTTGCACCTTACTTGCTGGGTTTGAGCAATTGAGCCGGATGCTGCTGCTGAAACTGTTGGGCCTGCGTCGGGAGAGGACGCTGAGCTAGGGATCGAACTGCTAATGTTGATCCTCTCGGACCTTCAATCATTTCATGAGGTGGAGCTGGAAACTGTCGGATTGAAGAAGCATCAGGGTACAAAAGCGGACAAGAGCCAATCATGTGGTCAGATGTCCCACATCTGAGACACTGACCATTGGCCCTCCTACACTGATCTCTGGTGTGTCCTGGCTTGCCACGGTGGCTACATCCTGCTGATGTTGACTGCCTCGTTGACTGTACAGAGGTTATAGTTGAGGCTGGAGGTACAGGAAGGCGAGGATCTCTGACTGCTGGTGCTGGAGGCGATGACTGAATACTGATGCCTCTCATGGATAAGTGGGACCTCTTCTAGCCTCCAACCCTTACTGCTAATCTCTGGCCGGCAAGTTCTTGGGACCTAGCTGTCCTGAGAACCGCATTATAGGTGACATAATCATAGCCCACCACAAACTGCTGAAGCTCTAGGTGCAAACCCTGCTCAAATCTTCTGGCTCGGTCCTCCTCGAAAGCTATCATATGGGGAGAAAATCGATTGAGCCGACAAAACTCGGCCGCATATTGGTCGACCGATCTTGTCTATTGACGGAGGTTGATGAACTGTTGCTGGAGCTGGAACTTGGTGGTTATATGGAAATACTTCTCTTATAAAATCTCCTTGAACGTTCTCCAACTAATGGGCTTCAGAAATGCTATTTCTTGTGCTGCCCACCAATCTCGGGCAAGATCTGATAGTTGTAGTTTTACAACTGCTACATTCTCATCATCGGAGGTCTTAGTCGCATCCAGGATGGCCTCAAAGTCCTGGAGCCAAGAATCTACTGAAACTGCATCCTCAGTGCCGAGGAATTTGGTTGGACGCAAGCAACTAACATTGGACGCCAAGTTAAGACTATAACGTCCACTGGTCTCGAGTGCTACTTTAACTCCCTGGCAAAGAGTAGTATTGGTTTGTTCCTGGCCTTGCTGAAACTGTTGGCAGAGTTAGATCACTTATTGCTGGAGTTAGAGTCATTGTTGCTGTTGTTCCTATTGCACCATTATCATAGCTCATTTCTAACATGGTCTACGAACATGTCTGCTCTGGTTGTACTGGAAGAACTGGTGGTATTGACTGGGTTGGCTGGGCTGGCTGGGCTGGTATAAACGACGGAGCGGACTAGACTGGCCATCCTGGCAAAATTGGTGGAGCTGATTGTGCTGGTCGAACATGCATGATTTGCGGAGCCAACTGGTGAAAAGCTACTGGCGCTTGCCCATGGTTCAATGCCGGGGTCTGATCCTGGCCTATTACTGGATCTGTTGGTGGTGCAACGGAACCCTCGAAATAAAAGTCAAGTGGGGTGTACCTGAAGGATAAGGACACAAGACAAATCAACAAGGGACGAGAATGAAACAATCATGTCAAGCAAGTTTACAGTTCAAGGGGAGCGGAAAGTACAGGTTACAAGTGGAGTTCAATAAGTGGAGTTCAATAAGGATAAATAAAGGATTGAGAATCTAACAAGATGAGTCCCCTCCCCCCCCCCAAGTCAGAAAAACAAACATGCATGGGCCACCACAAAAAACTTGTCACGCCCCGCTCCCAGGATACCGGGTAAATACGAGGACAGACATGGCCAGCTACACCATAGAAGGTATGAAAACGTCGTACAACGGTCACGATTGTCTAGAAGACAAATGGGTAAGACTCTAGCATGCTATGACGTCATTCATATGGCCGACAAATCCTAGTATCTCAATCCATCAAAACAATACAATAGTATAGCATACATGAAAGTAAATAGACGTCACAAATTACACATCACATATGATCATGAAGCTAGTTAATGCAAAATGCTGCACTAGCAGAGTATAATAATACACGATCAAATATACCAGCCATGGTCTAATATATACATCATGTTGCCCGAAGTCAGAGAAGTAGTCTCAAAATAAGGGGCCAACATTGTCCCTTGCTAAATACCACAAAATGAAGTAGTCAAAACGAGGAGTGGAAGAAGGAAACCCACTCGCGAGTTTCGGCTACAGTTTTACGAGTGCAAGCCATCTTGCTAGAAGTACGGGGGATCCTGGTTCTCCTCGGGTAAATCTGGCCAAACAAAACCAGTGGGGTCAGAACCCCAAGCAATAAGTACCACAAAGGGGCACAAGGTGATAGACAAAATCCACCACAAACATGCACAAAAAATAGACATAATAAATAAATGCAAGTCGAGACTTGTACGGTACCAATGTACTTGTCTCAAAAATATTACTGGAAGAACTGATAACAGAAAAGCTGTAAAGGAAGATATGGCGGCGAGCGGCAAGAGGGCATAGGAACCACTCTGGATCACGACCGCAGCCCTTAAACTAAACAAGGACCAGGGTTGCAGACATTCACCCGAGTAGAACTTTATACTCTAACCACACGTCGAAAGAATAAAATAAAAAATGGCGAGCTTGACGAATAGACAAACATTCATTGCACGGCCAAACATTGCTACCGCTTGCTAAAATTAACTAACTAGGGTTATCACAACCTAGTTACTAACGAATGCATGTTTAAGAATATTGCTACCACCGGCACTGCAGTCAACCCGGACGGCCAAGGGTACGCTTGTCTAGAAAATTAGTGCTCATCACAATCAAGCACAACTTGTAATTGACATAAACATAAATTTATCACAAAGTCATAACTTGTCTTGAAATCATAAACTTGTCTAATGTTATAAACTTGCATGTAAACTTGTCTTGAAATATAAACTTGTATATAAACTTGTCTTGTAAACATAAACATATATATAAACTTGTCTTGCAAGCATAAACTTGTATATAAACCTGTCTTGTAAATATCGCAGCACGTGTAAACTTGGTAGGTCATGGAGCCCTTGCCTAGCAGGGTTGTCACATGGCTCATGGGGCCCTTGGGGATCGGGGTAGCCGGTAGCACAATACTCTTCCCTCCCAATGATCTAGATAAATCTTACCATGTTTAATTATTACTAAATTATTTCAAGTTCTCGAGTCGTGGACACTCAAGAATCTTCCTAGGATGATAGGTTATGAGTACGAGCTATTCACGAGTTATCACTGGTGAACTTATCGTATCCGCGACACGCGATACATTGGGCAATACTCACACTCGATTGTCCAATGCCAAATGCAATAGGTTAACATACACAAGCAATTACACGGTGTCGTGAGGATCCAATCACTTGTTATTATAGGGAAGCACAACAATCAATTATATTCCAATATAATACTCAAAGAAACAATCCAAGCAAAAATGGAAAGTGCGCATGATAAAACCCGGCGCATGGAACTATTGGCCACATGGACTATCGGCTGCATGCGTCAGGCTGGCGCATGAATTCTCTAGGCCGCATGCTCAGGACAAAAGTCCACTCCTTGGGACAAGTGCCAAAGTGACGTGCAATAAATACGTGTCAGAGAAGTGACTGAAGTGATGAATGTGACAAGTCATAAAGTATGTCAGGGGGTTAAGACAAAATCATAAAAAGATGTGCCATGGGCGGAGCAGAGTCATGCGTCCAAAGGAAGAGCCTCATAGCTCGGTGTCGCATGCTCTGCTTGCCACATGCATAGGTCTGCCGCATGCATAGCTTGCCGCATGGGTCTCTCGGACTTAGTGAAGTTCTCATTCGTTCAGCAAAAAAACACAAGAAGTTCTATCGTTAAGACTTTTCCAAGTACTTAGCTCAAGAACGCATGTGTAATAATCGGTCATGCATCCAGCAAGATGGATGCACGCTGCAGGGTATATGCGGTAAGGAGTTCAGGCCGCATGGCACTCTCTGTCGCATAGGATGCTGGCCTCATGAACACTTCATATTCCCCAATCAGCAAGAACTCCATGGAAAAATCCGAGAAAGCTTCAAAAAAATAGTTTTCTTCATAACATCTTTATTTTAAGTCCAAATCCAGTAAAATAAAAGTCAAAATCGTACAAAATCAAATGCTCTATCACATGGAACTACTAGTTTTATAAAAAATAAATATGTTTTAATAGATCAATACCAAGGAAAACTCATAGAACTCATGAAAAACCTTAACTTGAAACTCAGATCTACTCAAATATATTCATCAAAACCAAAAACACCAAGAAATAAAGTAAATGAGAACATCAAGGAGAAAAAATTTCATCAGACACATTTTTAATTAACATATATATGCAAAAATTTGAAATACATGGCTTCACCATTGAGCAAGATGTACTTGCTTGGAGTGGCTTCTTAGCCTCTACATCTCATGGTCCAAGTGATCACAACAAGCCACTTCTAGAGTTAGGGTTCGGGTTCAGTCTAGGGCAAGGGAGAGAGGAAAAAGAAAGAGAAAATGAGTGAAATGAAGAATAAAAGGGAGGAGAGAGAAACACCCATATATATATATATGAAGGGAGAGAAGGAGATGGTCTAGCCATGGGTTCAACCAAAATGAACCAAACCAAATGTCCATTCTACACGCGGGTCCTAAACCGGATTTATGGCAATGCCAATGGATATTTTACTGGTCTCGAGTAGTCTCTCCAGACAACAGGAATAAAACATAAATGACAGGAACCATCATGCAAATACAGCAGAAATACATTATCAGGAAAAAAGTAAATTCTAGACATTCAAGAAATATCAAATCTGGAAACGGGTGTGACAGCTTGTCCACAACATTTCTTTGAACATGTATCATGTTCTATAATAATTGTCTTTAGTACTTGCTTGCCAGACAAGTTCACAATCATGGTAGAATTCATCAAAGCGGTCATTGTCAATTTTGTCATCCACATTTTTAAAAAAATTCTTGTAATGTGCTTGGATATTTCTATTTATATGCCTAGTGCATAAAAGTATATTTATGTGAGGAAACACGACATCTATAACATTCATTAGGACATATTTTCAGTCAGTCACAAAACATAGGACTATTTGTGTCCAATGTAAAGGACTTAAGCAGTCTCAATATCCATGTGTAATCGTCAACCGTCTCATCTTCATGAAACAAAAGACCACCAAAAATAATTTTTTTCATAAAGGTAAAGCCGATAACGTGGAAAAATGGCATCTTGAATTTATTGGTCTTACAAGTAAAATCAATGACTATTACGTCGTAGAAGGACCGAGTCAAGAGGGTACAATTAGGTTGAGCCCAAACCAAGGAAAGAACCTCATTATTCTATGGATTTCTCATATGATACTCAACATACTGATGCTTGGCAAACAACTTCATAACTTTTGTCATTTTTTCTATCATATTATTAGCCTACGATAACATTTGAGCATTGTAAATTGTCCTCAATGTTGACTTGTTCTTCTCATTTTTCGGTCGCACAGTGGATAGAACATGTCTTGGTGCAACCCAATATTTGGACAGTTTTTCAACTAGCTCCCTATCATCCAGTGTCAACCATCCTGCATACGCATGATTGACAAGTGTGTGGTGATAGGATGATTGTGCACTCATCTTGACTATGATTGCACACTTGTCATCGACAATGTTAACTAACTACAACGTGAATGGGCATCTACTTTCTTCGTCCCAACACTTCTCTTCCGTTGTTTTGTTTCTTTTGGAACCACATCTTTTTTATGATGAGTCGTGAAGACACCACCTCTCTTACATCCAAGTTCTAACGATTTTTGCTCTGGTCGATTATTAACCGACCTTGAAACGAAGATGACTATGTTAAGTTGTTTTCCAACTTTTCTGCACCAACTTTACACTTCTTCACGGAAGTTAAACACAATGTCTATTGCAAATAAATGGCCTAATTCGACACTAATAAGAGTAGGGGCGACCGTATCTGTTGACGAAATATTATGCAAATGAAAATAGAAAGAAATAGATAAGTACAACATAAACAACCTACATAAAAAAAATTTAAAAGAAACCATAATCCCAACCTAAACAGGATAACCATTGGCAGTCCTAAAAATGTACACTATTGCCAAAATTTTGGCAGTTCTGAAGATAGATTTTTCTGTCTTTTGGCGGTCCTATGTATTGCTAGAATTGTCAAAATTTTGACAATCATAAATCATTTAGTTGCAATTTTGTGACAATGTTTTCAAAATTGAAGGAAAAAAAGGTGGAAAAACAACCTTAAGTTCTTTGGGAGCTTTGCAAATGCGAGGTAATGTATTCGACAAGTTGATTACTTAATCAAATTTGTTCTTCATCGTCTCTTCTATATTTTTGGAAGCCCTTTTCATTGGAGAAGAACACCACAAAGCTTGAGAAGCTTTGTGAAGATTTTTGGAGAAGACATGACGAAAATTCAATGGGGGGTGATCGGACGGATTTGGGACAACTACTTTTTTTTTTAATATTAGGTTTAGGAATTTTGGAAAAGAGGAAAAGGAGACGAGTGTAAGAAGACTAAAAAAATACTATATATACTGAAGTTGTGGTGTCCATTAACATTTTTAACATTTTTCAAAGGGTAGAATATTGAAAGTCGAACATAATTTGTGAAAAATTGTGCTGCCTCCTAATAATTGTTGTATTACCTTTAACAATTGTCCTCTTTTCATATACAACCAATTGAGCAATAATGTCAATGACAAAAAGGCGAAGACAGGGCCGAGGCCCACCTGAAATTCTATAGTTTTTCCAAGAAAATTTTACATTTTTTTTCCTGATATTTGCTTTCTCCTTTCGTATTTCTGCCCCGATTCATTAAATCAATTATGATCAAAACAAAATCCTCATATATATTTAAGGTTATCAATATCTTTGAAATCTAATCCAGGTCGATATATATATAATATACTGTAAAATCAAGATTATCTAAAATTTGTTTTGTGAAGAAAATAATATCCTATAAGATTTATTTTATTCGAATCTATGTATCTAATTAAAGTAAGATCGTATAAACAAATTTAAGATTATTACCATTTATTTTATTTATTCTAATCAAAATAACATCTTATAAAAATCAAATAATCTAAATAACATGATTTTTATTTTACAAGAAAACCAAGGACCTTCCCGATACTCAGGAAGCATTCCGTCCCTTTCCATATCCCCCACCTATTTGCTTAGTGGATCCCACCGAAAAAAATAACAAAGAAAATAAAAAGTAGACAAGGGACCCGAGAAGAGAGAATAAATAGGACAGCAGATTTGCTCCGATAATCATCTAGTTAACAAATTGATTTTGCCAAAAGTTTAAACGTGTGATGTAAAATGATGAAGAGTTCTTTTTAATGATCAAAAGCTTTAAAAACTTTCTTTTCAATTTTTCTTTGAAAGTTTACTATTTTTTAACTTTAAAAAAAGGAACATGCTAATGCTATGTAAACATTAAATTATTTCCAAGTTCATAGTGCTCACCTGGCATCTGAGTCCTAGCTCCGCCCCCTGAATGACAAACCTTTGTTTCTGTTTCAAATGGATTTGGTTAATTAGGTGGTTAGAAAATAATAACTTGGTAACAATTTTACTCGAGAACCTTGTATACATGTTCACGCATTTAGCACAGAACAACACATGCACTTGAGCATTGGAATACCTTACATCAAAAGAACAAGAGTCCCAGTTCTCCCTCAAAGATTTTCAACATTTAGATAATGAAAATCTTTCAAAACAATTGATTGGAGGCATCAAATCCATAGCCATATAGAAACGCATTTTTATATGAACACAATTACTTGATCATTCATTTGACAACAAACATATAGCTTGTATTCGATCATGCATATTGAGCATTTAAAAGAACAAATTCATGCCCTTAGCATAAGATCAGTCAATGCTCCATCTAGACATTTTAATTTTATTCTCATATGGCACAAAGTATCATTCTTGGCATGTCCATTCACCACAATGACTTCATTATATAGAAGGGAAATCATCTTTTCCAAAAATTCAATATATTGAGAATTTCTTGCACCCTATTGCCTTTCTAGGAAAAGGCTCCGGTATGAGGAAATACACACTTTTTTGGTACACATCATGCAATCAGAGTTATCCGTAGCCTCAGATATGGTGCAGTTTAGGCATGACAATTCATGTAGGGCTATGATTAGGCAGTGAACCCCTTGCAATCTACTACCATGGCTTTTCTTGGAACCATATAGTTTGCTCATCATAGAAGAATTTGATCAATGTACCTCAGAAGGCTAGAACTCGTGATAGCTCTGGGGGTATCCCTGTAAATGATTAGGCGGATGGTCGTGATTTCCGCCTTTGGTTGAAGCTGCAAACATGAATGAATCAGGACGCGGGAACAATAGCTTGAGGCGGAAAGCATCCACTCCATTTAAGTAGTAGCGAAACAACCTCTTTGCCCTTATAAACCCAAGACGACCATACAGAGCAAGAGCTCCCTTGTTTGTAACTTCTGCTTCTAGTGTCACCTACAAAAGAGAACAATCATCAGAAATCAACTCGAATGTCTATCCCCAAGTAACAATAGAATAAAGCTGATCCTGCAACAGTACTTTCCAGGGAGTTGGTGCAGGCACAAAGAAATGCACTGCATTAGCATCCCTTTTCATCAAAAATGCAGGTAAAGGGTGGAAATTTCGGTAAACTCTGAAAGAAGGTTTGATGGAAATGAATCAATAGTTAGTCTGAAAGAGTGGAACTTTCGGGATAGAATGAATGCCACTATGGTACTTGTACACCAAGTGAATGGCCATCAAGCCCTCAATAATATACTTGTTCACCGAGAGAAAATGCCTTCCGAGTTAGCAAGCTCCTTCTCACATGAAGGTGATGGCTGGGAATGAACCCTATCGTTTGACATGGAAGTTCATTCTACCTCGTAATCCATCAACATTTAACAGGCTAACCAAAATCTTCAAAAACAGATCAACTTGCCGAATAACCTAAATCTTCATAAACTGATCGCCTTAATGTCCAGACATTCATGTATTGCCAACTACATGTTAAACAGCAACGGTTTCTTTAGAAATATCTTCGTTATAAAATTTTAGCTTACAAGCGACATTCCGTGTGTGTGTGTGTTGGGGTGTTTGGGGGTGGGGTGGGGAGGGGGGGGTTGGGGGGGGGGGGGGGGGGGGGGGGGGGTTGGCTTCTAGTTCTGTCAACACGATTCTAAACAAGTTATATAGGAATACTAGTCAATTGTGTGATAACCAGGCCAGCCAATGACATTGGTGGATCACTATGAACTGAATTCTTACATAATACATGTTGACGCGGGGTGGGCAATTGGGTCGGTCGGGTCAAATTCAGGTTCACCTGTTTAGGCCAACCCGAACCTAACATGTTTAGGACTAGCATATTTTGGGTAAACTCAAACCCAAGCCGTTTAAAAATGGATAAACCTGACTCAACCATTTAACCTATTAAGCTTTAAACGGGTGGGCTCAAGTGAATTCGCTTTCTTACCGACATGTAGTGATTGAAGTCAAGACTTTTTCTATGTTATGCCATGTTGTGTTCTTGAATTTACTTGTTTCTTCCTTGGACCTTATGTGTTAAAACTGAGTAGTTGTTACAAATGGCCAAACTTTACTACGATAGAATCGGGATCGATTTTGGTAGACGGGTGGATTTGAATCCAACCATGCAATAAACGGATCAAGTTAGGTCAAACAGGCCACCATCCTTGATCCAAGCACGACATGAACTTGACCTTTTTATTAAATGGGTTAGACGAGTCCACATGTTTATACCCGAACCGACTAGGCCTAATCCAAACTCGCCTAAGAAGGCTGGTTGGCGTGTCGGGCCCAAATCACCAAACTTAGGCACCCCTCAATAGTATTGCATCGTACCCACTCAGTTGCAATAATAAGCAAGGGTCCTCACCTGTTACCGATGTGTAGCATTGCTACCACCCTGGTGCAACGCCAAGTGAGAAAGGGGTAGAGTAGGGCATTTATGTGAGCACATATTGCTAGTTGAAAGTGGTGATAAATATGCAAGGATTTGTAGGGTACAGGAAGCTATGAGCTAAGGGCTAGGGTGTGAGATTAGGATTTGTTTAGCTGCTTGACATAAGAATGCTAAAGCAAAACAAATGGAGCTAGTGGATACAATGATTATGCAAAAAAATCAATATAATTTGTTTACAATAACTAAGTGGATAGGTGAAAACATAGAATAATTGTAAATGTTGGATTAAACTTTGGTATACTGGTAAAAAGAGAAAAGGATATGGATACCTGTGGATAAAATATTAAAAAACACATTGTAGATGAAAATGATGTTTGGGTTAACAGAGGATGTTATTAGTTGGTAAGCACCCGAAATGAGATTGCATAAAAATACTAAAGAAAACACTGAAAATATATGGATAGTTTAGTTGAGAATTATCAGGAGAAAAAAGTTATATTTGAAAGAAATTTGAATTTTGGTGTTTAATGGCTATGATGGCCTACATGGAGATTACATATATGGATTTGAGAACAAGGGTTTAACTGGATTATCTAATTTACATTTTCGTATGACCTTATAACGGCAATTATTTGTTTTAGAAAAAGAGAATCATTTTTTAGTTTTAAGAGTCAATCCATCAAGTACTTCATTTCCTTACTAGGAAGGAGACAAGGTTAACATGTTGCAAAGTAACCGGGAATACACACAACATAATTTGATGGTATTAGATATTCGATTAGGAAATGTAAGAAAAGGCAATGATAAACAAGGATCAACAACTAGATGGTAGAACTTGAAAGATATAACTTAATAGTATTCAAAGATAAAAATGATAAAAAGATATTATATAGAAAAAGATAATAATGTTCTTTGGTATATAATATTTAGTTGCATCGAGAAAGTAGCAAAGATGAAGCTAAGAATGTCTAAGGATCCGTTTAGTTAGGTTTTCTTAAATTTTGTTCTGAAAACATTTTTCAAAGAAAAAGTTATAAAGTTGTTTTCTGGATATACATATTCTGAGTTTGCGTTTGGTTAGTTTGCGTTTGTTATATAATATTTAGTTACATATTCTGAGTTTGTGTTTGCTTAGTTTCATCCAAAAAATGTTTTGAGAAACAAAAGTTAAAAATTCTGTTTGGTAAAAAAAATTCAGAAAATAATGTTTAATTAAATTTTATAAAATAATTATGAATGTGTTGTATCCATAATTTTTGTGTCCAACCGGACACATCTCGTTTCCAGTCTCTAGGTTCGACTCGAGAGTGTCCACACCCAAATTTGCGTATCCGACACAATGTTACACCCAAATTCTTCCCGACGTGTTTTGACACAATTTTTCAATCCACTGTCTGACACAAGGACACATCACACATCAGACCCAAATCCGACACCGTCTTTCTCCTGCTCCGTCCTGGCCGTCGAGATTGGGACTCGACTCCGATCTGGCCGTCGAGATATGGCCGTCGAAGAAGTAGGTGGCGGCAATGAGATTGTTGTCAGCGACGGTCTGCCAGAGGGGCTCCCCGAGCCACAAGTGGGGCTCCTGGCGGGCATAGAGAAGCGGGAGCCAGAGACGGGGTCGAGGAAGTGGTGGAGGGAGAAGAGGACGGAGAGGTCGGGGGAGCCGGAGATGTCGCGGACGTCGAGGACGACAGCAGCGACGGAGGAGGGGCAGCCGTCAAAGTCGTAGACGACGCACGTCGGGCTGTTAGAGTCCCGGAGGAGGTCCTGCACAAGGAGCCGGAGCTGCCGCAGATCATGGAGGGGAAGGAGAGGAGGAGGAGGAGGAGGAAGTAGGAGAAGGAGAGGAGAAGGTGGTGAGAGAGAGAAAGTGAGATCAGAGGAGAGGAGGATGAGAGAGATGCTTTGGAAGGAGAGTGAGAAAGAAACGTCAAGTGAAAAAGTTCACTCAGAAAAGTGATTTCTATTCCAGTCCGAAAATTGTGTTTAGACATTAGTTTTGGAGAAAAAATTCCAAAAAAAATTTGCTGCTGCAACAACCAAACACTATTTCCCACCCTTTTATCATTTACACTCTTAAGAGTAGGGAATGGAGTAGATAAGTAGGAAGATTTAAATGTATCCAGAGTGAACTAAATTAGTAAAAAAATGAAATTAAGGAAAGCTGAGCAATTTTCACAAAATATTTGGCACTAAGCTATAATTTTTCAAATGGACTAGTTTGCAATATGCCATATTGCTATTATCACAAAATTAAAATATCTGAAGTTAAAGGGTGCTTTCAAGAAATGAACATGGTAAAAGTTGTAGAAACTGACTATATTCCTATTCAACTTTGAACATGTTTAGGTAACTAATTTATGAAAGCAAGTTGTAAGGATTAAAAAATATACGTTGAAAGGAGGAAGGTGCATGGTAGTACCTATGTACCAAAACAAGGAGATATAGAGATGTGTAGTAACCAGGGAGGAAATAATCTTACAAGGCATACAATAAAACTCCAAGGAAAAGTAATTCAATGAATAGGCCATAGTTTAGATAATCAATTAGGCTCATCTCAGGAAGATCTACTGCAAAAGTTATTTACTTACTAAGAACATTAATAGAAAAAAAATCAGTAAGAAAAGGGGTTCACTTAGTCCTTATTGACTTGGGTTGTTTGGATCTTGGAATTTAGTCAAGAACTTAAAGGAACTTGGAGATCTTGGGAGTAGTTCTCCAAGTTCTCTTGTTTGGTATAGAAAAGTTAGAAAACTATGGGGAGACAATAACTTTAGTCCATATGGACTTGTCCTCTTGCCACATAGGATTAAGTTCTCCTAGTTCATTGGCTAAGTTCAAAACCAAAATGGTAGGAACTTGGAGAAGTTTAGTGAGAGGGAAGTGGTGGGTTCCAAGCATTAGTTATTTGGGTTTTAAGGAATCGGTATCGGACCATTCCTATGAGTATCGGGATCGGCGGTATCGATAGTATCGGCGGTTTCAGATCGGAGTATCGGATTTTTTTGGTATTGGAAAGCAAACAACTATTAGTAAATTATTAACATTTTAGAAAATATATTTTACACATTTATGCATAATTTAAAATATTTTCAGTGTTGTTTCTTAGTATTTTTGAAATTGAATGAAATAGTAGTCATCCTTGTCGATTGATTTATATGTGATAGATAAGTTTTCCTCTTTTATATGCTTTTACACCTTGCTAATTGGTCTTTTTAACTCAATTTTCTTTGTCGAATTGACTGAAAAAGAGACATCTAATGTCGGTATCGGTCAGTATCGGGTATCGGTCGATATCGGATCGGGACATGCCAAGTTGTATCGGTATCGGCCGTATCGGATCTGTATCGGCCGATACTTCAAACTATGGTTTTAAGTTTAAGTTCTCCCAACCAAATACAATAACTTATGAAACAAGGGGGAAAAATTAGAGATCAATCCCACCACCATAGTTCATTGTGTGGTCTTTGGCTTCTATTAGTTCCATAGGTTCCAAAAAAACCCCATGTTGAAAGATTATTCTAAAGTATGTAATGAAGATAACATTGTGGGTTTGGGAAAAAAAATAAGTCAACAAATAGCTATACTGAGATTTTCAGATATACGCAATTATGGAATTGACGACTATTTTTCATGACGATTGGCTTACATCATGATCAAAGTCCTCGATGGTCTAAAATAAACGGTGTAAAAATCAAGGATGATCAACTCATTGTTCATTTCACAAGTGATTGACGCATCCTCGACCGACACAAATCAAGGATGATAGACATTGCACAAGTCATGAGTGATCTGTATTCCAACACATACATCACATGTGAACCCAAAGGATCAAAATTATATATTACGATTAACTTACTACTTTCTGCTAATTATGAGTGACATTATCTAGGCCTATTTTTTGCCTATTTATGATGAGATTTCATATGTATGATATTTATTGATGATATTGTGTGAGTCAAGGTTCCTAACAATAAATATAGGTCTCGTACCGGTTAGGGTTTCCTCGATCGGAGCGAATCCGGAAAGATTGCCTCAGTGCGGAAGTGGGCAATATACCGAACACATCAACAGATATGGACCCGTAGTGTATAAAACAATAATTCACTTCATATATGCATAACAAAATTAAATCATTAATATAGATCTACCAAATATCCTAAGATAATTTCCATAATAAATAACTCAAAACCATCCTTCAGCAAAAACGCAAACTAGTAAGATACCACGTGTTATCTCCAAAGGTAAGTTTATCATATCTCGGAGCAACTTCAATGTTATGTTCTCCATCATAAAGATTTATCTCGTGCTCGTCAAGTGTCACAAAGATCTATCTCGTCGACAGTTGCAGTGACGATGACTCCAAGAGGTAAGGTTTTTTCCTCATTTCCACCTTTTTTCTTCTCCTCTTCTACCCTTCTGTATTTTTTTTCCTTGATCAGGCTCAAGAGGGGGGATATGATCAGTTCTAGGGTTGAGAACAATATTCCATATCTAGTTTAAGTTTAAACCTGCAAATAAGGAAAATAAATAATTTTCTATTGGGTTTAAACATGGGTTCGAAATATTGGAATTAATTTCGAACATTTCCTATGAGTATCGAAATCGGTGGTTTCGGCAATTTTGGATCAGAGTATCGAGTTCTTCTTTTCAGAAACCTAAAAATGATTAAAAAAAAGTTTTTTTAAAACTAGAAAAATATTTGATATATTAAGACATAATTTTATATATTATATTTTGTTTTTCATCAGTTTTAAACGAAATAATATTGACTTGCAATAAATACTAGTGTTTATTTACTTACCATGGTTACAATTTATAAATAAAGAACAGTAAGTTTGGAGATGGAGAAGAGAAGGAAAAAAAGTAGGAGAAGAGGGAATATGAGAAAGGAGATTGCAAAGACCTTAAATCCTAGGTTGCATCTCATGTCTATTTATATTGATGTGCAATACACCCACAATTACTATTATACCCTCATATGATAAATAACAAAATAAAATAACTCTAACACTCTCCCTCAAGCAAGAGCATATAGATCAGACATGCCCAGCTTGCTACATAAATCAGAAAATGGACCACGAACAAGTGGTTTGGTGAGGATATCACCTAATTGATCCTCTGACCGAACATAAGGAGTGACAATCTGTTTATTCAGCAATAAATCACGAACAAAATGACAATCCACCTCGAAATGTTTCGTGCGCTCATGAAACACCGAATAACTTGCGATAAACATTGCCGACTGATTATCACAATACATCTCCATCGGAATAGGAATCATAATCCCCATTTCATGAAGAAGAGACTGCACCCACATCATCCCAGAAGCTGTATGAGCCATCGCACGGTACTCGGCCTCTGCACTAGAACGAGCCACAACATTCTTCTTCTTACTACGCCACGTGACAAGAATGCCACCCATAAACGTACAATAGCCAGAAGTAGACCTCCTATCTCTGCGACTGCCTTCCCAATCAGCATCACTGAACCCAATCACCGTACGCAACTGGAAAAGTTTGTACAACAAACCCTTTCCAGGTGCACTCTTCAAGTATCGAAGAATGCGAGAGATAGCCTCCCAATGTGATTGCCGATGGACATGCATAAACTGACTAACTACTCCAACTGCATATGTGATGTCTGGTCGAGTAACAGTAAGATATATAAGTTTGCCAACCAAACGTCTATAATATCCAACATCCTCAAATAACTCTCCCTTGTCAGCATCAAGCTTGACATGATAATCCATAGGAGTCTCAACTGGCCGGCACTCCAACATCCCAGTCTCGGAGAGCAAGTCTAGAACATACTTGCGTTGTGACGGATACACACCCTTCTTAGATCGAGCAACCTCGATTCCAAGAAAATATCGAAGAAGACCCAAATCCTTAGTATGAAACTGACGACTAAGGTAGGCCTTCAAATCCACAATCCCAGCATGATCACTCACAGATATAATGATATTATCAACATAAACAATCAATACGATAATACCTGCTGAGGAAGAATGACAAAATACTGAATGATCTGATGTGGAGCGCCGAAAGCCATACTGAATGAGAACTGAACTAAACTTGTCAAACCAAGCACGAGGTGACTGTTTCAGTCCATATAATGTTTTCTTCAATCGACATACGAGTTTTTTATTTCCTGCTACAACATATCTCGGTGGTTGATCCATATAAACCTCCTCTTGTAAGTCACCATGCAAGAAAGCATTCTTTATGTCCAGCTGATATATAGGCCATTGGTGATTAACCGCCACAGAAATAAGAATTCGAATTGAATTCAGCCGAGCCACTGGAGAGAAAGTCTTCATATAATCAACACCATATGTCTGAGTATATCCTTTGGCAACCAACATTTCCTTGAGGCGCTCAACAGAACCATCGGGGTGATACTTAACAATATACACCCATCTACAACCCATTGTCTGCTTTCCAACAGGAAGTGATGTAAGCTCCCAAGTCTGATTTTAATGTAAAGCATACATCTCCTCATCCATTGCACTTTTCCAACCAGAAGATGACATAGCCTGCTTGTAACTTTTGGAAATGGAAATAGAAGACAATGAAACAGCAAATGCATGAAAAGATGATGAAGCACGGTGTAATGAAACATAGTTAGAAATGGGATGCTTATTCTTTGTAGTACAAATACGTTTTCTTTTTCTGAGAGCAATAGGAAGATCATCTTAATCTGTTGTGATGGGAGCAGAAATCTCAAGCACGAAAGATGATTGGTTGAGGGCTAAATTCTGCAGAACCACTGGCCTGTCCTTGGATCTCTGATAAACCTGTAAATGGGAAATGGAGACAGAAATTAATTCAGGAATGACCGGAAGTGGTATGAAAGATATCAAATCTGTTGTAAAAGGAATACAACGGTCTCCTGAAGGAAAGAAAGGGATAGACTCAAAAAATGTAACATATGCACTGACATAATATTTGCATGACTGTGGACTGTAACAACAGTAACCTTTTTGAGTACAGGGATAACCAAGAAAGACACACTTCAGAGATCTAGGAGCCAACTTATCTCGATTAGGTTCCAAGTTATGAATAAAAGCGACACACCCAAACACTCGAGGAGATAAGAAAAAAGGTGCGACATCTGTATGTAATATGGTAAATAGAACTTTGTTATTTAATACAGATGATGGCATGCGATTAATTAGACAACATGCAGTAAGAACGGCATCTGCCCAATACTATTTAGGGACATGCATATTGAACATGAGAGTTCGAGCCACATATAAAATGTGTCGATGTTTGCGTTCGGCTATACCATTTTGTTGAGAGGTGTGGACACAACTGGTTTGATGAATCATACCACGATCAACACAGAAACTGTTCACAGAAGATTGAGTATACTCCAAAGCATTATCAGAACGCAGAATTTTGATAGGTTTATCAAACTGAACATAGAATTCATTATAAAAAACAGATAACACATTTGAAAACTCAGATCTTTCTTTCATAAAATAACACCAAGTCATTCTGGAATAATCATCAATAAAAATAACAAAATACTGAAATCCTTTCGGACTTTTGACACAAGACGGACCCCAAATATCAGAATGAACAAGATCAAAAGACTCTAATCAACGACTCTCACTACGACGAGGGAAGAAACTACGATGATGCTTGCCTAACTGACAAGCCTCACATTCAAGACTAGAAATATGACTCAAACTAGGAACAACTTGACGCAACTTAGCTAAAGACGGATGTCCCAAACGATAATGTCACTGCAACGAAGAAGTAGAAACAGAAGTGAAGGCCTTTCCAGGTAGATCCAAGTAGTATAGTCCATCTTTTTCATGCCCCGAACCAATCATCTTTTTCGGCCTGAGATCCTGAAAAACACGAATTGGAAAAAAATGTCACAGAACATTGAAGAGATTTGGTTAACTGGTTCACAGATAACAAATTAAATGGAAAATTAGGCACATATAATGAATCAAATAATGATAGTGATTGAGTAGGGTGAATGACACATTTCCCAAGCACGGGACGAGTAGACTCATTAGCCAAGATAATATTATGTTTCATGGAACTACGATTATGAAAGAGAGATGTTATACCAGACATGTGAGAGCTTACTCCTGAGTCGATGACCCAAGAGGTGGATGGTGACTGGGTTGCCACAAAAGCAGGATTATCTATATGTGTCATGGTTGCAGTAGGTTGGGAGATGGTACTAGCAAGCGCGTTCAACTTTTGGAGGATCTGTTCAAATGAAGATGAGGTATCGGTCGTTGAAGTTTGATTGTAACCCGAAGTATCATCTCTGGGTGCAGAAGGGGTGACCTGGGACTATATTTTCATTATGCACTTGATGTGCATATTATGGTTTGTCCCACTTGTCCCAACAATAGTCTTCCACATGATCGAATATTCCACAATAGTTACACTTTCGTGATTGACCACGGCCATCACCACCACCACCGCGGCCACCACCACGACCATTGTCTCTACCACCACGGCCTCCTCAACCAAAACTACGACCACCACGTCCACTACCACGTCCACCACCACGACCAACAGCACTAGAAACTAGGGAAGAAGAGTCATTACTCGGCATCACAGAACTCTGTCCCAGAAATGAACGATTGAGACGGGAGAAAGTATATGCCACCGTAGGTAACTGCTCTCCAGCAAGGATTTGAGCTTTATAAGGTTCGAACGCAGGATCCAAGCCGGCTAGGATAAGTGAAATATGAAACTCTTCCTTCTGTCTCCGAGCTTCCTTCAAATCAGTAGTAACAGGATGATATTGAAGCAGTTTCTCCCACAAAGCCTTCTTGGAAGCCAGATATTCATTCACAGGCTTTCCATTTTGCTTTGTATTAAACAATAACTCGTACAAGTCATAGATACGGACAACGTTTCGCTTCTGCGAATATGATTCTTCTAGAGATGCCTAAATCTGTTTGCTTGATTCACACCACTGAACATTAGCAGCGATATATGGTTCCATACTATGCCACAACCACGACATAACGTATGCATCTGCACTCATCCAATCTTCATACTCAGCGGGAGTTTCAGGCGGGGGTTTTTCCGTCAAAAACTTCAACTTCTTCGCCCTTAACACCACTTTGATAGATTTGGACCAGGCAAGATAGTTCGCACCATTGAGTTTCACCGCTGTAATCGACTTTCCCAATTCATCATTATGAATAACAGTAAAAGGAGAACCACCTCCGCTACCACCACCACATTAACCTCGCTAGAAGATTCGGTCCCCACCATACTTGCAGATGCAACAGAAAGACGAGATCTTTGAAACCCTGGATCTCACAACGAACCTCAACCGACGACGAATAACCAACGGAGATATGTAGAAATCCTAGATTTCATAAACGAACCACGAACGACGACGAACAACGAACAGCGAACAGCGAATCATGAAAAGTAGACGAAAAACAGCACAGTACTTTCAAATACTTGCTCTGATACCAAGTAAAGTTTGGAGATGGAGAAGAGAAGGAAAAAAAGTAGGAGAAGAGAGAATATGATAAAGGAGATTGCAAGGGCCTTAAGCCCTAGGTTGCATCTCATGTCTATTTATATTGATATGCAATACACCCACAATTACTATTATACCCTAATATGATAAATAACAAAATAAAATAACTCTAACAAGAATCATATTGATACTCTAAAACATTGTGAATCTTTGGCACAACTGAATCATTTTGTTGAAACTTTTTTCTTATTCTTATATCTTCTTCGTATAGAATTAACAGAAAAAGAGACCCCCTCATCAGTATCGTAACTATCGGTGAGGGTCGATATCGGATTAGGACATGCAAAATTGTAATGGTGTTGATTGTATCGTATGGATATCAGCTGATACTTCGAACTATGGTTTAAACCCACAAACTTAAAGTTTATGTCGGTCAAATAGACCAGATACCGGTCAAACTTGCCGATATATTTCAATTCCATTTTTTTTACTCGGTCTCTTATATAGTATTTTTTTCACTTCAAAACCCGTATACCGACCAATATACCAGCCAAACTAGCTGATATCTGGAATGTTGGTGCCATTGACAATAGATAAAAGTCAGGTTATAAATAGAATTTTTGGAGAAAAACATTGGAATCTTTGAATTAAAAACTTAGTTTGTCAAAAACAGAGTATATAAAATGTAACTCAACCCAAAGTCGATGAGTTTATATTGATGAGAGATACCGATACTGATTCTCAATATGCAAGATCAATCATTAATCACACTTGAGAGATTTAAGAACGATATTCATTACAAAATTAAAACATGAAGGTTCAATTGTAAGAGTACTTCTAGTGTAATTTGTGATTGCAAGATACCCTTCGAGTTGAAAATATGATATAAGAAAATTATAAGCTATGTCATGCTTTACAGGTTGGAATGGGCAAATTATAAAATAAGTCTAGAAAATAGCCGCAACTAAAACGAGAATGATACGGTTGATGAGTGGGATATGTAGAAAGATAGGATAAGAAAAGAGTGTATTCGTGAAATGTTGGATCTAGCACCAACTGAGGATAATACGTGAGAAAATTGTCTTATATGGTTTGGGCATGGCAACGTAGAGCAATAGATGTGGCCGTAGAAGGAACAGTACAATATTAGTTCAAGGAGCTACTAGAACTAGATGTAGGTCTAAATGAACTTGGACGGGGATTGTAAAGAAAATGGTTTTTGTTAATGTTACATAAGAGATACGCTTGACAAAGAACATGGGACAACATGATTCAAACTGCCGATATGAGCAACTATTTAAACTAGCGGTCTTCATTATTAGCATTTAGCAGCATATCAGTTTTTATTTTCATTTGGCCTTTTGTTCTTGGTCACTAAGATGTACACAAAAACATTGCTAATATCACAACAAAACTTTATTTGCATAACGAACTCCATAAATTTTTAATTTTTTATTGTTCCTATGGTATCATAAAAGCATGGTCTTTTATAAGTTATAATTATTCACTGGAAGCTAATGCCAACTGTGAGCAACGGAAAAAATATGATTATCAGCCTAATTGCCTACAGTTCCACATATCATCAATTTTTATTTTATGTGTATAATCCAAAATTTTATTTTGCAATTGTCTTGAATCAACTTGTGTAGCTAACATCATCTATAAAATGTAACACTATAATGAACAGCCTAGTGTAGAGTACAACATGCTACAGTGCCAACATTGCATACATTAATCAAGTCTTGCATATAGAATCCAAATTTGATTTGGATAGAAGTAGAAAAAGGTAAAGAGATTACAAGCACCTAGGTCCTGCTCTTCTAGAAGAATGACATAACAAAGACTCATAAGCTTGGACTTTAAAATAGTATTATCATTAATCTATCGAATCTGTAGAATCACTAAACATGATGATAGAAGTTTTGTAACTATCACATACCTCCTCACATCCAGATTCCATCATCCCTCGAATCGATCTAGTAACAAGTTCAGTTGCTGCAACATCATGAAATATATACCATAAGATGTCGAAAAAGTTTGTAATAATGTTTTATAGATGGTTCTTTTTTGTTATGTAACTTATTCAGACAGAAAAATATTCAAATATCATCTCAATCAAATACAAGGGGGAGTTGAAAAGTGTTAAATAGGTAAATGGCCCTGCATGTGACTAGAAACCGTTTTTTTTTTACAGAAAATCTTATTGCATCTATGGCATAACAAACCCAAATTTTCATCATTCAAAACTGAGCATCTTCCGGCTCATCCTTATTCCTTACACAATTCTTTGGAACTTTAAACTATGTTGACCTTGACCTGGTAGTTTGTTCAGAAAGTATTAAATAACCAGATGTGGGGTTAGTTTCTATCAACTAAGGGAAGATTTGTGCTATCGCGTGTCTTTCAACTTTATATCCTTATTAGCAGATACATCTGTCTGCATAGAAATGTAAGAAGTAGAAACAACACCGATCATTATTTAACATGTGAGTAAATGAAAAAGAGAGTAAACCACTGAGACCATGCCAATCCTCTATAGCTAATTAAGAATGTGAATGTATAAAGAAAGCCAGATTATGCAAATGAATTAACAAGTATACAAGTGTAAGGTCATACCTGATGTGCAAAAGGAAATGAAAATCTTGAATAGGCATTACTTATGATTTACTCTACCATTGTTACATTGTGAGAACTTCCAGAAGAAAGAAAGGACGGTTGAGAAGAGAGGGTGAGAAAACAAATAAAGAGAAATCATAATATTCTAACACTCCTTATAAAATCAAACCTTTCTATTTATGGACCCCACCCCACCCCACCCACACTCTTCTTATACACAAAATCCAAGAAAAGAAAAGAAAAAGTATTGGCTACTAATTCATGAACTGTAAGTAGTAGTTAATTTTCCCATGAACAAATAATATTGAGTTGCTACAGACGCTTAACTCTCGAAATTACTCTCTTTCCCGCTGGATTCAAGAGAACAAAACTCCTAACTTAACTGATTTCCTAGCTTTCTAATACTATTATTAATTGAAATCCTAAAGACCCATTATGAGACATTGACATTCTAAAACATAATTTACAAATAAACCCCTCATAGTAACTGAATCATATAAAAGCCCCAAATTTATGAATATATCCCTCAAATAAATATGACTGTGGATATCCGTAACTCTGATATACATTCATGTCAAGACTTCAACTACGTGGGATCATCCTCGTGCTCTATGGATAAACAAAACGAAACTTCCGAGCAATGACGTTCATCTAGACCACAATTGACCTATGATGTCTATGGAAATGACTTCAATAAAGGCTTGTCCGCACCTTGATTCGTTATAATTGATAGTATGTAGCTCGATCATGGGAAAAATAAAAAGCCAAAGGTGTATCCCTCAAGAAAGGTCCACATAATCACCCAGGAGCGGATGAAATAAAAATGATCTTGTCTCCTTCAATCCCCTCTTGGAAACAGAGTTTCTCTGACATACTATTTATCTGGTTGGAAGTTTCTCATCTTGCCTTATCATCCTTGTCACATATATGCATCTAGTCAGTAAAAGGAGGTTCTCTTCTTGAATCTACATTTCCACTGCTTGTATCGGAAGGTCCATCAGCTTTAGACTCGAACTCTAAATTCTCTTTGAAGGATCAATCTCTAGCAATCCACCTTACATTTGGTCTCTAAAGCTGCAAGAAGATTATCTACAAAGCAAAAACTGATCTAACTTATACTGTAATTACGTCTCAGTCGAGTGATATTCGAATGGTGGAAGTAGTATGAATGCAATCTGGTGTAAAAAGTAACAGAATGCAATGCTACCCATGTAAAAAATAGAAGATTGGACAGGAACTAACTAAAATCCTTTCATAGTAGAAGCTATCAGTTGCCTGAATTAGTGAACAACTACTTGGCAAATCATCAAATGTAGTCAATGGTACATATAGAACTGCACAACAAAATTATAGTATCAGGACTTTTTATACTGGCATTTATTCGGCTAGTGATGCCGTTTCAATACTAAATATAAAGATATATATATATAGTAATTGCTTCTTTTTATGACTTTATTCGCTCGCGACCCTGGTGTTTACATTATAATAACAATTAGAGCATACACAATTTTCAGAAGAAAAAGAATCATATTCTACTTTTACCACTCGCTAGCCATGTTACTTTGGAAAGAACAACTTCTTAGCGTGGACAAACACCTAGAACTTGCACATTAGAAACATGATCTTAGTATCAGGTTTATGGGGGATGAACGAGAAGGCTATAAGATAACTGACGGAACATTTTGAGCTTTCATAAGCTTTGTAGCTAAATATCAAACTTCGATTGAACCACAATGAATATATAATAGAGGACAGCATCGCAGTGTGAAGAAGCAAAACCTGATAGAACTACTTCCACCTAGAGTGATGAAACTTCAACAAGGTAAAGTTGTCTAGGGAAGTGAAATCCTACTGTTTGCACAAATTTATGGACATGTAACACCCTGGTGAATAACATGAGTTGCAATAAACGGCAGCTTAACCTTAGTCATCGCACATCAAAGAGATAATAAAGTAACCTCTAGTCTAAGGGAACTTAGAGGTTGCGCACGACCAAACTAGTACCTACCTACAAAACGGCGTTCTAGTTTCATGGCAAGACCCACTACTGCTCGTAGCTATATTAGCTAGGAATTCCATACCAGCATAGAGGTTTGACATCATGTTTACAGTTGGTCGTAAACTTCTTTTGTGGAACTTTCTTGTGCTCCATAGTAGGTTCCATTTTCATAAAAGAATGCTTGGACGACGATGGTGATAATATTTTTCAACAGACGTAGGATCAGGAATGCTACATGGAATTGAATTTCTAGAGATCAAACAGCAGGACTTTTGTCGAAATCCTACAATTGGAATTCCTTTCCACAACCGGACAGGATTTTGGAGACAGCAGCTAAATTTACAGTAAATTAAAATGAACTCATCAATCCCTTGGCTCAATTACTATTATACGGCTACATTCCTTTAGTCTGATCATTTACTATAATAAACATTTTAATGTTCCGTTGCTTCCCTATTGTAATTAAGTTTAAAACCTTAAGAGAAACTTATAAATCTAAAGGGAATTAATTTATTACTTGTTTGGTCTCGCAACTCGCCATCTCCTTTGACTTTGCAAGGTTTTTATAAATAGTCAAAGTATAACCTTTTTAGGTTAAAAACACTTGAAAACTTGACAATATTAAATATATGGTATCAAACAACAACACCCATAGAGAAAATCACTGCCTAGTCAATCTAATCAAGTTCAAAAGAACGAAAAAATCAGAGAAGCTGAATGTCTAAAGAAAGCCATCAAATTCCCAAGTTACCCTAGCAGTCCAATTCATATTCAATTACCATTCCTTCACCTATATCAACAAACTTTGCCAAGTTAGGACCATTCATTAATTTACTCTTTTAATTACCATCTCCTAAGTACGGATATATTCATTCTCTGGCGCTGCTGGTTTCCTATCATAATTAGAAACATCCAAACTTTGATGCTCTATCATTCGAGAAAAATTAAAACATTAAAACGAACTTCATATATCTAACTAAGAATTCCGACTATATAACTTATGTCCATCCCTTTCCCTCCATAGACAAACTCACTCATCTTCCGTTGTAATTAAGAAACATCTAGAAACTTCACCAAATTAACCACAAGTCATTACTCGCTCATCTCCTATCTAAACTGAGTCAGAATCACTCAAACTCCATTATGTCCTATCCATCTTACCATTAAACAGTACTCCACAAATCACCATCGAGAGTGGTCCAGTGGTCACTGAACTGGTAAGGGAGGAGAGGAGTGGGCAGGGGTTTGAATCCTAGCCTGAGTAAAATAAAAATGCAAGGGAGTCTTAGTGCTAGTAACACAGGACATGGACGGTCATTAATGACTTGCACATATATATATATATAAAGAGAGAGAGAGAGAGAGAGAGAGAGAGAGAGAGAGATCGGTAGATCCAAAATGGATGCAACAGAAGCAAAAATCGAGGATCGTCGTGTAGGTATATCCGGACACAATCCGGAAAGTTGATGTAATAAATGCGTGAGCTTAAGCTAGGTAGTAGAGGTAGAATTATCATTTCAAATATATATATATTAAAAAAAATATGTGTTTTCCTCCACAAATCTCATTAAAAAGGCATCTTGGTGTTGTCATGGCGGAAGGCGCATAGCGAGGCGCAAGGTGAACATAACACTCAAGACCCAAGGCGCATGGTGTGTGGCATGCCTAATTGAAGTGAGGCGCACATTTTTTTTTAAACTTAAAAAACACAATTAATTTGATTGCAATATCCTAATTAATTATTAATTGTATAGATAGTTTAGAAAAATTACAAATTTTAAAAATCTCATCCGAGACGCTATTGAACTCGATAATGGCAAGCAGTCCGTAAAGGAAGATAACAATGAATTGTTTGATGCGGTGAGAGAGAAAAAAAAGTATACAATAATTCACAAGGAATAAATTATGAAATAAAAGAGCCTACTTGAGAAAGGTAACTAGACGTTGGTAGGAGAATTTCGTCGATGCAGAAAAATTATCGGCAAAGACTAAATTGAAGTTAACAAAAAAAGACCATGAAAATAAAAAAAAGTTAAAACTTGCAAATTAAAAAAACCTTGGATATTTTGGCTGGCAATAAGTTGTTGGCAATCGAGATATTAGGGTCAACAACGATTGTTGAAGAATTGAAAGAAGAACAAGAGATAAAAGAGGATAAAGATGGAATTCTGAAAGTGCAAAATTAAAGCGTGTAAGTAGTATAGTAGGTTAGAGTAGAGGTTTGTAATGGGTTCATGATTAAGCCAAAACAAAGCAAAACCTAAAGTTCATGTCAAGCTTCATGAGGTTGTGCCTCAATGGGCCTTACTCCACGTGCCATGGCACGAGTGAGGAGTGAGCCTTAATGAGGCAACACCTTGCATCCTGGTGAGGTGCCTCGAAGCGCCACGTTGCAGCTCACACCAATGGTGTGCGCCTTAATGCACCATTGACAACATTGTTCACCATCTCTCATCTACGAAGTTTCTTGAAGAGTAACACACTTGATACTTCCCATTGTAATTGAGTTAATCACTAATACGTGTTGAGTTAATCACTAATACGTGTGTGCATCCTTCCCCTGTGCCCACTATCGAGCCACAACACCTACCGATAGCACATCCAATAATGGAAAAAATTGTCCCAAGCAATAAAATCTCCAAACAAATTCATTGCTTTCCTATCAATTTGAAAATATCAGAAATAATACATCAAGCAAAAATAGAAGTCGTCAATTTCTTGATTCAATTACTATACTTTTTTTAAGTCCCTACCACTTAGAGTTGTGGTTGAGAAGATCTGGCCATGAATTGGTAAGCCCTTTAAACAATAAGTGAACAAAAGGCCAAAAGGAATGCAATCCAAGAGGTTGCCAAGTCACATAACATAAGTCCCTATTATGGTAAGCCCTTTAAACAGTAAGTGAACAAAAGGCCAAAAGGAATGCAATCCTAGAGGTTGCCAAGTCACATAACACAAGTCCCTATTATGGTCTACCCAAGTGGTACCTACGGGAAGGCCGGGAAAGGAATATATCGGTACTTTAGGAGGTATTCAATTTACATGATTTTAGACTTTATCGGAATTCCAACCAATAAGAACCTATTTGATGGTTCCAGAGCCATACGTAGTGTAGCAAAGCAACCAATGGGAGTGAACAAAGGGCCTATTCGATAGAGAGACTGAGTGCAATAGCCCCAAAGTCTAGGGAAACAAAAATTCCCTGACGCAGAAGCTGAACAAACACTATACCAAACGGAAATCAAGACAAGAGAGTCACTTTTAAAGAATAAGGATATACCCCTATGGACCCTGAATCTCTTTGTGAACTCTTGGTAGCGTCTGTTTTGGGTACACTGCGAGTAATGTATTTATATTATTCCAATAAGCCCCCACTAGCCGGATGCACATTTATGGGCAGAGAGCTGGTTCGAGCAGCAATATATTTTTATAAAAAACTGCTTAAAATGTGTGTTGGATGAGATTTGAACCTAGTTGCTATCACACATGTTGAAGTCCCTCCTAGTGCACCAAAACTCCAAAGTTGTGATGAGGGTTGAGGCTTATATATTTATATTATTCCAATAATTTTTCTACATCAACAAATCCATTCCTCACCTCAAGCACTTCATAGTGCAATCAAGTCGGGAACACTGGCGGATATAGGAGGGCTGCCATGGGCTTCGCATAGGTCAATTTTTTTAATATCCCTATTATGTTAGCCAAGCCCAATATAGTAAAATTCTATATGCCTTCCCCCATCTGGAAACCCAAGCAGCCAAGCCGAAATCAAATCAATTAAGAATTTCTCACCTTAAAATCTTCTCATTCCATCACCAACACAACCCTCATAAGAATCCATTACTAGGAGGAGGAGAACATACATAGCGTAAAGCATCTCCTATCCTGTCTTCCGCAAGGCCTACTTCCGCCGATCGCAGTAGAAGTCTTTGGTCCTTACAATATCATATGTAAGTCAATAAACCCTCTTCTCCAACTGCTCTATTATAGGACTTCGTGTAGAAGTCTTCTTGATTGCAGATGGACAAGGAAGGAACCCTAATCAAGAACAAAACTTGTAACAGAGGCCTATGCCGTCTATCAATAATTTTGCTGGCTGGACAAGGAAAAGTTCTCTATATGCATACTTTTGTAATCAAGAAAAGTTCTCCATAAGTTTTCAATCAAGGAGAACTTCTTCTCCAAAAGTCCTCTGTTGCAATCTTTTAGAAGAAGTCCTCCGTTGCAATCTTGATTGCAAAAGTATGCATATAAAGTGGACATATATAACCACTGGTGACTGCGGATATAGAGTTGACATATATGACAAGGAAAAGTCCTCTGTTGCAATCAAGAAAACCTCTCCAAGAGTTCTGTTCAATTATTCTTGATTGCAACAGAGGCCCATCAATAATGCTATCAGTTAGTTTTTTTTGAGATAAAAGATTTCGTTTAGTTTTCACTTTTTCTTTTACTATGACGTTCCTTGTTTAATGAATAAAACTGTTATCCAAAGCATAGTCTTTGATCATTTTTCTTATAGAATATTTGTAGAATTCAAAAAAAAAAAAAAAATTATATATATATCATCTGAAATAATTTGTATAATGGCTTTTTTCTTTCTGCTATTTCCTCTTACGCAGCACAATATGCCAAGATAGCCTAACATCAAAACCCAGAATAGCATATTGGAACATTTTGCTTGTTTGTGCAATTACTTATTTGCCATTTTTCCTATATATATATATATATATATATATATATATATATATATATATATATATACTACTATATAATGCCAAAACTTGGCTTCACCGTGAAACTTTTTTTCCAAATATACCCTTTGCATATATGGACTAATTAAAAGTGTTCATTAAATATGTAATTACAAATATAGGGACAACTATGTAATTACAAACGTTGTCCTTTGGTCTTCATAAATAGTCTTAGGTATTAAATAATATTTATATGTAATAACATAATAATAAATTTAGAATACTTAGAGTTTGTCTTTTAGACTTCCTAAGTACTCTTAATAAATATTACAATAATTAAAAGCCGTCTTTTAGTCTCTTTAATAATTATCTATAAAAATCGGACAACGTCCGTGCATATATACTAGTATATATATATAGATATATATATATATATATATATATATATATTAACTTTTTTATTATTATATTCATTAGATAGAATTGTTTTCATTTTTTTAATGCGATTAATTTATATTTTTAAGTTTCTTTTGGTATGAATTTATGATTATTTATTAGTTAGAAACTCAGGGTTTGATACATGCTCAATTTGTTTAGGTTCTTTTAAATGGTACCATCGCAGAAGAAAAGAAGAACGCTTATTTCTTTTTTAGTAAGAAAGATGATAATGATCAATCTATTCAAAATGAATATTCTCCACCTGCCAATGAAACTTTACCTCCTATTTTGGAACGACTATTGAATATGAGGAGCTGGAACATAGAGAATTTGATGGAATGAATATTGAAAGAGACTCAGGGATTCGTAAGCCAATATGTGAGCATCCCATTAATCAACAAGACGAGATTAGATTGCTTATACAACCTAAACTCCAACAGTATCCAGCAACAGAACCGGCAATTTCAATATGTTTGGTTTAAAGCAATTTCCTTGTATATTCACTTGCACAAGATAAAGCATATTGTTTTCCGTGCTTCCTTGTTTAGCCCAAAAGTCATAAAGCAGGGATTCGTTCTGCACTACTTACAAATGGGTTTAATAATTGGAAGAGAGTTAATGATGGGAAGATTTATCCCTTTTTACTTCATTCTGAAAATTTGTCTACACGTAGCAAGTGTGAAAAATATGTGCTAGAACGAATTTTCGAGTTACAATTGACTCAAAGAGAGATCAAAAGTATGTTGGCTAGTGGGGAGCATGAGTCAGGAACAGGGACTAATCAGATTGGTAACTTGCATCGATTAGTCCAAGAGATAAAATTAATGAAGCCAGCTCACCATATTGATAAAGTAATGAATGCTCAATCACAAGAAGACAGAAAGCTAAACAAGATGTGGCTAGAATCATCACTTCAGAGTATTGGATATCTTGCACTCCAAGGAGAACCTTATCAAGGGCATGATAAATCTTCAAAATCATCGAATCGTGGAAATTTTATTGAATTAATAAAGTTACTAGCAGAAGTTAATGAATATAGTGCTAAAGTTGTATTAAATGTTGTGCCACAAAATGCCCAATATATTGCTCCCTCAAATTAAAAAGAGAGATTGCATATTATGCCTAATATAGTAAGAAAGACAATTCATGATAAGATTGTAGATGGTAGTTTTTGTATTCTTGCTGATAAATCACTAGATGAATCTAAGAAAGTACAAATGGTTCCTATTCTAAGATATGTCACTATTGATGGTATTTTAGTGGAGTGCTTTTTAGATATTGTGAGCATCGAAGACACAACATCATCAAATTTACAAAAAAAAAAATTATATTCTGATTCGCTACAATCTTCCAATTCAGAAAATAGGAGGACAGGGATATGATGGTGCGAGCAACATGTGGGATCACTTGAATGGACTTAAAAGCTTTATTTCTCAAAGATTGTCCATATGCATATTATATACATTGCTTTGCTCAAGTACAACTAAAGCTAGTTGCAGCAGCTATGGATGAAGGTATATATATATATATATATATATATATATATATATATATATATATATATATATATATATATATATATTATTTGACTGCAATTATTAACATTGTGAATTATTCTTCTAAACGAATTTTCGAGTTACAATTGACTCAGAGAGATCAAAAGTATGTTGGCTAGTGGGGAGCATGAGTCAGGAACAGGGACTAATCAGATTGGTAACTTGCATCGAACTGGAACAACACGCTAGAGCTCTGACTATAAGTTTGTTAGAGACTTGATTACTATGTATACTTCAGCTCGTTCACTTATTAAAGGTCTCAGAAAGAATAGTGGAGATAATTAGCCGAATTTTAACACACGTGGAAAAGCAAAGGGACTTCACAAAGTAATTAAAAAAGTTGAGTTCATTTTTTAACTTTCATTTAATGGATACAATTTTGGGAATCAGTAATATGTTGTGCCAATCTCTACACTGCAAATCTCTGGATATTCTGAATGCTTTGAAAATAGTCTCAAGTACGAAGTAGCTTCTATTGGATTTGCGACAAGAAGGGTGGGTAAGTATTTTGAGAAAGTTTATTCATTTTGTAGAAGAAGTGACATTAACATGCCTCAGATGAGTGATCTATATAAGCTAGGTCGTAAGAAAAATTATGTTTCTGTTGAGCACCATTATCGTTATGATATAATTAGTGTCTTTATTGTTTTTTAGTAAATGGAATTAAATATTAGATTCAATAAAGGTGTTATGGAACTTCTTACTCTTGCCTCTCCTTTGGATTCTAGTGATTCATTTAAATCATTTATGTTGATGATATTTGCAATCTTGCTCAGAAATTTTATCCTCAAGATTTCACTGTATTGGAAGGAAATTCATTCTTTGAGCTGTGAGAGGGAGAACTTCATGAGACTTGTGATCCAAAGTTCCAAAATACTTCCTAGTCTATTGGAATTGTATCGGAAATTGGTTGTGATGAAGTCGTCAGAAAATTATGATTTGGTTTTCAGATTGATGTGTCTCGTGCTCACTCTTCTTGTATCTACCGCAACCACATAACGGGCATTTTCAACTATGAAGAATATTAAAACAGCGGTGCGCAATAAAATGGGCGTTTTGTTTCTAAGTGGTTGCATGGCTCTATATTGAACGAAAAATTTATTCAAAAATTGATTATGATTGGATAATAGATGACTTTTCTATTCTATGAAGCCTCGTCGGGCACAACTTCGATAGGTACATCATATGTGAACATTTTGGTAGTTACTATTATTCTGTTTCATTTTTACTTATTTTCTAGAGTATTTGGAATATATAATTATTATATTTATGACTTGTTAGATTTTAAATTTTATCGTAGCCCACTCTAATTTATGTTGGGGTTTATTTGATTTGATCAGTAATGACCCGGTCCCATGTTCTATTTTGAGGTAAATCACAAGTGTGTATTTTAATATTTGAACTATCATTGATTGACGTGTACACATGTGATATGTTAGCTCAAGTAGTTATTATGGTGGAGGGGGGTTCTAGTGGGCAAGTTTCAAATTTCACAACAAGTATTTGTTTTATCACCAATTTCTTGAAGAAATCTCTTAGCTCAGACTCAGATATAGGTGAAGGGCGCATTCGCACGTATACGTCGAGCACAGAGTTGGAGTGCTTTTGTGCGTCTGGCACATAATTAGTACAGGAGCAACGGTACTGCGAAGGGCACGGAGCAACGGTGACGTGGAGCCATGTGGTGCAGTGAGGCAACAGTAGCACAGTGCAACGAAGCTGCAGGGCTACAATGGTGTGGTTCCGTGGGGCTGCGGTACCGCGAAGCTATGGAGTGGCACAATTTCGCAAAGCTACGGGTTCGCAGGGCTGCACAGGTAGCGCCACAGAATTGCTATTGTCTAAGCGTCGCAATTTTGCTACAGCTGGAGGTTGTTCAATTTTGTAACTGTCATATTAATAGGAAGTTACTACTGGTAATTGTCCCACTTAATAGAGAGTTACTTCATGGTCTTCCACCCACGTCTTTAGTGGGTGGTTCGTTGATCAAAGGATTGCACCCCTATATATGAGGTAGCTGCAAAACTTAGTACTCAGGAAGAAGATGAGAAAATCATAACTTCAAAGAGAATCAAAAGAGAGAAAATTCTCTAACAACGAGTGTTTTTGCATAAGTGCTAGGCGTTGGTCCGAGAGTTCAATAGCATGCCAATGCTTGTCCACAAAGGAGGTGACTAAGAGAGTTCCAGATGTTCTTCCGAACTTGTTGGTTCCTGGAAAAGGATTGACGAAGATGGTCGAATTTCGTTTTGAGCAACGATAGTTCTGACCATCCTAGTAGGTTGTTCAGCTAATCAGATTAGCGAATGTTTGAGCAGCTTTCACTCCTAACATCTTTAAAATCTACGCTCTATAATCAGCAACTTTGTTGCTAGCTTATCATTTCAATGGATTACTCTGCTTGCAGCTTCGCTATATTTTGTATTACCGATTTTCATAGTTGTCGAATCATATTAGCAAGTTCTACTTGTTGTAAATCCACTTTTGTTGTTCAGTCTCTCATAGAGTTGTGCGTGATTTCCAGAAAAATCTACAACATTTTAAATCATGGATCAGCCCTTGGTCGGAAATATCTGAAAACTTGTTTAAACAAAGTGGATACCACTATAGTACTCATAATCTACAGATAATGCTCCATGTGTAATCAATTAATCACCGAATTCATTCATCAAGATCGCTCCTTTACCACTACAATCCACTCTCAAACGTCGAAGACTTCACTAAACTAAAGAGAAATTGCAATCAAGCTATAAAACATCGAAATATCATCAATTTTCTTCAAAAATAAATTTCTCACCGATCCCTTTTCCTCGATAGGGCTTGATGACGACGAGCATGGCGATGTATCCCCTGAACGTTCCCCGGTGCTCGCCCATCTTGCACACCACCGTTCCCACGCACCTCCCATCGTGGAAAGCCTAACAAATTCGAAAACCCCAACCATCAGAAACCCTAAATTCTAGCGAGAGAAGGAAGGAAACCACTCGCGAAACCCTATTCCAGAAATCTAGAGAGAGAGAGAGAGAGAGAGAGAAGTGCTTACGAGGAATGTGAGGTGAGGCCATAGGTAGACGAAGTATCGGTAGGTGAAGATGGAGTATGGCTCGCTGAGCTCTTCGTCGACGAGCGACATTATCAGCGGGAGGTGGTGCTCTCCGCCGTAGCTCACGTACTCGATCTCCCCTTCCGCCGCCGCCGCCGATTCCGGCGAAGACTCCATTGGTGGATTTTCTTTCTGTGAGTGGGCTTGCTCAAGCTTGTATATATTATAGACCTGACAATGGGACCGGACCGGTCCATCCAACCCGAGTTCGGCCAAAAATTTGACCCCGTGTCGGCTCAGTCCGATTCATTGTGGGCGTGGACTGGCCCGGTATAGCATAATGGGTTGTGGGTCACATATACTGGCCTATAAAATAGGTATGACTCAAGTTCGGTCCGGTCCGGTCCTTTCTTGCGAGTTGGAGTTTGATGATGAATTATAAGGTAGAAGCATAATTGGCTCAAATCTTCGAATTCTATTGAGGTACAAAGGTTCCTCAAGATTTGGACAAGTATTCAAAGGAATGTCGAAATAGCTGAAAATGGTTGGCAAGTACATGACGTATAGTAGTGGACGTCATTTTTTGAGACATTGAACCATTTGAGATAAGATGGTCTGTGGAACATTGAAATTAATGTCGAAATGCAAGTGATATAAGGATGATATTTCTAGATAAAAGACCTCATCAAAATAAGTCTTCTTAGGTAGAAAAGTTGAAAAGATAATATGATGCATTTCAAAGAAGTGACCATTCAAATATCTAGCATAAAATTTACCAGGTGGACATTCAAGAGGGTGACAAAGGATATTCTTGAAATATCTAGTGTTAAGTCATGATCGAATTGAACTTGCGTAATGTTGACTAAGGGTTGTTCATCAGCGAAAATGCGTAGGATTTCATCCAAGTTATCTGCATCGAATTCAATTGGAATGCCATGAACTCTAGATGAAATAGTGTCATGTTCATATGTTAAGTTACAATAGAACATTTGAATAGCATTGGTGTGAATTTTGGTACGGGTTGTAACAAATTCTGCAAGTTAAAATTTTTGAAGAGTAGGTAGATAATCTATGTGTTGAGAAGTAAAATCAATAGGATGGCCAAAACAAATGTGTCTCTTGGAGAAGTCATTAAACCAATCTTTTAAAATTTAGAGGCTCCGAAAGGTGAAACCGTCGAATTCTCCTATGTTTGGCATAATGGGACAGAAAAGAGAGTCAAAAAAGGAATCTTGTTTCCTTTTAGGGGCCATTAAGAGAGGATGTAGGAGGAAATGCTAAGGTTTATTTGTGGAGGAGGAATAATTTTCGTTGGTCTGAATGAATGAGCAACGAAATGATCTATATATAGAGTAGCAGAAACCTAAATTAGGAAGAGAATTAAATGACATAGCATATTCTGTAATTAAACCAACCGAGTTCAGTCCGAGCTCGGTCTGAATTCTGTTGACATTTATTTCCAGAATCTCAATGTAACTTTAATCGATATTATGCCTTTATGGACTTGATATAAATACAGAATAATAAGTGCTGAACTTAAATCGTACGTTTTCAAGAGTTTTAAATCATCTCAGAGTAGTTGTAGAGGCCGGATCCCAGCTAGCGGTGATCCGAAGACACTTAAATATTATGTCGCTTAAGGTTATTTATACCTTTTTGACAGAAGGGCCATTTCGTCTTGTATCCAAAAAAATTAAAACTTTTGAAAAGTGTGACAAAAAATTGTAAAGCATCTTATGATTCTTATATTTTGTCACGCCCCAGTCCCAAAATACGTAGGACTAGGAAGACGTAACATGCCAGCTACGCATTCGACCAGACTCTGGTCCGACTCGAATACGTATAAGTTGTACTATAATGGTTACTATCTAAATAATCCAGTAAATATAAATATCTATGTCTCAATCCATAATGAACAAAATACACAAGAATGAGCTACATGTGGCCGCCCAGTAACACACAAACTCGAATAAACTCGAGAAGAAATATGAGTCTATAAAACTAGGCTACATCAGCAGATGAATAAACAATATGAAATAATAACCATAATTCCGGTAGAAATGATATAAGTACTTAGTACCAATGCCTGTCAGGCCAGCAATTTCCATCAGCAACTCCAAAGACTCTGTAATCGTCTACGCTACAAAAACTGGCAGGAGATCAGGTCCTTAGAGGGACGTAATAAGGTACAAAAAAAGTATGACATAGTATAACAGAAAGATACAAGTGCAATGCCGGTGTAATCTAGCATAACCACCTAATTGAGACACAACTTTGAAGACAATGTTCGACGCGTGGGCTGTCCAAAATAAAATCGTAGCTCCGAACACAGAGACACACGGGACGTACCGTAGTTCCGAGCACAGAGTCACACGGGTGTTACTACTACTCCGGATACAGGAACACTACATAAATAGGACATATACATATATATAGCGCGTGCAGAGTAGCCCAAACATCTAGTAACTGTCTTCCCCTCCCAAAGCAGTCAACGAGTGTTCGCTGAACCTGAACCTCTATCTAACAGTCTCGTCATACTGAAGTAACTATCAACAACCACGACCCTAAAGTCGTCCCAGATTCCTGTCATGCTGACAGTATCAGGATACAGAAAATCTGGCACGATGACAGTGTCTGGATGTGTCATAGGGTTATGATGTAACCAAGTAGGCACATCAAGGTGTTGCGAACATCTAACAATCGTTACCAGACGTTACCGACGAACGTCTGCACCCGGTTATGACCCGGACGCGAAGTAACGATTCTGATCCAAAGCGCACACAATGCATAGAATAAATAAATAAATATCTGGTAACTGAGATACAGGATGACAAGGTACACTAGCTTGAAAGCCAGGCGAAGATTCGAACCCGAACTCGCCAAGGAAGTAGCAGCTCAAGATGGAGACTGGAGAAGATGTCTTCGGATGCTGTCACAAATATCACCAAAAGTTTTTAAATGAGTGAGACACTCAGAAAAGCATATACATAGGTCCAATTCTGACACAGTGACAAAATTGCAGTTTCTGGTCAACACGGGATCCACAAGCCGTCTTGTACCGAAAAATATGCCAGAGACAAGGTTTTCCAAATTCAACAAACTTAGTGTCTACGAGTCCAGAACGACGATACGAACCCAACAGAACATCCAGAACTGGATTCCGATGAGCCGATCACAAAATCGCCCGTTATGTAAAACCGTGGGGCCCACAAAATGACTTTTTGTCAACGTTCTCAGAATCGAACCAAACTTGGGTCACAGGACCAGCGTAACACTGCGAATCCGATGGTGTAAATTTTGTTGTAAAACGACAGGCACACACGAAATTAGGACAAGTGTCAGAACACGTCGATACGGTACTTTCCAACGGATACGCGTTGATTTCGGTGTGCACGCACATCCGAATCAAGTTTTGCGAAAGCCCACACGTCCACGTTGATGATACGCATCTTTTGGTGTAATCGGTATGCGACTAGGTTGCCCGGATCGATGGGACCAACTCCGTGTCGGAAAGTATCAATAGTTTTATAAAACGGTTTTCTCAAGAATTGCATCTCTAATTACTAACAATAAAATACAAACTAAAATATTCTAATTGAACACAAAGCAACAGGGTTAAGTAGGTTTCATACCCGAAGAGTCAGTTCAAGGATTGGTTGCGCGAGGAGGGAGGCATCGCTTCGTGAATCGGGGAGGTTGAACTCAGTTTCTGAACACGGGTTCGAGCCACGGTTCCTCACGGCCGCGGGGAGGGGCCATGACGGCGGCGGCTCGTGGTGGCAGGTCGATGGCAGTAGTGGCGGAGGAGATGATGGCTCCAGCGAGGCTTCGGTGAGAGCGTCGAGAATGTGCTGCGGGTGGTGGTGCTGCTGCGTTGGGTGCTCCGGTGGGTGGTCGTGGTGAGGGAGGCGGCTACTGCGGTTGAGAAGGGCGGGAAGGCGGTGATGGTGGTGGTAGTCGCGGTGGTCGAGGGTGGAGGTGATCGTCATGGTGGAGCTGGGGTGGTGATGGTGATCGAGGGTGATGCTGCTAAGGGTGTACTTGGCCGGAGGTGGTGGCGCTGCTGGAGGAGGAAGGGAAGAGGTGATGCGCAGCGTCGGAGCTGGCCGTGCTCGAGGAGACTGCTGCGGGTGGTTGAAGGCTGCTGGTGGTGGTTCGTTGCGAGTGGCAGTGGGTAGACGTCGGCTGCGGTGGAGATGCAGCAGCGGGTGGTGGTGAAGTCGTGTGGGGAGGTGGTTCGTCGAGGGAGTCGTGCAGTGGCGGAGCTGAGGGATCGGGGTGGTCGACTACAGCAGGGTGGTGGTGAAGTCGTGTGGGGAGGTGGTTCATCGAGGGAGTCGTGCGGTGGCGGAGCTGAGGGATCGAGGTGGTCGAGATGGAGGTATAGCAGCGGGTTGGTTGCAGCGGTTGGAGGAGGCTCGAGGCAGTGGCGGAGGAGTTGGCTGCTCGGAGGAGCTTCGGCGACCCGCTGAAGAAGGAGAAGAAGAAGTAGGAATGAAAAAGAAGAAGAAGAAGAAGAAGAAGAAGAAGAAGAAGAAATGAAGGAGGAGTGGTGAAGAAGAAGAAGAAGGAATGAAGAAGAAGAAGAAGAAGAAATGGGAAGTAAGAGTTCTGCTGTGTGAATAATGGAAGAGGGAGGAGAGAGAGGGGGTGTTTTCCTAGGTTCCTAGGGATTAGGGCCGGCACATTGGGAAATGGGATGAGGATGAGTGATTATATATGAGGGTGTATGGTGAGGATGATGTTTCATTTTGAATGAAAGGCCAAGATGCAACATGAAGAAAATGTTGATACCAAAGGGGAGAGAGTGAGGTGATTGGACCGGTCAAAGAGGGGGAGGGGGGTTTCTTCATTGGCCTTGCCCAATAGGGTGGTGACACCTAGTACCATATTTGCAAATAAGCCCCTTAACTTTTGGTTATTTGCACAAGAATAAAAAATGATGGAGATTTGGTGTGGGAAGTGGTGTTTGGTGTTATGTAGGGTGAGGGGGTGTTGTGTGTTTTGCATGGACTTAATGAATGGGGTATTTGATTAAATTGGGGTTAAGTTGAGATTAGTCAAAGTTAGTATCCCCAATTTAATTAAAATAAAGTGTCATGCGCTCTTAAATTAAATAGGGGTACATGGGGTCTCAATTAGGAGTGACACAAAGGTCATGAACGGTGTCGGCTTGGTATCAGTCTTGGTCTCTTTAATTGGTTCGGCTAAACGGGTTGAGTTTGTGTCCCAAAATTGATGGCAACGCCAAAGGTACGCGACATAGGATTAAAGAATTAATTTTGGGGCTGGGAAGTTGTGCAATTAAATTAGACCACAAGGGATTGTGTTTGTGAGTGACGAAAAAGTCCAGCGCCTAGGTTGGCTTGTCAGGTCAAGAATGCAATTACTAGTTGGAAATTTAGGGCTATTATTGGGCTCCAAATATTATAGCAACGGTAGGGTGCACCAAGGGTTTAAATAAAGAATCAGTCAACTTAGCCTAATTTCTAAACCTCAAACACCTGATGCTAAACCAAATTTTTTTAACCATAACCAGTCTACCTTAAAAAGAATTTGAGGGGGTTTACATCCTTCCCAACTTAGAAGAATTCCATCCCCAAAATTAAAAGTAAAGCGCGAATGAGAGTTACAAAAATTTAAAAAGTAAACATGTAATTGAATGTAGTACGTAAATTCGTACCTCGGTCCTCAAATAAATGTAGGAAACTCTGTCGAATGGAATCATCGTGCTCCCAGGTAGACTCGCCTGGCGAGTGATGCTTTCATGCAATCATGACCAGTCGAATAGTCTGTCCCCTCAAAATCTTCTCACTGCTATCGAGTATCCCCACTGGCTGCTCCGCATATGATAAACTTGGCCCGACTGTAATCTCTGAATGATCTAACATATGGCTAGGGTCTGCCACGTATCTCCTCAACTGCGATACGTGAAATACGTCGTGCACTCCTTCTAATAATGGAGGCAATGCAAGACGATAAGCCACTTTGCCGACTCGCTCCAAGATGTCAAAAGGTCCGATGTACCTCGGACTCAGTTTGCCTCTGCCCCCGAATTTGATGGTACCACGAGTGGGTGATATCTTCAAAAATACATGATTACCTTCCTTGAACTCCAAAGGTCTGCGGTGCGCATCTGTCCAATGCTTCTGTCTGTCCTATGCTGCGCGCAGGTAGCCCTAAATCTGCTTCACTTTCTCCACGGTCTGTGTCACCAACTCTGGACCAAGTATCTGATGCTCTCCCATGTCACTCCAACATACCGGTGACCTACACTTCCTGCCGTACAGTGCCTCATAAGGTAACATCTGTATGCTGGCTTGGTAGCTGTTGTTGTAGGATAATTCCACCAAGTGTAGATGCTAGACTCTCCCGTATAGCCCACCAAAAATGTGACGTGAATCTGGAATCACGATACGATACAATGCTGACAGGCACTCCATGTAGTCGTACTATCTGCCTCATATACATGTCAGCTAATATCTCCGTGGACTGCCCAACTCTGAAGGGTAAGAAATGTGCAGACTTGATGAGTCGGTCCACGATATCCCAGACTGCATCCTTCCCGCTATGGCTCCTCGGGAATCCCGTGATGAAGTCCATGGTAATGTGCTCCCACTTTCACTCAGGAATGGGAAGATGCTGCAATAGTCATACAGTCCTCTGATGTTCGGACTTGACTTGCTGATAGACCAAACATCTCACCACGAATCTCGCAATCTCCCTCTTTACCCCATTCCACCAGTAGTGTTGTCTCAAATATCAGTACATCTTCGTACCCCCGGGATGAATAGAATAAATCGAGCTATGAGCCTCAGTCATCAACTCCTGGAGTAGCTCGCCACTCAGAACGTATAGGCGATCTCCACACCTCAATGTTCCGTCTTCAAGAATCCGGAGTCCTGTCTGCATGCCGGCCTCTGTCCTCTCTCGCAGTCGTCAGAATTTTGCATCTGTAAGCAGGGCTGCCTTGATCATTTCAACCAATGTAGACTAAACCTCTAGACTGGCCATCTATCCATCCATGCCTGTCAATACAACCTCTATCCCAAGCTCCTGAAGATCCTCTAACAATTGTCGCTGAGTCATCAAAAAAGTATGCCATCGGCTTTCTGCTTAAGGCATCTGCTACTACATTCGCCTTGCCAAGGTGGTACTGCAACTCTATATCATAGTCTGTCATCAACTCTAGCCATCGCCTCTGTCTCATGTTGAGCTCCTTCTGAGTGTAGACATACTTCAGACTTTTGTGATATGTGTAAATCTCAACACGCTCTCCATAAAGGTAGTGCTACCATAGCTTTAGTACAAATATCACTGCAGCTAGCTCTAGATCGTGCGTCGGATAGTTCTTCTCATGAACTCTCAGCTGTCTCGATGCGTAGGCTATCACCTTGCCATGCTCCATCAGTACACATCCTAATCCACTCCCAGACGCATCACTATACACTACACATTCTTCCGATCCTGAAGGGAGTGTCAAAATCGGTACTGATGTCAGACGCTTTTTCAGCTCATCGAAAGTGTCTGACACTCCTCAGTCCAGATAAACTCATCGCCCTTATATGTCAGCCACGTTATAGGCGCAGTGATCCTCAAGAAGTTTTCCACGAACCTCCGATAATATCCGGCAAGTCCGAGAAAACTCCTAATCTATGTAACTGATGTAGGGGTAGGCCACGTCTCCACTGCAGCGATCTTCTCCGGGTCAACTGACAGTCCATCTCCGGTGATTATGTGTCCCATGAATGGCACTCTATCCAAGCAGAACTCACATTTGCTGAGCTTGGCATACAGCCTCTCCCACCTCAGCGTCTCCAACATGATCCTGAGATGCCTCTCGTGCTCCTCCTGGCTCTTGGAATATACCAAGATGTTGTCGATAAATACTACCACGAACTTATCTAAGTACTGGTGGAAAACCTTGTTCATCAGGCTCATAAATACTACTGGCGCATTGGTTAAACCAAACGGCACGACTAGAAACTCATAGTGCCCATACTTTGTCTGAAAAGCCGTCTTCGAAATGTCCTCCCTTCGTACCTTGATCTGATGATAGTCGGATCTGAGATCGATCTTCGAGAATACACATGCGCCACTAAGCTGATTAAATAAATCATCGATGCGCGGCAATGGGTACTTGTTCTTTATCGTTACAGCATTTAACGCCCTGTAATCGATACACAAACGTACCGTCCCATCCTTCTTCGGCACAAATAAGATGGGTGCTCCCCATGGAGAAACACTAGCCCGAATGAAACCCTTATCTAAGAGATCATCTACTTGGACCTTCAACTCAACCAACTCCTTCGGTGCTAGTCTGTAGACGGGGGAAGTAACTGGCTCAGATCTGGGAGTCGACTCTATAGTGAACTCTATCTCTCTGTCAGGTGGCAGGCCTGGAAGATCCTTTGGAAACACGTCCTCAAGCTCTGATATAAACTAAGGGTACACCAGTTCACCTTCTGCAATGTGTGTCGCTAAGGTAGGTTGGACACCATGCTCTCGGGCTCCCTGAAGAAACTCAAACTCAGGGTGATCTGGTGGTCTAAATATAATGCTACCACGTCGGCAATCTAGCGTCGCGTGGTATTGGCTCAACCAATCCATGCCTAGGACAATGTCATAGTCTAGACTTAACCTCATAATGAATTCTTCCGTTCTATTTACAACACCAATCCTTAAAAAAAAAATCCCTTCCCTAATGTATAATTAATCTTCTCCTCAAATTTCTCCCTACAATTGTATTACTCAAATTTCTTCTTTCCGTTATTTATTGCTCCGAGTCACATAGTGCAATTATAATAATGGTATCACCCAAGCACATGCTAGAATTTCTGGTATCAGATCATCATCTTCCAAGTGAGAGCCTAAATTTTTATCTTCTCCAGTTCTTAATATCGTTCCTAGTATCACTATCATATACTACAACTAATTCCTAGCATCTGGCTATGCATTTCCATAAATTATTCTAGAGGGATCAACGATCTTTCTAGCTCCCAATACTTCCCAAATCACTTCTATCTCAAGTAAGGGTAGAATTTTACTAGTTCTAGGAACATACTTCTAGGTCCAATTCTCTTGCTAACATTCTACACTAGTTCTAGAATCTAAAAAGAACATATCAACCTACCCTAGTGAGGGTAACAATCTTCTCAGAGAATATTACACAAATCATGTCTTCTATCGTTTGGACTATGATCTTCTTCTGGAGGGAACCATCAAGCACAAGCATTCGTCTTTCCGAAATAAAATGAGATGAGAAACAATGATAACGATATTGATAAGAAATAAACGAATACAATTTGGAAGTCCAAGGGCGATAATCAAATACAAAGGGAGCTTTAAAAATCGATTATGGATTGAGATCCTATTCAACAATAAATCCTAAACTAAAGGCTCGTTTGGTACAATAACGTAACCAAAACGATATGCTCTTAGACCAGCATGGGCCACCATAAAAATATGTCACGTCCAGTCCCAAAATACGTAGGACTAGGAAGACGTAATATGCCAGTTACGTATTCGACCAGACTCTGGTCTGACTCGAATACGTATAAGCTGTACTATAATGGTTACTATCTAAATAATCCAGTAAATATAAATATCTATGTCTCAATCCATAATGAACAAAATACACAAGAATGAGCTACATGTGCTAAAGTCGGCCGCCCAGTAACACACATACTCGAATAGACTCGAGAAGAAATATGTGTCTATAAAACTAGACTACATCAGCAAATAAATAAATAATATAAAATAATAACCATAACTCCGGTAGAAATGATATAAGTACTTGGTACCAATGCTTGCCAGACCAGCAATTTCCATCAGCAACTCCAAAGACTCCGTAATCGTCCACGCTGTAAAAACTGGCAGGAGACCAGGTCCTCAGAGGGACATAACAAGGTACAAAAAATAGTATGCCATAGTATAACAGAAAGATACAAGTGCAACGCCGGTGTAATCTAGCATAACCACCTAAGTGAGACACAACTTTGAAGACAATGTTCGACGCATGGGTTGTCCAAAATAAAATTGTAGCTCCGAACACAGAGACACACGGGACGTACAGTAGCTCCGAGCACAGAGTCACACGGGTATTACTACTACTCCGGATACAAGAACACTACATAAATAGGACATATACATATATATAGTGCGTACAGAGTAGCCCAAACGTCTAGTAACTGTCTTCTCCTCCCAAAGCGGTCAACGAGTGTTCGCTGAACCCGAACCTCTATCTAACAGTCTCGTCATACTGAAGTAACTATCAACAATCACGACCCTAAATTCGTCCCAGATTTCGGTCATGCTGACAGTATCAGGATACAGAAAATCTGGCATGATAACAGTGTCTGGATGTGTCATAGGGTTATGATGTAACCAAGTAGGCACATCAAGGTGTTGCGAACATCTAACAATCGTTATCAGACGTTACCGACGAACGTTTGCACCCGGTTATGACCCAAATGTGAAGTAACGATTCTAATCCAAAGTGCGCACAATGTGTAGAATAAATAAATAAAAATCTGATAACTGAGATATATGATGGCAATGTACACTTGCCTGGAAGCCAGGCGAAGATTCGAACCCGAACTCGCCAAGGAAGTAGCAGCTCAAGATGGAGACTGGAGCAGATGTCTTCGGATGCTGTCACAAATATCACCAACAGTTTCAAAATGAGTGAGACACTAAAAAAAGCATATACATACGTCCAATTCGAACACAGTGGCAAAAATGCAATTTTTGGTCAACATAGGGTCCACAAGTGGGCCCCGTCTTGTACCGAAAAAGGTGCCAGAGATAAGATTCTCCAAATTCAACAAACTTAGTGTTTATGAGTTCAAAATGACGATACGAATCCAACAGAACATCCAGAACTGGATTCTGATAAGCCAATCACGAAATCGCCAGTCATGTGGAACCGTAGGGCCCACAAAATGACGTTTCGTCAACGTTCTCAGAATCGAACCAAACTTGGGTCACAGGACCAGCGTAATGCTACAAATCCGATGGCGTAAGTTTTGTTGCAAAACGACAGGCACACACGAATTAGGACGAGTGTCAAAACACGTCGATACGGTACTTTCCGACGATACGTGTTGATTCCGGTGTGCATGCATATCCAAATCAAGTTCCGCAAAAGCCCACACGTCCACGTTGACGATACACACCTTTTGGTGCAATCGGTATACGATAAGGTTGTCCTGATTGATGGGACCAACTCCGTATCAGAAAGTATCAATGGTTTTATAAAACAGTTTTCTCAAGAATTGCATCTCTAATTACTAACAATAGAATGCAAACTAAAATATTCTAATTGAACACAAAGCAACAGGGTTAAGTAGGTTTCATACCCGAATAGTCGGTTCAAGGATTGGTTGCGCGAGGAGGGAGATATCGCTTCGTGAATCGGGGAGGTTGAACTCAGTTTCTGAACACGGGTTCGAGCCACGGTTCCTCGCGGCCGCGGGGAGGGGCCATGACGGCGGCTGCTCGTAGTGGAAGGTCGATGGCAGTAGTGGCGGAGGAGGTGATGGCTCCGACGAGGCTCCGGTGAGGGCGTCGGGAAGGTGCTGTTGGTGGTGCTGCTGCTGCGTTGGGTGCTCCGATGGGTGGTCGTGGTGAGAGAGGCGGCTGCTGCGGTTGAGAAGGGTGGAAAGGCGGTGATGGTGGTGGTAGTCGCAGTGGTCGAGGGTGGAGGTGATCGTCATGGTGGAGCTGGGGTGGTGATGGTGATCGAGGGTGGTGCTGCTGAGGGTGTACTTGGCCGGAGGTGGTGGCGCTGCTGGAGGAGGAAGGAAAGAGGTGATGCGCTGCGGCAGAGCTGGTCGTGCTTGAGGAGACTATTGCGGGTGGTTGAAGGCTGCTGGTGGTGGTTCGTTGCGAGTGGCAGTGGGTGGACGTCGGCTGCGGTGGAGATGCAACAACGGATGGTGGTGAAGTTGTGTGGGGAGGTAGTTCGTCGAGGGAGTCATGCGGTAGCGGAGTTGAGGGATCGGGGTGGTCGACTACAGCAGGGTGGTGGTGAAGTCGTGTGGGGAGGTGGTTCGTCGAGGGAGTCGTGCGGTGGCGGAGCTGAGGGATCGGTTTGGTCGAGATAGAGGTGTAGCGGCGGGTTGGTGGCAGCGGATGGAGGAGGCTCGAGGCAGTGGCGGAGGAGTTGGCTGCTCGGAGGAGCTTCGGCGGCCCGCTGAAGAAGGAGAAGAAGAAGTAGGAATGAAGAAGAAGAAGAAGAAGAAGAAGAAGAAGAAATGAAGAAGAAGGAGTGGTGAAGAAGAAGAAGAAATGGGAAGTAAGAGTTCTGCTGTGTGAAGAATGGAAGAGGGAGGAGAGAAAGGGGGGGTATTTTCCTAGGTTCCTAGGGATTAGGGCCAGCACATTGGGAAAGGGGGTAAGGATGAGTGATTATATAGGAGAGTGTGTGGTGAGGATGATGTTTCATTTTGAATGAAAGGCCAAGATGCAACATGAAGAAAATGTTCATACCAAAGGGGAGAGAGTGAGGTGATTGGACCGGTCAAAGAGGGAGAGGGGGTTTCTTCATTGGCCTTGCCTAATAGGGTGGTGACACCTAGTACCATATTTGTAAATAAGCCCCTTAACTTTTGGGTATTTGCACAAGAATAAAAAATAATGGAGATTTGGTGTGGGAAGTGGTGTTTGGTATTATGTAGGATAAGGGGGTGTTGTGTGTTTTGCATGGGCTTAATGAATGAGGTATTGGATTAAATTGGGGTTAAGAGATTAGTCAAAGTTGGTATCCCCAATTTAATTAAAATAAATTGTCATGTGCTCTTAAATTAAATGGAGGTACATGGGGTCTCAATTAGGAGTGACACAAAGGTCATCAACGGTGTCGGCTTGGTGTCAGTCTTGGGCCCTTTAATTGGTTCGGCTAAACGTGTCACGCCCCAGTCCCAAAATACGTAGGACTAGGAACACGTAAGCATGCCAGCCGTATGTATATGGCAACTCCAATATATGGAAACCATAACACATACGTACGCTGTATTATGAACAATAATTCACAAGTGGTATAAACTATCACAAGTCACAGGGCATAACTAAATCTCATCCACAGAAATCATAAATAAATAAATAACCAATAACTATGAAACTAAATCTCAATATGAAGTATCAAAGGACGATAGTCGGATGGAAACAAATCCACTGCCAAACTAGAATATAAGATAAACAAAATAATATAAGTACATCAACTAATAATCAATGAGACTCGAAGAGAAGACCTCCTCGAAATATAAGTAGCAAGTCCTGATCCGTGCTCCTGCGAACAGTCATGAATATCTACACCTGGAAATGGATCAGGTCCTCAGAGGGACATAACAAGATACATAGAAGCATGCCAATAAAGTACTGAAAACAAACATCCAATGGGTCACCTAACCTTCTATGTGAATGCAGTTTGAGAATAACTTTCCAACAAGTGGGCTATTTGGCCATAAATGGGATTGGCCTGATTCTCTCGGAGAATCAGGGGCCTACAAAGCATGTCGTCTTTTGAACGCCAGAGGCCGCCAGTAATATATAGGGTTTATCACCGCCACGTATCTCCGGCGGAGCGTACGGGTTACAAAAAGGAAAGTGGAAAGGAGCCCAAATGCCTTACTTGTTGTTCTTCCTACCCCATGCTCTAAGCATATCATATCCATGACACGATAATACCTCTAGTAACTGCCAAGTCTCCTAGCATGCAAATTCTAACAGCAGTTATTCCCTATCGCACGTCCCATTAGTACATGAGGCCAGCCTGTCACGCAAGTCCGTGTCCAGATTCTTAAGTATACATTATGTTTGATCTTTACATGTCTATCTAGTTCCATAATCCAGATTCTTAAGTATATATTACATGACTCGAGTGGAGTATTATCAACCTATATAAATCATATCGGATCAATCGACGATACATAAGGAAATGGTAGTATATCATATAATATCATAAGATATACATTGTGTACCATAAGATACAACATAGGTAACCTCTTTGAAGCTTTCAAAGAAAACTCTTTGGATATGTTGTGCATCCTCAAAGAGAACGGAGGAATATGTGGTTGGTGAATGCGGTTATGTAATACAGTTAAAGAGAAGCAACAATGCAGAATAATGTGCGCAAGCATCACCAAATAGCTATTCAGAGTGATGGAAGCAGCAGCAAAGGGCAATCCCCTTGTGAGTTGTTTGAGATAAAATTGTATTTAAAAAATTAGAGATTGACTTTCCACTTTCCACTTATCCTCCCCCTCCTCCTCCTCCTCCTCCTCCTCCTCCCAAGTCTTCTCACATCAGAATGAGGGTCGGATATGCAGAAAGTTCCATTAAGGCTTCGATGAAGTTTTATAACCGGCTTACGACTTCATGCCAATCCTATATGTTGGTGCCAAATTCTTAGCCACATGACATCAAAATGGGATTTTGGCTATGGAGTATGAGAAAGCTTCATAAAGGCTTTGATGATATATGCAATTTAAGCTTGTCTCCTGCAACCAAGGAGCACCCCCCAAGCTCCCCTAGGCTATAAAGAGTCTAGACGAGAAGTAAGATGATACAATTTATTATAGGGATGTGCATTCATCTATATGACACATTAAGCCAAAGAGGGAAAGGAATCACAATCCCATAGTTTCCTCTTATCGTGTTTTATATTTTATATTTTCGGTTAAATAAATTTATTAGTTTCTTATCGGAGGCATCTTCGTTTGATTTTCCTTTGTCCATCTATATTTTAAGTTTCTAATAAATAGAGACACTAACTTTTGGATGATTGGAAACAAATAACATGCAACTTTGTAAATTTTAGTTTTCTTTAGGTTTGGCCGGCCTGACTATCTTTTGCTGCTAATAACTTTGTTATGGAGATGAAGCTTTTATAAGAGTTATTTGTATTTACCTCCCATTGCTAATCTTTTATAAGAGTTGTTTTTTTTTTTGGGCAGGTTTCCCCTCGTCAATGTCTTCTAAGAGTTCGTGAGTTCACACAATGGCTTTGATTGTCAGTTTTAGATTTAGCTGTTTGTATACAACTGATTCATGGTCTACTATGTTGTTTTTAATTATGATAGGGAACTGTCAACAACGAAACACTTGGTTACTTCATTGGCAGAGTGTACCCTTTTCTTGACACATCTTGGAATCGACAAGGATAGGCTGCGCTTCTTCCGACAGCATCTGCCTAATGAAATGGCTCACTATGCTGCAGATTGTTGGGAAGTTATAACATTTGTACACACTACATAGTGCTTTTGTCAGATCCTATGACTTATTTATCTTGCCTAGATGTTTTGTTTCTTCATTTTCGATGGGAAGTTACAACATTTTCTCTTCACCTATGACCTATTTACTCTCAATAATCGTGATTTCAGGAGCTGGTTATAACCCCATCCAAAAGGGATCTTGGTATTGAGTTTAAGAATAGCCAACAGATGGTGAGCCAAGCACTACTCCAGGTAAACAACATGGTCAGTCAATGCAAGCTAACATTTTCAATTGACATTGCTGCCACTTTCTTTCAACTTCATGACTTACCCATTCTTGACAGGCCATGAAAGAAGCCGAGGCCTTAGGTATGAAAGCTGCTTTAGAATCGACTGGTGAGGTTGAATTCGAAGTCTGCACCCTTGACGAAACTGTCACTATAAAGAAGAATATGGTCTCAATTAATATCGTGAAAAAGAAGGAACACCAAAGGGTATTTACGCCATCGGTGATTGAGCCATCTTTTGGCATTGGGCGGATAATTTACTGCCTGTTTGAGCATTGCTTCTACGCAAGGCCAAGCAAGGATGGGGATGAGCAGTTGAATGTGTTTCGCTTTCCTCCAATTGTTACTCCCATCAAGCGCACTGTTCCTTCCATTGATCAAGAGTAAAGAATTTGATGATGTTGCGAAATTAATTTCAAAATCGTTAAGATCCGCTGGGATCTCACATATTATAGATATTACAGGTATGACTTTTAATCTGGTAATATGGAAAGTGTTGCACTCTACAGTTCTGGGTGGATCTAAAAAAATAACCATACTCCTGTACTCGGTCCATGGCAGGCTATTCTTTATTTTCTCCTATTAGATATACAGTATTTATATGGTCCACAAGCCAAAGCATTTAGGGTTCAGGATGAAGCAATCTTTTGACAAGTCCATTCACACAGTACCCTTGTTTGGACATTGTTGGTGATAATCTTGTTAGTTTGTTAGTTTAATAATCTTGTTAGTTGGTTTAGATTATTGGTTTGTTAGTTTGATAATCTTGTTAGTGAAAGCTTGTTCGTAGTTTGTGCTGCGAGTGGCCTTTGTGCCAACCTGAGCGAGACCGTTGAGATTAGTTTGATAATCTTGTTAGTTGGTTTAGATTATTAGTTTGTTAGTTTGATAATCTTGTTAGTTGCTTTAGATTATTAGTTGGTTTAGATTGTTAGTTTGTTTAGATTGATAAGTTGTTTGTTGAAACAACTTTGATATATCTTTTATTTTACTCTATCTCTTTACATCAAATGTTCAACTATATATAGCTATCATTTCATTCAATAAAAATTACCAAGTCTATTCATCCTCCACAAAACTTGTGTCATGTTTCCTCTTTACTGGGCTATTTTACTACATTTGGTATCAGAGCTCGGGTTGAGGACCAGAGAAGCTATGGAGTCGTCGAAGATCACATTCCAATGCTCACGAAGAGCAACTATGGAGCATGGGCGATCAAGATGAAGGTGTATATGCAAGCCCAAGGAGTATGGGACGCCATTGCACCTATCGACCCGAAGGTGACGGTTAAAGCAAGGAAAGATAAGATGGTCCTATCTGCCATCTATCAAGCGATCCCGGAGGAGACGCTGCTTCTACTGGCCGAAAAGGAGACGGCTAAAGAGGCGTGGAAAATGTTACAAACAATGCACATGGGCGCAGAGCGCGTCCGGGAGGCAAAGGTCCAGACTCTAAAGAATGAGTTTGAGACTCTCCGCATGAAGGAGGCAGAGACGATTGACGACTTTGCCATGCAGTTGACAACTATGGTCAACAAGATCCGTGCATTGGGCGACAAGGTAGACGAGACCTATGTCGTGAAAAAATTTCTTCGGGTAGTGCCATCGAAGTTTCTACAGATCGTATCAACGATCGAACAGTTCTGTGACCTCAAAACGATGACCGTGGAGGAGCTCATCGGCCGTCTAAAGACACACGAGGAACAGTTGCGCGGTACTGGTGACAACGGTGAGGAGCAAGTCCTGTTCTTCCATGGTAACGGCACTCGAGGTCGTGGTCATGGTCACGGGCGTGGCCGAAGTCATGGACGAAGCAATGGTGACCACGGGACCGCTGGACGAAGCAATGGCGACCACGGGACGGCTCTCAATCACCGTGGAAGAAGGTTCGACAAGACCAAGGTACAGTGCTACAATTGTCAAAATTATGGGCACTTCGCCTCTGAATGTTGTTCTAACAAGTAGGAAAGGGCTCACCTAGCCGAGAAGATAGAAGATGATGAACCAACACTGCTCATGGCCATGCTTTATGAAGAAAAAGTGCAGATCCATGAAGAGAAGGTGCAACAAAGATTAAAAGGCGAGGAGGAGATTGAGGTTGACATTGATGCCCTTTCAGACGATAGATTGTTGGAGCTTAAAGGGTTTTTTGATAATTACTTGCCGGAGACACAGACCCGGCAGCAACAGGTGAAAGCAGAGCCCCCTGGAGTAGAGATTTTAAGTGAGCCTGGCGCTAGCATTTCATCCATTCATCCATCCAAAGATGAAGATGTTGATATTGGTGGCAATGATCCTCCCATCTCAACGTACCCTACCGTAGAGATAGAAAAAGATCTAGCACCTAAAAGTAGCAAGTGTAGCAGTTCGAGCAGTTCAAGTAGTGATTCTAGTTCATCTTCCAGTGATTCCGATTCTGGTAGTTCATCTGGAAGTGAATCAGATGATAGAGGTGGTAGTCATGCAAAGACTGCTGAGGTCAGTGGAATACCTCACACAGTTCGGGACGAAGATACGAGGGATATAGTGAACCCACTTGACATGAACAGATCTTTGAGTGGGTTGGACAATGAAGAACATAAGATGAACAAGAGAGGTAGCAAGGAGGACTTGTTGCTGCTGGAGAACAACGACAGCAAGTCGGGAAGCGACAACCTCGACGGAGTCTCCGGCAACGACCTCGACGAGAACGAGAACCCGAGGAAGAAGAAGAAGCGCTACCACCGCCACACTCCCCAGCAGATACAAGAGCTCGAAGCGCTTTTCAAAGAATGCCCGCACCCCGACGACAAGCAAAGGCTGGAGCTCAGCAAGCGGCTCAGCCTGGAGACCCGACAGGTCAAGTTCTGGTTCAAGAATCTCGAACCCAAATGAAGACCCAGATTGAGCGGCACGAGAACGCCATACTCAAGCAAGAGAACGAGAAGCTCAGGATGGAGAACATCGCCATCCGGGAGGCGATGCGCAACCCGATATGTGCCAACTGCGGCAGAGCCGCTATTGTCACTTCTTCTTCGACAGCATCAAGTGTAGCGGACGATGTCGCTGCTGCTACTTCTTCGATGATAGGCGGTCAACCACGTCAACCACGCTATCGATCTATCCAAGAGGTGTACGCCACAACACCGATGGAAGAAGTTGGGCTATGTATGCTAGGTGCGGAGGAGCCTGCGAGTTTTGCCGAAGCCGAGAAACAAGCATGTTGGCGACGTGCAATGGAGAAGATAGGTTGGGTTTTTACTCTGCTGCTGCTGTTAGTTTCATCATGCTGCTTCTTCGTTGCAGCGGCCACGGAGAAAGAGTACGTATCGGCTGTGGGGGACCCAGGGATGAAGAGAGAAGAACTTAGGGTCGCGCTCGAGTCCTGGAACTTCTGCAATGAAGTTGGCTGGGAAGCCCCCAGGATGGGGAGCCCCGGGGAGGCAGATTGCTTCGATCTCAAACAACTCTCTCCACCATCTGAGGAAAATTGTACCGAGGGAAGCTACGAGGTGATTCACAAAGTTACCGAGCCTGACAACAAGCTCGGTGTCGGCCAGTCTTTCCCCGGAGGATCAAACTTCAACAATGTGGACCTCTACGCTGCCGAGAAGGAAGTCTACTTGGGCCGAAAATGCGAGGTGAAAGACCACCAGGACAACAACACCTGGCAGTACTGGATGATCATGCTCAAGAACGGCAACATGGACACCTCCGCCTCCCTCTGCCCCAAGGACGGCGTTCCGGTGGACCCCTTCCCGCCGAAATCTAGGTTCCCGTGCTTCGAACCCGGCAAGTGCATGAACCAGCCCCTGGTCTACCATGACTACACCAGCTTAACGGACGGGACCCTGCTCAAAGGCAAGTTCTTCGAAACTTGGGAGGTCGACGCCAACCTCTCCATGGGCCTCGCGGAGGAGATCGTAGACGAGTGTGATGGACATCCGTTGGCCCTCGTCACCGTCGGCCGAGCCATGGCCCAGAATGACATAGTCGAGGTGTGGGAGGACGCTCTGGAGAAACTGCGCACGTCTAGGATGCACGAGATCGACATCGGCCAAGGCAGCGGCGACACAGGGGGCAGAAGAAACAAAAACCCCCATTTCGCTTCTCAAGGTCAGCTATGACTACCTGAATATTCCCAGACTGAAAGAATGCTTCCTCCATTGTGCACTGTGGCTGGAAGACCATCCTATCAAGAGGCATGAGCTTATAGAGCGTTGGATGGGTCGTGGTCTCCTATCGCTCGATGACGAGTTCAACAACATTGGCGAGGTTTATAGAGAAGGGAAGAACTCTCAGGTGAAGATGCACGATCTGACACGGGACATGGAGCTGTGGGTAGCACGTGACTGCGGTGCCAGTAATAAGAAGTGGCAGGTGCTCGCTGACAACAGGAAGGAGGAGGCATCGGAGGCAACTCACAAGATTTCAATCATGGGTGTCTTTGTAGAATGGAAGTTAAATCCTGGGATTGGTAACTGGCCACACCTGACCACACTCATTCTCCGAACATTCTTCTTTAAGGAGAGTGATTTTGCATCATTCAAGTACTGTCCTTTGCTCACATATTTGGATGTGTCTTATTCTACCCTACAGTCCTTCCCAATGGAGATATGCAGGATGGAGAAACTTGAGTATCTAAATATCTCACGTACACGGATCAACTCAATCCTAGAAGACTAAAGTTCCTCGAGATGCGCAAGAAGATCCGGTTGCAGAAAGTGAAGCATTGATGCAACAAGATTAAGGGAGTGATTGTTGGTGATAATCTTGTTAGTTTGATAAACTTGTTAGTTGGTTTAGATTATTAGTTGGTTTAGATTGTTAGTTTGTTTAGATTGATAAGTTGTTTGTTGAAACAACTTTGATATATCTTTTATTTTAGTCTATCTCTTTACATCAAATGTTCAACTATATATAGCTACCATTTCATTCAATAAAAATTATCAAGTATATTCATCCTCCACAAAACTTGTGTCCTGTTTCCTCTTTACTGGACTATTTTACGACAGACATGCCCTAAAACACAGTATCCTAGTTTGGTTGCCTTTTTCTTGTTTTTGTTTTTCACTTAATTTGATTTTTATTGTTCATTATCTTCTTTATTTTCTGTTGTATAGTAAACTTTAACAGTATTTGCAAGTCTTGTGTTGCCCACATAGTTCACTCACAGGAGGTACAATTACCACAACCAACTTAATGACCTTGTTCAATTCATTTGTTGTTGCTGAATTGCAAACCCTCTTAATACTCATAGTTACATTGGCTAGGAATTTGAAAATCAGCAGAGTTGGCGCCATATTGAGAATCCGTGATAGATTTTTTTCTTATATGCGAGGACGGATGAGATTGGTGTTCCTTCTAGTTAAATAAGTGGAAAATTTAACTCTCTGGCTGTTTGGTTCGGTGTAGTTCAAATATTTCGTTTGTAAATAAGTGGTAAAAAATTCTCTCTCAAAAAATGGGAGGGCAAAATCTTCCGGAGGTAAGAGAGGATTTTCAAGATCAGAAAAGCCACTTCAGAAAAAAAAAAATCTCCATAAAAAATGGAATGTCAAAATAGGGCAACGGAGGAGAGAAAATTTGTTATTCAGGTCAATTCATTGACTTTTCACATTTCCAGGTCAATTCATTGACTTGTCACATTTCCCTCGTATCCGACCAAGCAAGTGAAAATGGCTCTCTTGGGCCAAATCCGATCTAGGCCACTTCACTCCTCAAAACCAGTGAACCAAACACCCCCATTTTACAACTCTGTGTGATTTATAAGTACTTATTATGTCCAAACTTTGTAAGGATGCAGTTGTGACGATGTGATTTTGCAGAAATAATGTAATGATGACAGGAAATATCGAGGTTAATTTGAGCTTCCCTTCTTTAGTAATGTATGCCCACCACTGAATCACATTACTTGATTGAAATGTAACTGGTAATGCTATAATAGTAAGTACGTACTAATGTTCAATGCAAAATTGAGAGAGAGACATTACTAGCCAACATTTAGAGTTCTTACTAAGCTCCTATCCATATATATAACTAGGACTTGAAAGTTCGCAACTAGACCCATCTCCAAAATGATCGATTTTTCAGTACTTAGAACATGGACGACGGCAGTAGAGGGAGCACAGTACCGACCGAAGCGGCGTTGGCGTTGGCGTTGCTCCTAGCGAGGTGGCAGAGCTGGCGGAGCTTGGTCGGGACGTACCAGATGGAGAGGCTGGGGTGGGCGTTGAAGAGGGCGTCGATGTCCCATCCGTGTCGGGCCGAGAGGGCGACGAGGGGCTTGTAGCAGGCCTGCCTCCAGGCGCCGACGTTCTCCCCGCGCTCCTTGTAGTCCCTCCGCAGCGCGTCGGACGCCTCCGCGTCGAGGCAGTGCAGGGCGTAGCAGTGCACGTAGTGCCTCATCTTGGGCTTGTTGATGTAGCTCGCGCCCACCTTCTTCGCGTATCGGAACACCTGATTCGTCACCTGCATGCATGCACAATCAATCCGATCCGAGCTTCCAAGTTTAAATACTGCTCACATTGTTAATACGAAGCCCCGGCCTCTGCTTTCCTTTTTTTTTTACTCAATTTTAATTTGATACTCTCAACTATTCAAAAAATTTCAATTTAATATTAGACAACTTAATATCTCAACTATAATTTTACTACTTAATATTCAAACAATATTAACGAAAAAAAATTAAATGTCAAAAATACCTTCTCATTCGTGGTAACTTAAGGGAGGAATAATTTGGTAAAAGTTATTATTTATTTTTGTTGAAACGAAAAACTATGTCCGACAGAGGATATCGACTCGAAAATATTCAATAGTTGAAGATAATGATTGATATATGATATAAAAATGTATGATATCAAATGACATATGAATTTCACTAACATTGAATGTGTACTTATTTTTCACTTTATTCCTTTTAAAAAAATAGACTAAATTACAACTTGATACCCTCAACTATCCAAAATGTTCAAATTGACACCCTCAACTTCGATAGTTTTTCACTTTATTCCTTTTAAAAAAATAGACTAAATTACAACTTGATACCCTCAACTATCCAAAATGTTCAAATTAACACCCTCAACTTCGATAGATACTAACTTAATACACTGGAAAAAAGAGACCAAAATGTCCCTCACTCTCGCCCTCCTCTCTCTCTCCTCCCTCCCTCTACGGCGAGCCCCCTTTGTTTTAAGATTTTACAAACGCTAACTGGTGTAGGTGATTTGACGGAGCCTAAAAACTAATTTTACACAGTAAAAAGTGACCTCGGAATAGGCCTACTTACCTCTATAATTAGAGCATCCTTAATAAGGCTATCTCGGGTTCCATTTCTAGATACAGATTCAGAATTTTCGATTCCATCTCAAGTTCATTTTGTAAAATAATAAGTTCCGTCTCTAGTCCCAATTTTTAGATTTTTGGTCCCATCCCACGGGAGATATAGGTTGGGCCTCCCAAATTTTAGATTCTAGATTATAGGAACCCATTTTGTAGAATAGTAAGTCCCAATTTAAAGTCCAACTTTCTAAAATCTAGATTTTATTTTATTTTTCACATCAATTTTTGACCAAACAATTTTTGGGATGGAACCGAAGCTCACATTATCATTTTCTACTATTCTAGTACAAACGCAACCCATTCCACATTTATCTTTTGTTTTAAATTTTGGACCCCAAATTGTTTTGCATTGTTCCAACTATTAATGATGCTCTAACAATACATGAAATTATTACTTAAGTTAAAAAATGGTATGGAAAAAAAAAATTAACTGTGTAATGTCAAAATACATATTGATGCACTAAAATATAAGCTGTGTCCGTGTCACCGTTTAACTCCCTGTATCGGGTCAAAAGTGTGTCACAATAGTTACGGTTTTTGTCACAATAACAACAAATAAAATGAGAAATACCCTACTTTTTTTTCTTTCTTTTTTTTATAGAAGAAACTGTTCACAGTTCCCCGAGCATGAAAACGAACCCACCCAGACTAACACGTTCGTACTCTCACACGGCACGCCGGGTGTCAGTCTGGTCACGTCCATGTAACGTCACAGTTAATGCTAGACCAGATTCGCGGGTCCCACTCCCAAACATAAAACGTACGCGTCAAACGTTATCCTAGTTATATTTGGAAATTTTTTTTTTTTTTTTAAAGAACACTACAAAAGTTATTCGGTAACCGTTAGAATTGTCAAATTTTTTTAAAGAATGCTGCTATCTGTATACTGTTAAAATTTTTGACAGTATTTCCAAAAGGTAGGACTTTATGGCCCCGAGTAAAAGGTTTATTGTCCCCAAAAAAAAACCGCTTAAAATTTTGAAAATTTTGGACTAATTGGCGTTTAGACCCTAGATTTTATTCCCTCTTAGCTTCGAGTTTTATTTTTTATTATGAATTTTTAATTTTGGCATTTTTTTCATTGTTGACACTCCTAAATATCATCATGTATTTTTTTTTTAATTTTCAATCATTCAAATTCTAAATTTGTCTCTATACTAGAAATGCAGGACGATATTTTAAGAGTGACAATAATGACACATCCTAGGAAGCCATTCTTGGTATTCCTAGAATGCCATCATGTACCTCTTCCTCCATGCATCCATAAATTAATGTCATACTTAATGTAGGAAAAAATTTAAAACTTTAATGGTAGAAAATTTTAAAAAAGTACATAATAATATTTTATGAATGTCAATAACAATATCCTTTGTCATTAAATATATATTTTTTTCCAGCTGGTGTTTATTGTTGTCAAACTGATATAAAATTCAGTGTCTTAAACGATAATTAGACCTTAAAATTTTGTCATTTTCTACTACCACTACTACTAGAACATGCTCTTATGTGACAAACACAGAGTGAGCAAGGCCAGCTCAAAATGAACTATTTTTTATGTTAACCTGTTCTAAAATTTAAGAACTCCCAATCCATATCATCTTAAATAATAAACAATTATTATTTAACTAATATATAAATTTTATTTTTATAATTATACATTAGTTATACTGTATGATCATATTTTTTTTCCAAAAAATTTACTGTAGCAAAATAAATTTATATTAAATTAATGCAGATGAAACAAATTTGCATAATTTTGAAATAAAGACGGAGTCCGCCAACAGTGTTGGCGGAAAACAAACAAAAAATGAACATGTAGGCAAAAAAGTCAAAAGTGAACCCCACAAACCCAAATTATGCCAACAGTGTTGGCAAAATTTGGTTTTGTGGGACCCGCGGGTTGGTTTGGATGGTTGAATTTTGTTTGGTTGGTTTGGTTTATATTTATTAGTTTGTTTTAATTAGTTATGTTTTGATTTTTTTTTTTTTTTTTAGTTTAGTTTTGGAATTTGATTTAAGAAACTATATTTTAAAAAAATAAAATTAAAAAATATTTAGAATTTTTTTTTTGCACATATCCACTATTTTTGCCTCGCGGATTTAAAACAATTAATTTAAAATTTTCTTTTTAAATTTTTTCATAATTTTTTTTGGAGGTCGAGACATCGTTTTAAATCCGTGGGGCCCCACACCAATATAAATTAATTTCGCTATAGTAAATTTTAAATATTCGAAAATAAAATGACCGAAAGTAAAATTTGGAGGTCGAAACATCATTTTTTATGGCCGCTCGAAGTCTGCTCGACGGCAGACGTAATATTCTTACGGCAGACTTTTATTATTATTATTTTTTAACGTCTACTAACGGTAAGAAAATTAACGATATAAATATAATATAAAAAAATATAAACGTCCAAAGGACGTTTTGATACTTTTTTGTAATTTTTTAAACATTTTGATGCTTTAGATAAAATTTATACAAATTTTGATACTCTGGATACAAATTTCCGAAAAATATATTTCTAAATTTTTCTTTACAATTAATTTATTTAATTTATTTCGTTCAAATAAATTTTCTTAAATCTAATTACAAAACTAAACTAAACTAAATAAACAAAATCAAAACATAACTAATTAAAACAAACCACACAAAACCAACCCGTGGCCCCCACACCCAATTTCCGCCAAAACACGGTTGGCTGAAATTGGCATCCCACAAATTTCACAAATTTCAGACAACTGTGTTGGCAAAAATTAGCTTGTTGGATCCACTTTAATTTTTTTTTAATTTTTTTCTGCCTACGGGATCTGTTGTGTTTTCCGCCAACACTGTTGACTGTCTCTATATCAAAATTTTACAAACTTATTTCATTTGAATGAATTTAATATAAATTTACTTCGCTACAGTAAAAAAAAAAATTTTTTTTTTTTGAAAATAGGTTCAATACTATTTTTTTTTCATGGTAATTTTTACCTCACAATATTTTCAAGATAAGCGAGTCCAATACTATTAGTTATATTTAGTCCGTTTCAAAGAGGACATGGTAAAAATAGATATAATTTGCCTTTATACTAAACATGTTTAAACTATTTTAATTTTAATGGTATTGTAACATATAAATATTTTTAACTTCAATGTTGTTGTCATGGTGTTATTTTTAAAGTAGGGATGAATTAAAATTATACTAAAATTTGTGAGTAATAATTTGAAGGATAAAATGTGTATAAATAGTGGATGCTCAAAATCTCTCTTTGAATTGAGGACCCGGGTTCTCAATCCTCAATTTCTCAAATTGAGAATTGATTGGAATAACAACATCAATAGTAAAGTTTATCTAAATTTCTAGATTCAAGATTCAGAATGTAGGAGAGCTCATTTTGTATAATAGTAAAATTTAATTTGAGTTCCATAACGATTCCCACCCACAAAAGTTATAGCTTGGACCACATAGTTTTTACATTAAGAATATAGCAACTTATTTTGTAGAATAATAAAATTCAATTTGGAATCCAAATTTCTATATTCTAGTTTTTGCATCATTTTTTTTATCACATTAATTTTTGACTACACAACCTTTGGAACTAAAAGATCATTTTATACTATTTTTATACAGATCCAACCCATTCTAAATTTTTTTTTTGGATTAAAAGTTTAAATCTCAAAATGTATTTTTGAACTCCATCTACTAATGATATTCTAACAAAAATCCTCATTGTATTGAGGGATGTGTTGGAGATGGCCTAAGAGCTCGAACACAATTTTAGGTTACTTACTTTGGTGGGACACTTCTCTCCCCTATCCTTCGCCAATGCTTGCACCTGTGAAAAAAAAAAAAGACATTCAAAAATACATGAATTAGTTACTAATAAGAATGGATTTATAGAACTCTTGTGCTTAGCTTTGTAGATTTAAAAATCGAGGTAAACTTCAACAACAATAACTAAATATAATAGATTCGTTCTGCGAAATTGTAGCATGTTGGTTACGATAGGAGCTCCTGTGGTGGGTCTTTTTGAGTTCCCACAACTTCCCATGTACATATGTTTTGGAAACTATTGGTGAAGTCAAGCCATGTAAGTTTGTTAAACATGTAACAAAAATAATCTGGACACTCCAAAATATGATAGAACAATATGGTCAAATTTATCCTCAATTATTGTGTCCGTGTCCGTGTGTCCATGTCTGTGCAATATAATGAAAGTTATTAATGGAGTCTTAAAAACTCCCTCAAATTCGTGGGTGATATTTCAAACCTGCAGCAGGAACTCCCGGCACTGGTCGTAGAGATGGAACAAATAGTCCAACCCATTCTTCTTCGCACGTGCCACCTCCCCCGGCTCCGTCACGATGAAAGGGTGCTCCCTCTGCCTCTCCCCGCCGCCGCCGCACCCGACCCCGCTGTGGTCCGAACCCGAATCAGCAGACTCGTCCTCCTCGGATTGAAGTTCTGCACTTGTTCTCATCTTTTTCTTCTTCTTCTTGATCTTCTTCTTGATGAGCTCTCTCCGGCCCGGGTTCTTGTTGGAGCTCCCTCTGCGGCCCTTGTCGGCTGCCGCCACCTCGCCCCCGCTGCCGGCCGCCTCTCCTCGCTCCTGCTGGACTGGCTCCTCCGACAGGCCTAAGAGAGTTCAACCATGACGACTACATATGTTAAATTACAACCAGATACCCTCAACTATTTATGACTTAATATTCTAAATTTTGATAGGTATCAATTTAAATACAATTCTCTCTTTCGTACCGAAATTAACCGAAGATTAAAAATAACAAAAAAATCCCCTATATATATAGAAGCATTCACACTTGCAAATCATGAATATATATGTTGCATTAGTTACAACCATTGACTACTATATATGTATACGTTGTGTAATTTACACTATAGGTTCGGTTCAGCTATTTATATGGTATGTTTGTTCATTATTTCTGATTTTTTTTTTCTTCAGAAAACCAGTAACTGTGCATATGTCAGATGAAACATGTTTATATTATTTCCGAAAAAGGAAAAATTAGATATTTTTGTATTTTATGCTTATACAAATCATTTTAAAAAAAGACGAACAAATATCAAATGGAAAAAAAAAAAAAAAAAAAAACCTTTCAAGTAAAATTAAGTGCATAACTAAGTTTTTGGTGCGTCCAGAAGTCCTTTCCAGCGCATATGTCCGATACAATGCTGAAACGGACACGGGCATCAAGATCGATTTTACATGCACGAACAAACGCAAGAACATGAAAAACAAGAGGTGACACGGACACGGTGAAACGGACAGTGTTTTTTTGTGGTGTTAAATAAGTGTCCGACACGACCGACATATATTTGCACACACTTATCATACAAAGTCTGTGATCTGCGATGGATGGATATATATATGCTGACCTTCCTGCGAGAGAGCGTCCAGCACGTCGCGCCGCGCCTGCGAGGAGGACGAGGAGAGAAGCAGCAGCTGCTGCCTCCTCTCTTGAGTGGCGGCGGCGGCGGCGGTCTGGTCGAGCAGGAGCTGGTGGTGGTGGTGCAGGAGGAGGGCCTCGTCGATCCGCCTCCGCTCGGCCCTGGCGGCGGCCTTGATCCCGTACCGCTCCCCGACGAGCAGGTCCCAGCGGAACAGGTGGGACATGGTGGCCATCATGTCCTCCAGCTCCTCCTCCCTCATCCCCGCCAGAGTCGACGACGTGAACCCCAGCTCCCCGATCCTCGCCACGGTCACGTACCGGACCCCGTACCCCTCGAAGATCTCCGCCAGGTCGCGGGGGCGCTCCAGGAGGAGAGGCGGGGGAGGTGGGTGGTGGTGGTGGTGGTGGTGGAGGGGGTGAGGGGAGGAGGAGGTGCACTTGAAGATGGTGTGGGAGAAGGAATCTTCTCCTGTTCCTCCTGGCTCCATTGATGGTTTGTTTGTTGTCTCCTCTCTCTCTCTCTCTCTCTTTTTGTTGCACTGTTGTATGGTTGTTAGGTCGTGTTTGTTGTCTGCTTGTGTTTGCTTGGTTTGGTTGGGTTTTAAGAGGCAGACTACGTTTGCGTGCAGTTACCATTATACCCTACAAAGTTTTTTTAATTTAAAATTAAAAAAAATTTAAAAAAAAATTGATGTATTTGTATCAAAAGAAGACAAAATTTAACAATTTGCGTTTAGGGATACGAGGCGCCGTTGGAGATGGTGCAATGCATTGCAGAAAAAACACGTCCTCTCTAATGGCGTCCAAAATAACTGAAATTTGAATAGGATGTCATTGATTTTGGCACTGTCCAAGACATACATGCAATGGAACACCATTGTTGTTGACGTCCCGCATTAAAATAGAGAGTGGGACGTCGTTCCAGTTGGCACCCCGTATTAAATGTAGAAATGGGACGCCAACTCTAGTGTCGTCCCACATTTTTTTAAAGGAAACGTTGGTGATTGGTTGGGAGTAGGGGGTTCAGTTCGTGGTTTGGATCGTGGGATGGTTAGAGGAGGAAGAGACTATAAATCGGAGATGTATTTTGGGTATTGCTAGACACCAAAAACAGAGAAAGAAGAGAGAGAGAGAGAGAGAGAGAGAGAGAGAGAGAGAGAGAGAGAACGATGGAGGCAGCATCAAGGAGGTTATAGAGAGCAACAAGTCCTTACTAAGGTTTTTTTTTTTCTTGTGTTTATGTACTTGCTGTAATTTTTATAGTTATTATTTATTTTATATATAGGGTAGTAACAAACCCTTACCCTAATATCAAATAATAACCTAACCATAACCTATAGATAGATGACCAAAACGACGGACGTATCCTGGTGGATCCACGATTAAGAAAATGATCCATGAACGTGATAATCACATATCTCAATTGGTATTTATTGGAGAGATATTTTGCGTAAATTAAGTTAAATTTGTTACTCTATTTACTTGCTATATAATTATTTATTATTTACAAATATATAAATTATTATATTTACAGTTTTACAATTATAGTCCTTTACTATGTTGCGGGAGCATGGCTAGTAGCGTTACCCGACCCACTACACCAAATGGAAGCTAACTACCTTCCAAAAGTCCTTGGTTCAGACCTTTGGATAGCAATATATATATGAGCCCCAATTCCTGCAATACGACAAGGACTTGATCTTAAGTTTGGCTGAGCGTCGGTGGCCCCAACACTACACTTTCCAGCGGCCAGTAGACGAAATGACCATCACACTCTGGGATATAGCAAACATTCTAGGGTTATCTATTACAGGTAAATTTAATGTCTACTATTTTAATTAGTATAATTATTATTCTAGGGTTACCTAATGATTTAATTTAATATTATAGGTGACCCTATATATTTTGATGAACATTTAGATGTTGGCGATCTTATTAGAAGGTATCTTGGTGTTGAGCAGCCAGCTAATTTAGGTCGCATATCAAACATCACCATAAGCTGGTTACGCTACAACTTCATGGAACTTGATCGTATGAATGACAGTCAGGTTACTATAGATGAAAATCAGGTATGAAGTTAATTATAATGTTAATTTAACACATATTATTATAATTTGACTCACTCGTTTAATTTAATAGTTTAAACCATTTGTTGTGCGAGGGCATCTATACTTGCTTTATGTGATGTAGTTTTTTTTTCAAACATAACGAGCTGCAAGGTAAATGTGCATTTTCTACCATTTTTGGATAATTTGGTAGAACGCACTCGACATGCATCGGAAGCAGCAGTATTGGCAAATTTATATTTCTTCTTGACGGAGTTTGAAAGTACGTGCTCAGTGAATAGATATGGCAAAAGTCGAATTGGATGTATGTCACTAGTACATGTATGTATAAAAGAAAGAATATTATTCATATGAGTCAATAACGTATACTTATATCATGATGTTACCATGTTGTTTCTACTTAGGTTTGGTTCTACGAGCATTTCGCCCACTGGTAGACCAGTGACCAGTACTAGTTAACATGCGTGTGTCTTTTCGGTCGCTGGACGGTGAATGACAGATGCCGCAGATCAGGCACACTGTAGATACCTGGTGGTAATCAATTATCGGGTACAATTTAATTCTCTACAATATTCATATATAAAATAATTTAATATTTCTTTTATTTTAATTATCACTTTCTTATTTACTCTGTCATGGATCAAATAGGTTTTATGGATGCCTTAAAATATTCGTTTCAATGCTCCTCATATTCAAAGGATGTCCTATACATATAGTTTACATGTATTTTACATCATATACCACTACTGGACTATGTACCATATAGTATATCTTGTTCTTTGGTAGTTCGGGATGTTACAGTTAACTCATAATGCTCCATCGGCTATGAGTTATGGAAAAGCCCATGCACTATCTAGAATCCGTAATTTGCTTCCTGGTTGTGTTAAAGATACGAGACATATGGTGTGGCAAATATGTCCCACCATGTGGAATATTAGAGTGATTGTAAGTTTAAATTTTATTAAATTTTATTAGTTTGCTGTTGTATTTTGCTAATATTTGGTTTAAACGATGCAATGTATGGTGATATTGCTTATAGATGTTGGTGGGAAGCACCTCATGTAAGCAACATAACCTTTAGATTTGAGGAGTTTTGATTCACAAATAGAGCTATAAAAGATTATAGAATGCACAGATTATTAGAGAGTCTAGTCGAAATAGTATGTCTTATTTCAGTATATTTTATTTTATTAGATTTATTAAAAAGCTGTTAAAGTTCAACATTCAAAAGTGCAACAAATAGCTTTAGTAGGAAGAGTAACATGTGGCCACAAGGTTGCAATCTTTTGCAATGGCTTGCGATTATTATGGATCGAGATATTATGCACGGACCGGCTCTCCATACATCCCCAATATATATCCTACCTGATTACCTAGTAGGTAGTATTAGTCAGAGTAGAGCCGTAGGTCCACTCATTATCAGGCTAGCGAGGGCACGGCACTTCTTATTAGGCTAGCGAGAGAACTTCTCATCAGGGCCCTCGTACTTCTTATCATGCTGCCGAGGGCACTTCTTATCATGCTGGCGAGAGCAGTTCCCAAGTTAGTTCGACATATTGGTTTCGGGATATGGTGACCACACATAGTTGATGTCGACTCTATCAGCTCCAGAATCTACTCAAGCCCCGCATTGGATATCGATTTGATCAACTTTAATATCTACTCAACAGACGCAAGAGATGGACACTCAAGAAAATGATAGTTAAGATTAAGATCCTCCTCCAAAGAATACGAAGGACTAGAGAAATTGACTATGTCTCAGGCATACTGTGCACATGGATTATTTATGATAGTTTAGGAATGGACAAAACCGAGACATTTTTTGTATATTTAAAATAAAAAAATGTTTATGTTTTTAGTTGTCTTCTTAAATTTGAAGTTTTTAGTATCTTGGATTTTTTTTTGTTTTTATTACATTTGATATATTAGATAACAATATAAAAATATAATATTAATAATAATAATAATAATAACAAAAAAAATTGCTTATTATATATATATATATATATATATATATATATATATATATATATATATATATATATATTGTCACGCCCCGTTTCTCAAGTACGAAAATCTGAGTGCAATGATACATCTCCAGGCTACGCACCTATATAATACTCTGGTATTATATTTGCAATTGTCGCATGTAGGTTCTAGGATAAAGTACATGACAGTAAAGAGTACATTCTAAAAATATTCACATATTGTTCATATGTTGCTTATCATCGTATATTTACATTGCCAAGTCTTCTCCAAAACCTTTGATTTACATAGAACAACTACAAAATAAAGTATGTTGTCTTCAAAAACTATATCCCTTACTCATCCATTTTATCGACATCATGTAAAGGTAGTGCTTCCTCCTGGTTCTCATTATCTCATAGTGAAAAAAAAACTAGGTCGTCAGAACGACGAACAAGCCCTTATGTCAAGAACGATAAAAAAAAGTGATAAAATATTGTAAAATTTCCAAGGATAAGTCATATAAGAAGATAATGAATAAATGATATGGAAACTGTAATACTTGCTGCTGATTAATGGTGTAAACTTGAAATATGAGATTTCGTATTTCTAGTAAAACCTATTCTATAAGGTGTCAAAAATACAATCACAAACACAATCTGCAATACAAAATTCCTATATGCAAATACAATTTAGAGAACATTGTTGGATTACCACCAACATCAATTGCCTCAGCAATAATCCCATATACCCAGGATTAGGTAAATACTGGATGGATAGTGCTTAGATTCCCGTCCCACAGTATTGTGATATCATTGTATCACGATAATAACCATTGAATCACATTAAAATGTGATAACACGTGATATAAATAATTGTCGAATTTCTTATTTTATTTCAAGAATTCGGATCATGTGATAATATAAACAATTGTCGAAAATCTTGAACTTTTTCAAGAATTCGAAAAATATGTCAACATTGGATATACACAATTGTCGAATTTCTTGATTTCTTTCAAGAATTCAGATCCAATGGCAGGTAAGTGAGCTAAGCCTCACCTCGGTCATTGTATAGCCAAACGTATGCCGAAACTACTGATCAATATTGTTAGAAAAAACTGTCGTTTTCTTAATGAAAACTTTGTTAATAAAAATTAAAATAAACTGATGTTACCGGCCTCTTGGTCTGATATTTCTAAGGAACTTATTCATACACAAGGAGATCTTACCTACAATCAAGTCATAATGAAAATTAGATTTAGCTTTTCCTTGGCCTTCTACAAGGTTTACCTTAGCATTAGATTCAGTCTTAGGCTTAGACCTCAATCTAATTTATTCTTCGGTTCTAATTTTCTTTAGGACTTGATTGTAGGTAAGATCTCCTTGTGTATGAATAAGTTCCTTAGAAATATCAGACCAGGAGGGAGGTAACTTGTCTATTAGGCATGCTATTTTATGCTCATTGGAAAAGGATGTGCCTTTGGCTTGAATATGCCTAAGGTATTCTTGGAATTCATGGAGTTGGTCATTCATTGGCTTGTTATCTACCATGAAATACCTATTAAAGGTTGAAGAATTAAATCTTTCTATTCTGGCATCATCACAGCCGTATTCATCTTCTAAGACTTTCCAAAGTTCTTTAGCGCTCTTGTATTCAAAAAATATATCATACAAGGATTCAGATAATTCACTTAGAATTCTATGAAAGCAGTGGAAGTCTATCTCTTTAGGGGTTTTTGGTTTCGAGGAGGTGGACACTCACTACCAGAAAAAGTCAAATTAGCGACGCCCAAAAACGTCGCTAAATGACCAAAAAACGTCGCTAATCACGTTTAGGGCCGTAATTAGCGAAGTTTTACAGAAGTCGGTAATAATCACGTCGTTGAAAGGAAAAACGTCACTAAATGTCGCTATACCGACGTTTTTTAGAGACTTAGACGTGTCGCTAAATTAGCGACGTTTAGCGACTCAAAGTCACTAATTAGCGACGTAATAAAACGTCGCTAAACGTCGCTAATTAGCGACTTATATAGCGACATAACAACGACGTCTTTAATGATCTGGCAGTACTGCCATGTCAACAATTTGCGACGTACAACGACGTATTTAGCAACGTTATTAGCGACGGCTATTAACGTCGCTAATTAGCGACATATTTAACGACGTGTATAAATGTCGCTAAACGTTACTAAACGTCGCTAAATACGTCGCTAATTTTAAAAAAAAAAGAAAAAACTGAATTGTTCCAAACTATTATTCCTGCAATTTATAAATTTCTAATTAAAAATAGACCCGAAGCAACCCTCCGTTGAATTCTTTGGGTTCGCCGACCCCTTCGGTGGAACACTCGACACCGGTATATTAATATCATTTAATATGAATAAAAATATCACAGTCATACAATTAATACACACAAATATTATAGACAGACAATAAAAGTATCACAGACCTACAATTAATACACACAAATATTACAGTCACACAATACACACAAAATAAAAGTATCACAATCACACAAAATGCATAATATATAAGTATCACAGTCACAAAATGGGGATAAATAGCGTCACAAAATGTATAATATATAAGTATCACAGTATCACAGTCACACAAAATGCATAATATGTAAGTATATGAAATATCACAGTATCAATCTCGAGGATATCCAATACGCTGGGGCAGATACCAGTCCCTCAGATACTGCGCATAAACAACGTTTATGTTATCAATCTCCGCTATGGGTGCTGGGTGACTGGAACTCCTCGTCTGAGATACAGCCACTATAGGTGCTGGGTGACTGGAACTCCCCGTCTTAGATACAGCAGGTGGTATCTCTTCCTCCTTAACAGTAGGAGACATCACTTCCTCCTTAACAGTAGGAGGCATCACTTCCTCCTTAACAGTAGGAGGTGTCGCTCTCTTGGGTGCCATCTGGTAAGATAGATGAAAACAAAGAATATAATTGATAACAGATATTACTTAAGACATATCCTTAATAATGCGGAATGGAAGAATTAGATGACTCACAAAGAATTAGCTGTTTGTTGCAGTATAATAATGATACCATAATATCTATTGCTCAACATTTTGTCCTAACAATAAAAACACTATAAGATGTATCTAGTCAACCAACGGATACAAATCTATTGGTAGTGTTGATGATGGAGATGATAATACGAATGATGATGATTATTAGGGTTTTGTCAAGTCTTCTATTTTATTAGCCAAACTTGGTCAAACTGAGCTAGAACTAGTGTATTGGCATCACATTAGTTATAGCTAGTAACAACCCTTACTACCAAGACTAATATATATATATATATATATATATATATATATATATATATATATATATATATATATATATATATATATATATATATATATCAATTACTAACCAATCTTAGCTATTTACTTAGTGTCCTAACCCATACTAACTCTTGCACTACCCAACTGATAACACTACTCCACATTGCTATTCTAACTGATATCTCCCCAATTGATACTTGTAACGTCATTTACCTCTCTAGTACTATCCTCATTCTCTTGCACACACCTGAACTCACACAACGCACGGACACCTGCACTCACATTTGTAGTGCCCTCTCAGACACATATCAAATCAACCCTCAATACCTTAGAATTATACACATACTACCCCTCCACATCAGTGCTACCATTGTTGCCCAACTCTTGCTACTGCAACAAGTTTGCACACATAGGTGCGCACTATAGGCCACAACCAAGTCACTTGCTATCAAGACCATTGCTATCCTCTGTTGTACTTGCAGCTCACTGCTTGCAGCTATTAGCCGCTGCCGTAGTGCAAGACATCCCATTTGTCGTTACCCTACTGAAATTATCCGAAACTCCATCCAATACATATACAATCAATCATCCTTCACACAATACCCATTGTGCTGCAGTGCAGTAAAGAACCTCATTGACTGAACAGACTGGAATACTACTCCCTGTACTAGATGCATCATCTACCGACATTCACACACTCCCTGGTATATGGATACATTCTGGAATACATATTCTATTATATACCATGATTCCTAATTGACACCAACATCGAAATTATACATATCACCTAGCTAATATTTCTAGATACATAACCTGCTGCCAACTGACTACCCTCCTTCTCTCATTTCTAACAATTACACCCATACTTTTTAAAACTCGGGTATAAGGATACACTCACTAATACCTGATACTTTGAAAATCATAATTTTTTTGCAGAATTTGTTCAGTAGTGACATACTTTTTAAAACTTGATCAAAAACCCTAACCCTAACCCTATCCCCAGGTCAAAAAACCTAACCCTAACCCTAAACCTAACCCTAACCCTAGAGAGAGAGAGAGAGTGTCGTGTGTGTCTCTGTGTGTGTCGTATGTGTGTGTGTGTGTGTCTGCGTCTATGTGTGTGTGTCATGTGTGTCTGTCAGTGTCTGTGTGTGTGTGTGTCGTGTCTGTCAAGTGTGTGTTGTGTCAGTGTCACATGTGTGTGTGTGTGTGTGTGTGTGTGTGTGTGTGTGTGTGAGAGAGAGAGAGAGAGAGAGAGAGTTAGGGTTCACCTAGAGCTCGAGGAGGAAGAGGGGGATGCCGGAGTAGCCACAGTCGTGGAGAGTCGGTCGCCGGAGAGGGGGGGTGGGGGAAATCGAAAGGTTTTGAAAACTTTCGAAATTTTCGCAGATGGGGGAAAAGAAAACTAAGCCCTAATTAACCAAAATTTAGCGACGTTTAGCGACGTCAAATAAAAACGTCGCTAAATTAAAATTTAACGACGTCAAATATGTCGCTAAATACGTGGCTAAATATTTTTAATATATACGTCGCTAATTACGACGCTAAAGTAGACATATTAGCGACGTTTAGCGACCTTAATTGAACTTATAGCGACTAATCTTTTAAAATCTTAATAAAAGTCGTTAAACGTCGCTAAATGTTGCCATTTAGCGACGTCTAGCGACGTTTTTGTTGGAGTCACTAATTTAGCGACGTTTTTATATGAAGTCGCTAAAATGCGTCGCTAATACCGCTTTTTCTAGTAGTGACTCCTATGTCAGACTCAGTATCATCAGAATCATTTATGATGGGTGTGGACCCATCAATGGCTGAAATAAGTCCTAAGGTCATGAGCCAAAATTTTATTTGGCTCTGCCATCTTTTAAAGTATGAGCCATCAAACTTAACAGGTTTTGCAGTAGAGGATTCCTCCTTACCAGTCATGTTTGCAGTCTGAAAAATATAAATTTATTTAATAACAATGTCTAAGATAATAGTTTAGGTGGTCTTTGCTAATCAATCTTAAAATCTTTAGTTTTTCAAGTGTTGATCAACTCAGGTTAGCTGTAGGGGTCGGTTTTCAGCTAGCGGCGGTCTGAAGACTCTTAAGTACCGTGTCGCTTAGGGCTATTTACACCCGGTTGACATAAGAACCCTTTCGGCTTGTGCCCGAGTTTGTCTCTACTTTGAAACTTTGGATTTGAAGATTTTATTTGCAATTTCTTTTTTACTAAACTATATTTTTTTTGTCCTAGATTGCTTTCAAAATACTAAGTGATTAAAAATGAAGCAAATTATATGTTACAATTGAAAGGAATTTTGTGATCAAAATTGCAATTGACAAAATTATCAAATGTGCTAACAATTTTTAAATCACTTTAAGCAAATTTGCAATTTGATAGTATAGTAAGCAACTTGATAAGTAAACAAATAATCAAAAATTTGCTATGGTAAATATTAAGCAAATTGAATTTTCTAGAATAAAAATTAAACTACTGCAACTTAACAATATTGGCTACAGTAAGAATAATTTTCTACAAGTTAAAGCTTGCTGTAGTCAGAATTTTTCAAATTTTCAATTGATAAATTATCAACTATGCTACAGTAACTATTAACTTTTAATTTATTAATCAACTTTGTTCCAGAAAATTTTATGTTACTATGCCAATAATATGTTGCTACAATATTATGAATTAAACAATGCAAAAAAAAAATTCGGTTATATAGCAAGAATATGCAACAAATATTAACCTAATTGATGAGAAATATATATATATAATAAATGGTTAAATTTTTTTCTTTATCTGCGAATAAATAATGGTATATTAATAATATTTCAGAAGTTTTCTAGCAAGATTTAGATGAACAATTCTAACATAAATATCAACTCTTAGATTGTTAGACGGCCTCTGGGGAAGTCGTGCACGAAGCACTGTCCTAAGTAGGGGTGTGCAGATTTCGGTTTTGGGCCCGAAACCGACCCGAACCGACCCGAATTAACAATTCGGTTCGGTTTTGAAGCTATCGGGTCGGGTTTCGGTTTCAAGTTTACAATAAAATGGTTTTTCGGTTCGGGTTACGGTTTCGGGTTTCGGTTTTCAACCCGAACCGAAAACCGAATCCAATATATGTGTTCGGAATCCAATAAAATGGTGAGTCACCTGGCCTTTCTTCTTCCTCTCTGATTTTCTTGCCATCAGCCATGGCTATATTGTTCGGAAACGAACCCCCTCCCGATCCACTCAGCATGATCTCCTCGATCCTTCCCTTGATCCTCATTCTCAGGAACTCCATCGACTCCTTGAGCCGCTGGAGCTCAGACAGCTCAAAGCCCTCCAAGTCCCTGACAAACTGGAAGGCCTTGTTCTTCTGAACCAGCGCATTCACCTGCTCCTCTATGATCGGCTTCTTGGTGCACTCAGCCTTGAGCTGGTCGGAAATCAACATGCACTGCGCGTTCAGCTGCTGAACGTCGACGCCGCTCCCGTGTTGGGCCTGGGCCCGGGGCCGGGGCCGGGGCCTGCTGCCTCCTCTAGCTGCTGCAGCATTGCCCAGGAGGAACCGATCGGTGACCTGGTGAACATGCCTGCGAACCGAACCGACCGAAAACCGAACCGTTCTAAATCGGTTCGGTTGTATTCAATTTTTTTGTCAACGGTTCGGTTTTCGGTTTCTAAAATTACGGGATCGATTTTTATCGGTTTTCTTATATACGGTTCGGTTCAGACCGAACCGAACCAATGCTCACCCCTAGTCCTAAGAGTTGATTCGGGATTTGTGTGCAGACGTTTCCCAAAGCTCCTAGTGGTAAAACTCTCGCACTACCGGTATCTCGTAGCCGCACACGACTCGGAGAGAACGACCAGGACTTAGCTCTGCCCAGAGCTTGTAGACGAGAGTAACGACGAAGATTGGACAGAATAGAATGTTGGCAGCAATTGTTTGAAGAAAAATATTCTGATGATGTTTACAAAGAGAACCACGTATATATTTATAAGAATCCATACACTATGTAACGGTCTGAATTAATTTTCTATTAATTCAGCCGTTACACAGTCACAGAGGAATGAATCTGGACACAAAAGAATTAACGGTTAAAAATTAATTTTCCAACGTTCAGAAAATTAAATAAAAAAAATGAAGAGCAGCAAAAAGAATTTTAGGGTCCCAGCCCAAACCTGAAGAGAAAATCGAATCGGCATTCGGCGCCCGCAGATGTGGGCGTGTACCAGCACCCGTTACGCCGAACCGAACCGAGCCGAGCCGGGCCGGGCGACGGTGCGCGCTTGTGGCCCAAGGGGTTCCCCACACAACAACTTTAAGAAAGCAAAGAAGAGAAACTAATATATGTACACAAGGAGGGGTTGGCCCATCCGATGTGGGACTAAAGAAAAGAAAAAAATTGATCTTTTGCTCAAGCAAAGCCAACAAATATTACTTTTTAAAATAATTAATATTGTAAAGAGTTCGACGGTGTGATCCAAATATTCTCTCCTAACTTAATGCAATTCTACAAAATTACAATCATTCATATCTAATATTCAAATTAAGTTGAATTATTGGTCCTGATTTGTATCTCATTTTATGTGTTAGAGACTACACGTTTTACGAGGATGCCGTTCAACAAGTCATTTCGTCTTTGCGAAAACATTAATCATCCAAAAAAAAAATATATATATATATATATATATATATATATATATATATATATACTATTTCATGTGCTCATGGTATCACGCATAACGGTGCTATTCTATTTGGTAGAAAATTCTTCCAAAACATGGAGACGATACGCATTACCTTGGAATATAAATCATTGTGATTTTTGTTGCTCTTTTGTGCATGTGCAAGAGTATCATATACATCCTATAATTTAAAAACTCAAATTCTAAGATTTTAGAGTTGAACCTGAGCCAAAATTTCTAAATATCTTGAAATAGAGAATAATCAATTATTCGGACTTTTCAAAAAATTATTATCTCTTAAAAATTTTAGAAATTTAGGCAGAGTCTCATTTGTATTATGGACTCCAAATTTTTTATAATTTAATAAACGGACCCGGAGCAACCCTCCGTAGAATTTTTGGGTTCGTCGACTCCTTCGGTGTATCAACTCTCATCACCGGTAAACTCACGCATTTAATTATATATGTACGAAAGAAGAGTTAAATATAACTTTCTTACCTTAGCAAGCAAAATATTGCATTTACTTATTCTTGCAGTTGTGTAATTAACTCCAAAATCACTTGTTTTGCAATTGCCTATTCATGCTATTCAAACTCAAAAATTCAATTCCATTAGAAGTAATGATAGTTTGAATCCAAGTCAAAATCTACTCATAATAATTTGCAAGCTAGAAAATATTTTGTAAGATATTTGATCATTAAATATACTTATAAATAAATGTCATCCTAATTATAACTACTATGAATTCAAATCAATAATTCACAAAGCTATATTCCTATTACTACTATAGACTACAAGTCACCAACATTTGGAATTGTTTTTCTAATTTAATATATGAATATATACTAAAATTAAAATTGATTCTATCTCAACAATTCTTGAAAGTATATAATCCATCTTTTAACATTCATATAATAATATTAGGTCACCATAGTGTATGGATACTTGTAAATACTTATTTTAAATATAAGTTGAGATAAATGAAGCTAAATAAATAAATTTGGACATATTTAATTTATATAAAATTTATGAAATAAAAATACACTTTTTAGTGTCTTTCAAGAAATAAGTTAAGCTACATAGTGATACTTATTTAATACATTTCTAAAGCTATACTTTATAGGCATATTGGTCAAATCCATGAGTGAAGGGTCCTTCCAAAATAATTTTTTATAGTGCTTTTAAAATCTACTCTATACAAGTTCTCATATATATATATATATATATATATATATATATATATATATATATATATATATATATATACACACACACAAGCATATGCATAAAATTTATACCATAAACACCAATCCATAATTCATATTTCTTGGTAGTGTCTCAATAACTAGCAAGCGTTAAGTATGAGGTACATTTTATAGTACTTTAAATTCCAAGACTATTATCACAATCTATATATAAAAATTTAACCTCAACCATCTTCGGGTCTACTACTACTCCTGCTCCAGAGATGATGTGACCCAAGAATAATACATGATCCAACCAGAACTTACACTTGCTGCACTTTGCACACAACTTGTGTTCTCTCAAAATCTGCAAGACCTTCCGAAGATGCTCTTTGTGCTCCTCTTTGCTACTGGAATAGACTAGAATATCGTCTATGAAAACCACCACAAACTGGTCTAGGTATGGCATAAAAATCTGGTTCATTAAATCCATAAATACAGCCAGAGTATTGGTCAATCCGAATGACATAACTAAGAATTCATAATGCCCATATCGTAGGTTGAGTGATGTCTTGGGTATGTTTTGCTCCTGAACTCTTACTTGATGATATCCTGACCGGAGGTCGATATTAGAGAAAACCTTAACTTTACTCAACTGATCGAACAAGTCATCAATCCTCAGTAATGGGTACTTGTTCTTTACCGTTACTGCATTCAATTGCCTATAGTCGACGCACAACCTTGTTAACCCATCCTTCTTCTTTACTAAAACTACTGGGAATCCCTAAGGTGATCCACAGGTTCCGATAAACTTCTTCGCCTTCAACTCTTCTACGTGTTGGTAAAGGGTCCATAGTTCTGATGGTGCCATCTGGTAAACCTTACATGATATTGGTCCTGCTCCGGGAATCAACTCTATGTAAAACTCCACATCTCTCACTAGTGGTAGCCCTGGAAGTTCTTCTAGGAAGACATCTAGGAACTCCTTGTGTCACTCTTCGTTTCTGATATATGTATTTGGAACGTATTATTTCTCTGCTTATATTATTTTTTGCTTGAATGTTAATTAGGTTACATGCAGACTAGATACATTCTTTGGTTTAATGTAGTTCATGGTTTATTTGTTTGGATTGGCTTGGTCATGAGTTGAATCTATGGTCTAAACCTCAAGCCCTAGCTATTTAAGCTAACTTCTTTTTCTCTCTTCCCCGATTATCTTATTTCTCCTCCTTCCTTCATTTTAGGCAAGTACACCTTACATGATATGAAAAAACTCCTATATTTTAATTCTTGCTCTTTTCTTGTATTTTATTAGTCTAATATGTGTACATTACGATTCTAAGCACTTTTAACTCTTGGAGTTTTCGATTTTGATGGATGGAATTTAGTATATCTATATTTTTAATTACGAGTTTTCATGGATTTCATAAGTTTTTCTTGGTTTTGATCTATTAAAATATAATATTTTAGAAAACTAGTTTTTCTATGTGATAGAGCACCCCATTTCAGATGTTTTGGCTTTTGGTTCACTTGATTTGGAGTTAAAATAATATTTTCCTGAAGGAAACAAGTTTTTCAGATTTTTGGAGATTTTTTCATGGAGTTCGTGTTGTCTTGGGACGAAGGTGTCTCATACGACAATGTTCTATGCGGCATCCTCCAACATGCGCCTATCTTGATTGAGCGAATGGCTGCCTGGCGCATGCATTCCTAAGACGCATGCAAAGAGCCATTAAATGCATAAAAATTCTCTAAGTCCCAAAGTTCATGCGTCTAAGGGTCTATGCGGCACTTGAGCATGCGGCTTAAGAATGCATATCTTTCGTGCACGTCTTGTCGTGCACATCTTTTATGATTTTGTCTTTTCTCACTGACATACTTTTTGGCTTGTCACTTCAGTCACTTCTTTGACTTGCATTTATTGTCCATCACTCAGCACTTATCCTGAATAGTAGCATTTCCCTGATCTTATGTTCCCCTGACCCTATGCGCCTCTGACCCTATGCATCCCTGATCCCTATGCACCCCAAACCTTTATGCGGCCATATGCACACGTATTATTGATTTTCTTGGTTTAGATATTTTATTGGATTTTGTGATTTTATGTGTGATCTTAATGAATGTAAGTGTATGAGAACTAAGTGACCATGTATTGGACCTGACTATGTGCTTGACCCGACTATGTGTAGAAATAGACAATGTGCCAAGTAACTATGACTTCCTATAAACCTCACTTAGCCTGTGTGTTACTATGTGCTAGGAATTATGTGATTTACCAATGATTGGTAACTTGACTCGGCTATTAGTATCCGCGCTGATACACTTACTACGTGCTATGTGTTCTTACATGCTAAATGTTCCTACGTGATTATGTTACATATTTTACACCGAGGTATACCTACATGCTATATGACATATGATATGATACGATTTTCTCCACCATGGACATGATAGTTCGTCAATAACCAAGCATGACTAGGAGTTGTTTGATTGTTGCATCACGCTCGGGTGAATCCAAATTGAACTATCAAGTGACAAAGTGGATTCGTATCTAGCGCGCCCGTACTATGGTACGATATATAAGGGGAGGAACATGTGACCACGCCATATAATTCCAGCTAACCGTAGGGTTAACTAGGCATCTAAAATATGTAAAGCATTAGGAGGGACGAAATTTCGAGATCGTGCTTAACTAGCCACCCTCAAATATATATCTGGGGAGTGCAGACTGCCCCCCATGGATATTTTTTAAATCCTTATTAATGGATGGCAATATCTGACTATTATATTTTACTATATGTTCTATGTGATCTTAGCACAGTGGCCTTACGAGGGAACGGTGCATAATACTATGTGCTATGCGGCGATTCATGGCTCGGCTAGCCCTGCTAGCACATGGCTCGATCTGAGGATTCCTATTATATGATAATGCCTCTAGGATAACCTAGACTCCACCTAGCAAGTCGTACAAGTGATTGGACAATTTTGTAACTGAACTTGTTTGTGCTTGTATCTTCTGTTAAATAGTAAGGAACATGGACTATCATGGTGCGGCGGTTTAGCCCTTGTCCTTGTTTGGTTGTAGGGTTAGATCGTAGTGTCACGATAGGCCATGGATCAAACTACGAGATAGGGCTATATATATATATATATATATATATATATATATATATATTCTCTCGGGTTTTGTTTCTTCATTCGTGCTTCCTTGTGATACTTGTTATTTGGGGTCTAACCCCACTGGTGTTGTATGACCAGGTTTAGAGCCGACATTCGAGGATCCAGCTTACTTTCCCATGAACAATGACGTGCACCAAACGGACAGTCGCTGAGGGACACAAGTGGAATTCTTAATTACTACTCGTTATTGTACATTTTTCTCTTTTGGGCGTTTAGCCGCCGACACTTGTTAGCCGTAAATCTGAACATTTAGTTTTCTTGCATGATTGTAATTAATCAGACTTTAGTTGATCATAGTCATGTACTTTTTCTACTTCGCCAGGTTCTTATTTTGTACAACTGGTTTCTAAAATTTTTTGGCAGAGCGTTTAGGACGCCTTACTTCTTTGTCATATGTTCTGTGTTTACTGTCCTTACTTGACTGATTGAGACAATAGATATTCTATGTGACCCTAAGTGACTTGCTTGTAGTATGCAACTCCCTTATCTAGTTACAGTCGTGATCGCTATAAGACATTATATACCTTGTATGGGGTAACTGGCCATGTCTGTCTCCGTATTCCTGTATTAGGGCGTGACACCTTTACTATCTCGAAAAGCTGCTCTTCTGATATTACTGCCGATGTGATCCTCTCTTCATGCTGGTCTCCCATATATCTATCAAAGATGAAGTTTTTTGTGCCTGGGATACTAAACAATATCCTACCTTATGGCAATCTATCATAGCATGATTATCTCTCAGCCAGTCTATGCCTAGGATAACATCAAAGTTATCCATAGGGAACTCGATCAACCATGCAAGTAATGAATGCCCGCACACTATGACCAGACTCTATACACACTCTACTAACTTCTACGAGCCCATTACCAGTGAGTATATTCAACCTCTCTGGCAATTCCTCGAACTCCAATCCAATGCATGTCACAGATCGTGCAGATATAAATGAATGAGATACACTTGAATCAAATAATGCCGCAGAAGGATAAGATGCGACAGAGATGTTATCTGCCACCATGTCGCCCGATGCCAAATGCCTCCTCCAGAGACAAAGCAAATGTATGCCCTTGGCCTTGCTGAGCTCCTTGCTGCTGCCTCCCCTGGAAACATTTTTGTGGCCTCTGCTGGCCCTGTTGCTGTTGGTTCCTCTGTTGTTGGTAAATCTAAGCATGTGTCGGTAAAGGATGCTGAGCTAATGGTCGTACTGCTACTGCCGGCCCTCTATACTGAACTGCCCCTGGTGCTGGTAGTGTTAAAAATTGTTGGACTGGCCCTTCTAGCCTCTGCATTATCGGACAATTGGAAATTCGGTAATCTGGACAACCACACCTCATACACAACCCATTGGCGGCCCTATACACATCTCTAGTGTGGCCTCCCTTGCCATAGTAAGTACATCCCATCAATTCTCCCTAGCGTTGCTGTTGTTGTTGTTGCCTTGGGTGCTGTCGAGCTGGTGCAGTCATTGTCGAAACTGCCATCCTCTGCGGTATTGAATAATGAATACGAACGCTAGGTGATAGTGTTGACTTTCGGGGTACTCCTCCTCCACTCTGAGCATGAGAGCTCTTCTGGCCTCCCGTCCTCGCCGATAACCTTTGCATAGTAAGCTCATGCCTTCGAGCTGCTATCAATACTTCTTCGTAAGTCTGGTAGTCGTGCCATTCTACCAGTTGTAGAATCTCCATATGAAGTCCCTGCTGGAACCTCATTGCTCTATACGACTCCGTAGCCAAGAATATAATCTAACTAATTGAGAATATTCTATTCTTGAAAAATAACTTAATTAATTCTAATTAGCTAGAATTAACTAACTCTAATTAATTCTAGGCAACATTAATAAACTCTAGATTAACCGCTAATAAAATATAATATAATAAAATTAACAATATGTAAAATTACCAAAATACTCCTAAGGTGAAAAGTGGTGGTTACATAATTGTCAATGATAAATCGCTGTAACGCAGACCACATATCACGCCATATGTCATAAAAACTTTATTTTAACTCCAAATTAAGTGAACCAAAAGTCAAAACTGTATGAAATTGCATGCTCTATCACGTGGAACAACTAGTTTTTGAAGATACCAAGTTTAAAAAGTTCAAAACCAAAAAAATACATGGAGCCCATGAAAATCCTAATCTTTAAACGTAATACTCATATCCATCCATCAAAATCAAAAATTTCAAGTATTAAAAGTACTTAGAATCATAATGCACACATATTAGACTAATAATATGCTAGAAAAAAAATAAGAATTAAAATCTAAGGGTTTTTCCATGTCATGCAAGGTTTACTTGCCTAAAATGAAGAAAGAGAGGAAATAAGAGAATGAGGAAAGAGAGAGAAAGAGGTTGACTTATATAGTTATAAGACTTGAGGTTTAGACCATGGGTTCAACCCATGACCAAACTAACCCAAACAAATAAACTATGAACCAATCTAAACCTTGAACGGGTCTAGTCTCCATGCAACCTAATTACCATGCAAGCAATAAATAATACGTTCTGAATACGTATATCCGAAACGGGGAGTGACACCACATGTCAGGTTGACCGGGTCATGCGCTTACATTCACATCTGGATTATGCGCTCTATTTGTTATAGAAGCCTATGCGGCCAACCAAACTCTATGCGACGGAGTTAGAAAGCAGTGACTTTTTAGATTTAGACGCATATAGCCGTTACAATATGAATGATTATAAATAAAAATGACATGTGCTTCCCAAAGACATGGAAAACAGAGTACTTTTGAGCCCAATTGCTGCCTTTCTTGCCAGTGAGCCGAGAGTTAGCAATTTTTCTTCGTCTTCTTTTCAATCTTTGTATTCGGATAGCCAACGGAGTAAAGAAGTTGTCATAATCCGCACCCGGTGTAAGGGCACGAGTACATGGGTACGTCCAGCCTACGCCACATCATCAACGGTAGAATGATATCTAGGTCAACAATACTATCTAATATCTCACACAATATATATATAATGTACCTGTCAAAATATCTTAACTCCAAGTGGAGAACAATATAATAATATGATAATCAATACCCAATCACAATAAAACTAGAGAAAGATATGGCACGATTTGAATAAAAAAAATGAAATACAGAGTCACAAATACAATCCAAGTCCCAGTCTAATAGTCTAAGCACAAGATAATAGTCTCAAATATAATACATGCCAAAATGTCTAACGGAGAACATATACAGTATCATAATGGAAGTATCTAAGTCTCCTTGATGGCTGGTACTAGCTCAACATGCTCTACGGGTGCTATCTCAACTGACTCGCCATCATGTGGCCCGTAGTGTGTAGGATACCAGTCCTTTAAAGAATTATCTGAAAAATATATTCAGTAAGGATTGGAGCAAAGTATAACCCAATAACAATTCCAATAAATGACAGAAACTATGAAACATCAATAATAATAAAAATAAATGATGGAAGTAACTAAACTAGTAAATATCACAAGGAGTATCATGGTAAGTAATATAAATATACTGAGAAAAATATGGTGAGAAACATCAATATAATGAACTGGAATAAAAATATATAATAATAAAATGTGCCTTGAAATATTAGTAAGATATGTGATCGACTTGGGCCTAGCATGGGCTATAAATAAAAGGGGAGCTAGCTTGACCACACATGAGTTGTATGATCTAATAGCTATCACGGACTACACTAAATTACGGACTATAAGGTATGATCACATATCCACTAATACTTCCCCCAACTAGTACACAGATCCAAATCACGACACGTTATAATACGTATATCACGATGAACGTCTATAATATCATGCACTATGATCACGGTCTAAATAATCACTAAGTAATCACGACGAACGATATGACAATCACTGAGTAATCACGATAATAACATCTCATGACAAGGATCCACGTATACCAATCCGTGTAACATTATGTCAGGAATCAAATATCTCAATACTAAATATGTGTAACATAGAGACTATCAAATAAGAAAACTATCAGAGAATGTACTCGCCTCTGATCCTGAGCAAAAGGTATGACTCGGTGTCCGAGCTGGTGTCACACAACCCTATATATGAAATATTATGTCAATTGGTGTAAAGAAGTGATAAATAAGCTAAAATACACTAAATATGATTTTCTAGATCCATAACTAGCTTCTAGGGTGATTACTAATCCATACTAGTAGTTACTAGGTAATACTAGGTCATATCTAGTTTTCTAGGTTCATAACTAGCGGTATTAGTTATACTAGTTATTCATACTAACGTATTTACATATACTAGTTAATATATATGGGGTATAACCATTGTAGTAGTAACTTTGCATCTATACCTATTTTATCTATAACACTTACCTTAGCCCTCACTAACACTAACATCTTAACCCATATCCCAACTTAATACCTTGACTTACAACCAATACCAATACATTTCCTAGTTATATCATTACCTAATCTTATTACCTTAATATCTACTAGCATTACCTAACTAACACTAGTATTACCTACCTTGTTGCATACCCTCAGTCACTGATTCTCACTTAACTACAATACGTCAATGTATACACATATTTAGTAATGGTTACTACCCTCCCAACTGTGCACCTTACCAACTGCATATGAACCAATTGATGTGTACAACATCAGTTCAGTCTACCTCTACTGCACTCACAGTGATACACTAACAATGCACTCTCCTAAACTTGTTGCAGGCAAGATCTAATTGCTACTACACTTAACTGCTATTGCAGTTCTTCTCGTTACTGTATTGACAGTGACTCACTCGAGTGCACATGCCTGCAATTACCAATACTTAAATGAGTATCACACCCAATTGTTAATGCTCTCATATAGTGACTGATACTCACTCATAGGCACCCCCATCACTGCTGAACACTTGAGTTCAACCACCACTGCACTTCCAGCCTGCATAACCCGACTGCACTAACATAATACCACCGCTAAGTACCCCTGTTGCTACCTATCATCTAATCACTGCAACTCAAGTTTTCCCTGAGCTGTGCAAAACAAGACATTGGCTCATTGAACACCACAAGCGCCCAAGTGCACTTGTGTGCTCACTGAACCTGGACTCTCCCTGTCTATATGTTGTTGTTGCCTGCAAGGTAACAGCATTTATAGTTATTGTTGCAATTGTAGACATCTGATACTAGAAACCCATACCCAAACTGATACCTGTTGTGGTCACTCCCAGGTCTGAAACAGACCCCCTTCACTCCAGACACACACACTATAATATGTATACTAACACACAAACATGCTTCTTCTTCTTTCACCGATCTCAGTTACCTCCACCAACACACAATCACACAATATATATATATATATATATATATATATATATATATATATATATATATATATATATATATATATATATATATATATATATATATATATATATCTTTGGACTCTCAAATCTTTTTGACTCATAAAAAAAGGAAGTCTGTGTCAGTCAACTGATTTAAGTAGCTCTTGACTGACTTGGTTGTTCGTGACTCGTATTTCCTTCAACCATTGTCTTCTTCTGTATGTAAAAAAAATATCTTTTCCTTTTTTGAAAATCGGGAATAAATATTCAAAAAAATTTATCTTGAGCATCAAAGTTTGTATAAATCCCATCCAGAGCATAAAAGTTTTGAAAATTACCAAAGAAGCATCAAAACGCCTATCCTATGGGCGTTTTACGTTTAAAATCGTGAATAAATATTCAAAAATTTTATCCATAGCATCAAAGTTTGTATAAATTCCATCCAGAGCATAAAAGTTTTAAAAATTACCAAAGAAGCATCAAAATGCCTATCCTAAGGACGTTTTACGTTTAAAAATTATATCCGCTGTCCCTCCGTTAACAATTACCAGAAAAAATATAAAACGCACTTCCCATGGACATTTTATGTTTTATATTATTATTTTTCTCTCCCATCTCTATCTCTCCCTCGTCTCTCTCAACAAAAATAATAATAATAGAAAATAGAAAACGTCCATCGGATGGGAGTTTCTCCAGGAGAAAAAGCCTTTCCCATAAGCGTTTTCTATTTTCTATTTTTTTCTCATCTCTCTCTCTCTCACTCTCAGTTACTCCTCTTTTTCCCGCTCGCTTCTCTCTCTCGTCTCTCTCTCAATCTTTCATATCTCTCTCTCTCTCTCTCGTCTCTCTCACTCTCACGTCTCTGTCTCTTTGGTCTCTCACTGCCATCTCTCTCTCTGTCTCACTATCACATCTCTCTCACTGTCATCTCTATATCTATTTCTCTCTCTCTCTCTCTCTCTCTCTCTCTCACGTCTCTCTCTCCCGCTCTATCGTCTCTCGTCTCTCTCTCACTCTCACGTTTCTCTCTCACTGTCATCTCTCTCCCCCCGTCTCTCATGTCAGAATATCACTTTAACCCTCCCCCTCTCTCATGTCTCTATCAACCATTTATCATTTTGTTATCACATGCATGTATGGCCAGAAGAAAATAGCCTTTGACCGACATGCATTTGTCATTTTTGCTTCACATGCATGTATGGAAAACATAAGAAAATAACCTTTGACCGGCTGAATGTGAGGAAAGTAGTATAGGGTCTGACTTTATCTCCTCCCTCTTCACATGCATGCATTGATAGTTTCTCTATAAGAAGACTCTTTCGATTGTGATTTTACAGAAGGTGAAGGCAGCAAAGTTTTAAGAGAGTTTAGGAGGAAAAGAGCTCAACAGAAGGAGGAATAGAGCTGAAAATGAGGAAGATGGATTGTCAAAACGACGAACGTATACCTGATGGACCTACAACTCTGGCCATTAAACGTGAGCGAGAGCCCCACATTTCTAGTCTGGTTTTCGCTGGATCAGTAATGTAAATTTTAGATAATAGATATTATTGTTGTTAAACGTATTACATTGTTCAAATGTACGAATTTCAAATGTAATACCCTCACCATTGGCTTTAGCGTATACTCTTCAACAACACTTGAGAGAATCATAAGTATACACTATTCTTTCATTATTGTTATGTTTAGATGAACAACTAAATTATATCTAATTGCTAGGTCACTAATAAAATTTCAAAATTTCCGAGGAGAATCAAATTTTCTGCCAACCAAGAATCCGGGAATGCAACCAGCTACATTAGCATCATTATGATCTAAATAATAATCTAAATTTTTAACCAAATTATCACTATTTTCATCGTCAACATCATTGTTTTCATCATCAACATCATTATTTTCGGTATCAAAGTTCTGTTCAGTGCGGTTTATACAACTAGGACCAGCATTAAAAACTTGGTTATTACAAAATAATGACTACTTGAAATTATAGTTGTGTCGATATTTGGTAGTGATGGAATGATGTAAAATTTAATACAAGATGAAACAAAATTATTTTGAACAATAAGATTTCATGTTTCTTCACAATCTACTATTATAAACGCATCTGAATAAAACCACCTTATTGTAAATTCATAATTTATGGAAAAACGATCACAAATAATACTACGCAAACTAGCTAATGTGATAGTTTGATAAGTGGTAATAATATGAGTATTACCTACTTGGTAAGATAATCCATCTAGTATACCTCCATGGTAGCAAATTATTACTAAATTTTGATCCAGTCACAAACTTTCGGATGAATTGAGGCTTACAGAGAAATGTCAGAAAATAGTTTAGGAGAAGATGGTAGGAGACAATGGATCAAAGTATCTTCTGACTTGAATTTGACTTCTGAATTCACCGGTTGTTTTATAAGAGTATGAGAAAAATATGGTGCAGAAAGTAAGAAAGAATGTGGTAAAGCAAAAGAGTGAATGAGATGTATAAAACAAATGAATGATATATATAAAGCTAAATTTAACTGTTCAAATTTAAACGTTACAAATTAACGTTATAAATTGAACGTTACCTAGTGTACAAAAAAAAATGCTAGTATTGCTTAGTGTAGATAGTGTAAAAAAAACTTGACAGAGAAAAGAGTGAGAGAGAGAGAGAGAGAGAAGGGGGGGGGGGGGGAGGGCGTGAGAGATAGAATGACAAAGAGAGAGATAGACGAGAGTGACAAGGAAAGAGAGAGAAAGGGCGAGTGAGAGAGAGTAAAGAGAGGGAGGAAGAGATGAGAGTGACACGCAGAGAGAGAGAGAGAGAGAGAGAGAGAGAGAGGAGGCAGAGAGTCAGGGAGAGATGGACGAGAGAGAGAGGTGAAGCGAGAGAGTATGAAAACGTCTCTTGGAAAAATATCCTTCCAAGATGAGTTTTTTTTTTGCTTAACGTCGTTAATGAAGAGAAAGCTGACGATGAAAATATAATATTAAAAAATATAAAACGTTCAACTGACAGATGTTTTGATATTTTATTTAAAAATTAAAAATTTTGATACTCTACACGAAATTTATGGAAAATGTATGCCCCCGACGAAAATTGACAATAAATATTTGCTGGGTGCAACCGAGCAGCACATGAAATGAACTGTGTATGTGTATACCAGTGACTAGAAGACAAGCGTGAGGTTTCCTTCTCTCTTTATACGCGGAGAGGTACGTACGACGAGATTAGACGGATGTGCTCTTTTGTTGCATGGAATTACCATAATACCCCTTACGTGGAATTTAGTGAGCAGAGATGAGGTTTCCTTTTGATGTAACAAGACTTAACAGAATCCCCACTGTTCAGACTTCAGACTGGTGAGCAGCAACTTGGGGAACATCAACCTTCTTCTTCCTGGCTCCTTGTGTCTACTTTCTTTCTTTCTTTCTTTCACTGTGATGTGAGAGCCATGTGTAGTATAGCTCATGTAGCTAAGCTAGCCATGACACTACGTACTTGTGATTGGCTCTCAAGCCATGTGCTCTCGTAGTTAATTCATGTCAGAGGTTAATTACTGAACAATCTTAGAGTGCGTGATAAGTAAACCGCTCTCATATCCAATCAGAGTAATGTTACGGAGACATATCGTTCTTAGCAGACTTCATAATCACACTGACGTAATAGTATATTATTAGAATTTAATTATTATTATTTTTTAAAATTTTCTCGACATCCAATAATACATTAGTAGATGACTGTAGCTATGAAATGTGTGGACTGTGTCGCCCATAACATCTTTCGTCCAGTCATGGCTTAATCTTAAATTTGCCCATGTAAGACAGACTTCTCATGGTAACAGTCAGCCAATATTTAGTGGTGTCGTAGGGATGTCGTTCTCAAACTTGTTGATTTTTGGACGAGTTGTTCGGTTTATTTAGTTTAAGTTAAATCGAAAGAATTAAAATCAAATAAAAAAAAAATTAATATCTAAAATCGAAATCGAAATCGAACCAAAATTAACTAAAACTGAAACCAAACATAATTAAAATATCGATTTAGTTTATAAAGTTTGTTCGGTTGAAATATTTCTATGTTTAATGGATCTTGTCTAAAGTTAGAATCGTGATTAAATTATATTAAAAATTACAGAAATTTATTTTTACAAAAAATATTTTTAAATAAATTAACTAAAATGAAATAATTTGTCAAAAATTTGAAATCAAGAAAGCTTTCGCCAACTCTGATGGCAAAATACGAAATAATTTTTTTTTTTTTATTTGTCAAATTTTTGCCAAATGGGGTTGCCAAATTTTCGCCAACAGAGTTGACGAAAATCTGACAATGGTATTTTTTTGTTTGTTTTTTGTTTGTTTTTTTTTTTCTTTTTAGGTTTTTTTTTAAACAAACAAACGAGAGAGCAAACTCGATTTTTTTTCCTGGTTTGTTTGTTTGTTTTTCTTTTCTTTTTAATTTTTTTAATTTTATTTTATTTAGGTTTAGTTCTTTTTAAAAAAAATTGTTATAGTAATAATTTTTTTACATAAATTAGAAAAAAAATTAACATCCAAAATAAAATATGCTATCTTTGAACAAAAATAAATAAATAAAATATGCCGTAAGAATATTACGTCTGCCGTCGAGCAAACTTCGAGCGCCCATAACTATTTGTTTTGTAATCGTTTTTCGTCAAACAATAGGGTCGGTTTTTATGGTTTCGATGAGAGTAACACAATTTGTGTAGAAAGAATTTCCATCCGAAATAAGACGCACATGTTACATGCAAAAATATAAAGTTTAAAACTTTAAAGTATTATAACTTTTGACTGAGAGATCAAAACAATGTCCACTTTGTGCCAAAATGACCGTATCGAAAAGGGATAATTTTCACCGTATGACGGACTTCGAAAAATTTTAGAATCGCAAAAAAATGATGTTTCGACCTCCAAATTTTACTTTCGGTAATTTTATTTTAAATTTTTTTTATTATATATACTAATTTGTTATTATCTATACTACTTAGCTCTGAAAAGAGAGGCGACCGGAGGGAACTATGAATGATAATTAGTTTGTTATTTGTTTTAGTTATCTATACTAATTGTTTCGTTTTAGTTAATTTGTTTAAAAATATTTTTTGTACAACAAAATTTCTGATTAGTATTGTACTACAAATTTTCTGCCAAAATATTTTTTTTACAGAAAATTTTAAAAAATCAAATTAGTATTGTTAAAAAATTTAAAAAACCAACAAAAAAATAACTAAAAAAAAAAATATTGTCAGATTTTTGCCAACTTGGTTGACGAAAATTTGACAAACCCAAATTGTTGCCAACTCAGTTGGCAAAAATTTGACAAATATAAATTTTTTTATTATATTTTTGCCATATCTGATGGCGAAAGCTTTCGTGATTTCAAATTTTTTGTTTTTTTTTTCGTTTTAGTTAATTTGTTTACAAATATTTTCTGTACAGCAATTTTTTTGTAAAAATTATAAATTTTATACACATATTTGTTGTATTTTAAAGTTTGACTAGTTGTTAAATTATCAAACTTGGACTAGAAAAAACATACATAAATTATTGTTTTCAAATTATACACATTTTTTAATCACAAAAAATACCTAGAATTGAGGGCATTACATAATTTCATAAATCTTATTCGATTTTAGGTTTTTGACCGAAATCGAACATCGAAACGGACTATTTTTTTTCCAAACCGAATCGAAGCTCTTATTCGATTCGATTTTCGGTCCAAAATTGAATAATGCTCACTCCTAGTTGATTTTATGGAAATAATTGACAACATTGTCTAATTGTTTTGATCACAGATGATTTTGATCACCCCAGCGAGTTACTATTTTCTTCTATATTTTAAGAACTTATTTTATTGCTAATCTATTTCAGTTTTCTCAAAAAATTAAATAATTCTAACTTGAACGTCGAAGAAGGGACACTTGGGGACTTTTAGGCCATCTCCAACCCTACTCCTCAAACACTTAATTGAGATTTTTTTTCTCAAAATCCTTCTTGAATCCATCCTAAAAATGAGAAATTTTCCTCAAATTTGAGGAGAGAGAGAGAAAATCCTCAAATTTGAGGATCCACTATTCCTGACCATTTTGTCCTCGAAGTTGTAGCTAATTACTAATATATCCTACATATGTTAAACACTAAACTTAATTAACTTACCAAAATTTAAAATTTATAATTATAAATAATATAATAATTATACTATTAAAATATTTTTGTTGAGATCTTCAAATAGAATATAATATTGAATATTTTTTTATTACATTCATTTGATTAATAAAATAATTTTTAAATATTTTGGCAAAAATTAATAGAATAATATCAAATTTTCTAAAATTAAAATATATTGACTTAAAAAAACATAAACAAGTACATCAAAATTTAAAATAACACAACCAACAATAATAATATAACGTTAATTTTATATTAAAAAAATATAAACAAGTACATCTAAATTTAAAATAACCCAACCAACAATATTACATAATATAACGGTAATGTTATATTTTAAAAAACATAAAACGTACAATAAATTTTAAAATAATTTAAAATAATATAATATAATATAATATAATATAATCTTGGTAAATAATATATATAATAATATAACGTTAATGTATATGATTATATTAAATAGTTGTAAAAAATTGAATTTATGTAAAATAAATAATGGTTCTTTATTATTTGAGGATTGATGGGTTGGAGATGTAAAATTTTGAGGATAGCATATTCTATACGGATTTTTTCATTAAAAGTAATAAAAAATTATAAATTATAAAAAACGGGAAAAGTTTCGTGTATTTGCGGATGGGGGGACCACTCGCCAACTCAGTTGGCGAGGTGCTGAGTTGGCGAGCATCTCGCCAACTGAGTTGGCGGGGCACTCTCCTCGAGAGGCCCCGCTCGCCAACTCAGTTGGCGGGCCAGTGAACGTTGGTTTTTCACCCTTTAGGCAACGGCTCCCTCCAACGGCTCCCTCCAACTCCTATAAACACCCCCCCACCCCCCCCCCCCAAACACTCCTCACACAACACATTCTCCTCCTCCTCCTCCTCAAATTTTCACAGCTTCCTCCTCCTATTTTCACAGCTTCCTCCTCCTGTTTTCTGTAGCAAAAGTTCTCAACCGTCATGGATCGTAGTGTAAGAATTGTATGCTCGCACGGCGGTACAGTAAATGGGTTAAATTACGAAGGAGGAGAAAGTATTATTTTTTCAACTTATCCGAATAGTAGTTTTGAAAATATACGTAATCATATTATTGAACGTTGTTCTATTCATTATGATTTTATTCTGAAGTCTATTTTTGGTTCTAATTGTTTTTTGATAGATAGTGAAGATGCATGGAATTATATTCTTGAGATTAATTCACAATCACGATATATAAAAATATATGTTATTAAAGTAGCAGCAACCTTAGATAGTAGAAATAATGAATATTTTTCTGAATATCAGCATGTTAGTTCGGGTGCTAGTTCTTCTCAACAAATAGTTTCATTTATCCAAGAAGGTCATTCATCAGATGAATCTAACCATGATGATGATAGTGACAACGACGATAGAAATAGTGATGATTTAGTTGAAAATGTAGATTATACGGTAGATGATGATGTTGTAAAAGCTATCACTGATGAATTATTTAAGGGACAATCATTTCCTAGTCGTTCTCACTTTAGAAGCTTTATAAGTAATTTAGCAATTAAATATAATTTTAGTTGTTCAGCTAGTCTTATGAATAATGCTCGTGGAATTATATATAGTTGTGATCAACCGAATTGTAATTGGAGAGTATATGTCAAATCTATTGGAAATAGCGATATAGTTAAAGTTAGTACATTAGAAAATTGTCATTCTTGTTTAGGAAGACTTAGTACAGGACGTCATCGACTAGCTACCGCTTCATGGATTAAGACCATGATAATTGACATTATTAGAGATAACCAGTCATACAGTCCATCACAAATTGTTAAAGATATATATAGGGAGCACCGTATACAAGTTAGTTATTCCAAAGCATGGAGAGCCCGAGAGACAGCATTAGCTGAAATTAATGGTAGTTATGATGAGGCATACGCTAGTCTTGAGGAGTATTGTTATAGAATTATGGAGACAAATCCAGGTAGTACATGTTTTATTAAAACTACCGAAAATAATAGCTTCCAACGAATTTTTATTTGTTTTAAGTCATGTATTGATGGATTTTTAAGTGGATGTTTACCAATTATTAGTACTGATGCTACATTTCTTTCGTCTAAATATCAAGGTATCTTATTTATTGCTTGTGCTCACGATCCTAACTATCAATTATATCCTATAGCTTATGTTGTTGCTGAAGGTGAGAATAGTGATTCTTGGTCTTGGTTTTTAAATTCTCTTAAAATATCTTTTGAAAGTTGTTTTAATGATTGGAGTTCAATTTCATTTATATCTGACAAGCAAAAGGGATTAATAAATGCTGTTCGTGCTATTTTTCCTGCATCTCCTCAATTTTTTTGTATTCAACATTTTAAACAAAACATGAAAAAAGTTACAAAAGAACCAGTATTTCAACGCTTGTTAGACTCGCTTGCTAGATCATATAATAAAACGGATACAGAGAGTGTGTTTGATATAATTAAAGCCGAGAACATAGTGTTGTACGATTGGCTTATTGGTGTAAACGATGAAAGTCGTCGATTTGAACATTGGATAACAGCGTATGCTACTTGTCCTAGATTAGATATTAACACTTCTAATCTTGCTGAATGTTTCAACAGCTGGATTAAGAAATTACGAGATAAGCCAATAACAACACTTCTCGATGGTATTAGAGCCAAGATTATTACACTTCATGACAATCGTAGAAAGTTTGCTGAAAATATAGACACAGATTATTGTCCGAAGATGTTAAAAAATATGGCTTCTATTATCAAAGAGAAGAACCACCTAGAAATATTAGCTATTGATAGTTATAAGTTTGAAATAATAGACCGGGCATCAGGTAGAACCTATATTGTTCATATAACTGACAGAATTTGTACATGTTTTAGATGGTACCATACTTATATACCATGTATACATGCATGTTTTGTTCGTAGATATTGCAATATTAGTATTGATACTTTTTATCCTGCAGTATTTTCGACGCAAAACTTGAAAGCTGTATAAGCGCATAAAATGGAGCCAATTCCAGTTCCCTACGAAATCCAAGGTCCTTTGGTAAGAGGACAAATTGGGGTGCCAGATGTAAGACGCAAAGCCGGAAGACCAAAGAAGAACCGCATCAGACCCCGGGATTCATCGACCAGAGATCTACGTTGCAGTAATTGTGGTGCTATGGGACACAACCGAAGAAGATGTACTAGTCAACCGAGAGAATAAAATAGAATTGTTCAATACCCAAATATTGTAATAAAAAACCATTACAAATCATACAAAAAATTTAATGATACAATGTTTCAAATTTTCTACTAATCCTCGTCCTCGTCTTGTTGAGTTTGGGTAGCCAGCGGTGCTGATGGAGTCGAAAAAAATTGTGTGAATATCTGGTAGCTTTCATCTCCAGCAGTTTGGTAACTCGGATCCGCTCCTGCAGACTGGTAACTAGGGCCCGCTTCAGCATACTGCTCACTAGGGCCCACTCTAGCATACTGGTCACTAGGGCCCGCTTCAGCAGTATCCCGACGCCGACGACGACGAGAGTGTCTCTGTCGTACTAAGCCGGTCGGATAGTCCGGTGGAAGACGGGATTGTAATGGAGGCATTTCCGGTTCCCGTCCAATACCCAGATGCTCAACACGAGTCACAAGTTCCTCCATAAGAAGTCGACCTTGTGGGGGAAGGTTTATCTCAGGTTGTTGCAAATATTGTTGGTATGCAACACTCTAAAATTTGAAGAACACGTAAATTAATATATTTATCATATCTATGTATATGTATTTTTGAAAGTTTAATGAAGTCATACCAAATCATGTATTCCATCGGCAAAATCACGCAGAGTAGAATCGTCTACAGATCTAGTCTTGAACCTGGGCTCCTCGTAGTGGTATACTCGGTTGCTCATAAGAGGACATCCCCACCATCGCCTGTAGTCGAGGCTACCTATGTCTGCAAAATGTAAACAAAATTTTAGCAAACTATTTACACTAAATCAATACGAATAATGAGTAACTTAATCAATACGAATAATGAGTAACTTATAACTTACATTCCTCAGCAGAATTTAGTATGGGAGACATGTCCCTGACACTATAATTCTCGAACCGATTATTTCAGTCAGCAACGAGACCAATGATTCATTGTAATGCATTTGATGTCTGATAACCGACTGTCGGTGGATCATCGGGAATTATTTGGGCCATTGCGAATTGCCGAAGAACACGGTCTGCCGAATGGTACATGGTGAACCGATCATATATAATATGACATCTGTGTAAACTAAATGCATATGATGTCATCTTGATTTCTGGAGCATCAGGTTCATATGAGTACGGTAACCAGGTTACCTATTTAAAGAGATTGTATCAATATGATGTGATATTTATCTACGATCAAAACTTAAATAATTTAAAGATATTTATTGCATATTTAAAAATTACCTGATTATACCGCAGTGTATCAAATTGGCTACGATATAGTGATACAGTCCTGTATTGGTAGTGTTGATAATCCACTACGTCTGTAGGCCAGCGCATAGCAACTGGAAATACTCCAACATTACTGAGAATGCTGGTAACAGGCCTACCAATATAAAAGTGCTCGTAGGACCAAAACTATAAAACAAAAAAAATGACATTAGTACAAACATAATTTGCGTATAAAATTACTCTTAGTTTTTAAGGTCTTTAATTCATACCTGTATCAGTGAAATACATCCACAAATACTCTTGCGATTGGATCTGACAAATTCTGTCAGATTGGCGTACAAAAATGCAAGAGTAGCAGCTCCCCACGCATGCTCAGTAGGTTTGGTCAGATCATCCAAGAATGGTAAAAGCTGCACATTTACCATATTTCCCGATGCATCGGGAAATAGAATTGCACCACATAAACAGAGCAGATACGCTCTAGTGCAACGAATGACCTGCATTTATTAAGTGTTATATAGAATTGCACCACTAAATTAAGTAATAAACAAATTTACTAAAAAAAATACATATCCGATTTTCATCTACATCAACCACCCCATCAATAGTTTGATGTAGGTCTATAAAGTTGCCACGGAGCCATAAAAATTTCACATAATTGCCGTCTTTTAGACCTGATGGAGGGCTAACACCAAGATAACTCCGGATCAGATCAGATCCCTTTAAGTGCGGATCAAAATATATAGCGTTACCTTTAATAGGTAACCCTAGTATATTCGCCACATCAAAAAGGGTGATCGTCATCTCGCCGAATGGGAGTTGAAAAGTGTTGCGTTCTGGCCACCAACGCTCCGCAAGGCTTACAACTAAATGAAGATCGTGAATTAAATATCTAACACGATCTATATAGTGGAATCCAAAGGATTCCACCAAAGCCTTTTGAGCTGGATTAAGCTCCCACGTACGATAATTCCTTTCAGACCGCCAATGTACGTGGATCCGGGTTCGTAAAGCATTATCATGGTCGAATAACTATAAAAATTCTATGCATTAATAAAGTAAACATAGGCATTATAAAAAATATATACATTAATAAAGTTGGCAACTTGTAATTTCAAAAATTACCTCGCCAGTAAAAATCTGAGTAGAAATGTGCTCTTCACGTTGCTTCATAATAAGCGCGGTTGTCGGTCCGCCAGGAATACGACCATCATTGCGGGTAGCCATCGCCAGTAAATATCAAGAGGAGAAGAATGGGGAGTGAGGAGTGTTTGGGGTAGGAGGAGAATGTAGTGTGAGGAGTGTTGGGTGGGGGGGGGGGGGTTTATAGAAATTTTGGAGTAGGAGAACGTTGGAATATAGCCGTTGGCCAACGGCTACCAACGTTGCATGGCTCGCCAACTGAGTTGGCGAGCGGCCTCTCGATGAGAGCGCCCCGCCAACTCAGTTGGCGAGATGCTCGCCAACTCAGCACCTCGCCAACTGAGTTGGCGAGTGGTCCCCCCATCCGCAAATTCCCAAAACATTTTCCGTTTTATATAAATATATAATTTTTTATTACTTAAAATGAAAAAATCCGTATTCTATAAATATTTCTTTTTTAGTCCTCAAATTGAAGGAACTTTTGAGGATGGATTGGAAATGGCCTTAGTCCCCTGTATTTATTCTTGTACACAGTAAAAGAAGTCCTTATCCAACATTCAAAGGATCCGATCCCATCTCCACATCTAGTAAACTCATGAACACATCATCTCCACTACAAGAAATTATATTTTTAGTAACATATTTTAGAGATATAGGATCTTTTATGTCTCAAAAAGTTAATTTTTATATATATTGACGACATGAGTTTTAGTATGTCGCAGAATCAAAAAAAAAGAAAAAAAAAAGAAAAGAAAAGAGAGTATTGGAAGGAAACCAAATAGCAGGCCCGCCAATTTTTTTTTCTACATTTGGTAACATCCACATGTCGCAGAAAAGCCCTATTGCTTTGCCGACATGTACCTATGTCGGAAAATCATTTGTATATTTTTTAAATTGAATAAAACAAAAAAAAACATTTCAAACAAAACACCTAAAAAACCCCCAAACTTAAAAACCCAACAGAACCCAAATTGTTTTCTAGGTTCTCTCTTCTGCAGAGATCTCTCTCACACGCAATTTCTCTCTCCCGCGAACGCCGTCGATCGAGAGCTTCCCTCCTCCGTCTCCATCGTGAACTTCGAAGCTTCTTCCCATTCACCGTGAGTTTCTTTCTATTTTTAGTAGGTTGATTTTGTGGGGGTTGATAATATTATTATTTTTTATTATATGTATATCTGCTTCAAATTAGGGTTTTATTTTGTTATGGTTTCTCTCTCACAACTGATTTTGTTAGGGTTTGATTTGGGATAATATGTTAGTTAACAAATTGGGTTTGATTTTCAAAAATCTTGATGTTATGATTTTTTGTCATTATTTCTAATTTTTTTATTTTCTACATTTATTATGGTAACACACGACATCGTGTTTACTGTATTTTTGGGGTGTCCGTGTCTGATTCGTGTCCTAAAACTTAGATTCACTAAAGATACTGTATTTTTGGAGTGTATGTGTCCAATACTTAGTTAAGCTATTGAGGAAATGTGCAAAGTACAAGCCGGCTACCACTCTCAGAAGTTCCCATGGTTCTGTTTCAATGAATTGATTCTAGACATGCTAGGGTTTGGAGTTTGGACAATGTATAAAGATGATTTGAGTTGGAAAAGTTTGATTTATTGATTATTATTGGTTAAATCTGCTAAATGTTGAATACCAAACAATATGGGCTCTATGTTATGAAACCAACTGACTGCTATAGTAGATTTATTCTTGGTTTTTTTTTTGAGATTTATTTAATTTGGAGTAATACTTTTGGGATTGAGCAATCGAAGCTTAGTTATGAGTGATATATCACATTTCAACAAATTAAATCTTGGTATGCTAGGGATATAATTTTGTAGACATGTCTTAGTTTCCTATGACTGAGAGTTGCTTTATAGTCAGTAATCAGCTAGGGAGCATGGACACTCCAAAAATGTGGCCTTGTCATGTTGGATGATCGGACACTCCAAAATATACACTAGTACATACCAAATAAATGCTGTCTTTGTCGCCGTGCCCTTAGCGGGTCGTATCCATGTCCGTATAACATACATTATCAACAAGTTTAGATCAAATTCCCTAGGATCAAGTGCTCGCATAATCTCTGTACCTTTAATAGGCCATCTTGCTACCAATTTGAGCGCCAATGGAGTGCAATACATTTGAAAATGCCAACAATTATAGGTTACTAAAGTAGTGTTTCAGTTCAATTAATTGTTTCTTATATCATTATAGAACCTTAATTTTTATTTTAAAACTATTGTTTTTATCAGAATATACTAGTTACTTGTATGGTTTAGGCTATGAAGTTGCTCATTTACATATAACTTCATGTTGTTTACCAACCAACTTCAAAGGTTCTTTTGTGATAGTTCAACATATGCTGGCTCTCTCAGGAATACTAGCCTTTTTAATTTTCCTCTCCATCTTCACGAGTATACCTCTTTCCAGCTTGACTAGTGATATAGACTCACATTCCTTCTATCGTTGCATTAATCTAAATGGAGACTTCTAGTCATGTGCCTAAAGCTTGATGCCTTGGTAATCTTATAATTACACACCATCTTGTATATCTTCAGCAAATAATTATTGAATATATCATGACGATCTTTTCTTAAAACCTCAATGATTTAATCATTGGCTTTAAAGGAATCAACTAATTAATACAATCACCAGATAAACTTTAGAGGTATTCCCTTCACTGATCTAAGTCAAACTTCTCACGAACCTCTCTTCCACCTCAAGTAGTTTATAAGTGTTTAGAGTACTATTACAGTTACAAATATTATGGAAGAATTGATGATTGTGGTTACCTAATATGGTCGAATGGAGAAACCTTGAATTTTCCTCTCAACAGTGTTTAATTTATGCAAGAGCTTTATACCTTGATGGCTGGTGACCTGCAGATGTTCAAAGTCTGTGGATCTATATTCCTCATCCAGATTTTGTTTTATATGATCAACATTAATGGATACTTGGAGTAAAAGACTAGATTTCACTTCATGGTAAGCAATTCATTAAAGCTTGCTACCGAAATTTGAATTTTATTTAACAAATATGGTCATTTAAGAGGCCTGACCTTGTATTAGAGGTTCCATGATGCTCATAGTTTGCCACCAAGATCTTTTAGTCAAGATTTTAACTAGTTATACTTCAGAGTCTGAGGATCTATATTCCTCATCCAGATTTTGTTTTACGTGATCAACATTTATGGATACTTGGAGTAAAAGACTAGATTTCACTTCATGGTAAATAATTCATTAAAGCTTGCTACCAAAATTTGAGGTTTATTTAACAAAGATGGTCAGTTAAGAGGCCTCACCTTGTACTAGAGATTCCGTGATGCTCCTAGTTTGCTACCAAAACGGGAGTTAGGGTCGTCGCGTAGAGAATAGATATTTTCTTCATTACTTAGTTTTAATATCTCGCTTTTTATCTGGTTTGATGTGCTAAACATGATTACGATCTGCTTGATGAATAATTTCGATGCTTTGCATAATTATTCCATGTTGTAAGTTTTGCAAGAAACATTTCATGGTTAAATTTAACAGTTTTCCTCAAGACACATCATGATATGAGTGTTAAAAAAGAAAAAAAAGTTTTGTGGTCGTCATAGCTATTAAAAGTCGCCTAGGCGACTAGCTAAGTGCTAAGGGAGGTTGCGCCTTGCTTCAATTAGGCATAGGCCTTGCTTTTACTGCAAACAAATGTAAGCTTATATAAGTACTTTAAGCTTATAAAAGTACCCGATAGCATCATCGACCATCCCCATCTAAGTTTCAAACACCGATGAAGCTTCCCTGTATTTTTTGCAAACAAGTGTGACCTGGAACATGACAACACAGAGCAATTTGGAGGTCTATGGTCTCTTTTCTTCTTGTTATGATACCTACCCCTTGCTTTTCTCAGGCTTGTGCCTTGCTTTTGATTTTGATAACTATGATGTGTGCTTATGCATCGTATACGGTCTCTATTACTTGTTCATGCCTGCCATATGGTATTGACCATTGAAAAATTTCTATATGCATAATGAACACCACTGTAGAAGAACTGTCGGCCAACATTCATAACTCCTCCAAATCAGAGAAGTTTGATGGCCAAAATTTTAAGAGAGGGCGGTGTAGGATGACCTACTGGTTGACCTGCCTGAAACTATCTAAGGTTCTCAAAGAACCGGAAATCCTTCCTGACTTACTCGAACTTGCCAGGACCTATGAATTAGAATCCTACAATGAAACATATTTTATCTATCATGGAAAAATTCTTAGTTGCCTTTCTGACACACTTTATGATATCTGTTGCACGACTCCCACGTCTAGAGAGCTTTGGAAAGCTCTTGATAAAAAATAATCCAATGAAGGAGCGGTTTTTGAGATATACATAGTAGATATGTTTTTAGAATTTAAAATGGTTGATGAGAAGTCTTTTATTGAACAGACTAATACTCTTCAGACTACCATACACGAGATGTCTCAGGAAGATATGTCGTTTGCTGAAAAGTTTCTAATTGATGCATTTATTAACAAACTTCCTCCATCCTATAAAGCATTCGGTTTAAAACTAAAACATAATAAGGAACCTATTTCCTTAGACGACTTGTTCGTATCTTTTCGCATTGAGGAAGATGGTAGAACTAGAGATAAGTAACCACTTAGTACTGAATTCGAGGCAAAGTTACAAATTGCAGAAACCAAAGTAAAGCCTAAGGGCCAACCCTATCAACAAAGAAACAACTCCCATAACAGTAACCCTGCAAAGAAACAGTTCCTTAAGCCTAAAGATGTGATTGGAAAAGATAACAGGACTAAGCGAAAATGTGACAAATATGGGAAGCCTGGCCAGTTTGCTAGGCAATGTCGCCTGATGAAGAAGAATCAAGGATTTCAAAATCCTGATCGTCGAACTCCTATAGACGCTCCTATTATTCCTCAGGCTCAAGTTGTCATAGTCGGGATCGGATCTGTCGGTACCGATAATCAGAGGCTTGTAATCGTATATTTTATTTTTGAGTCATCGTATCAGCCTACTGATTGGTGGGTTGATACATGAAAAAATGTCCATGTATGTCCTAATATTGATTTTTTTTCTCCTACCGACAGGTTGAGGAAGGTGAATCGGTAATTATAGAAAATTCGAGTGCTGCCAGAGTGCTTGAAATGGAAGAGTGAACCTCAAGTTGTCTTCGGACAAGATTTTCCCTTTGCATAATATGCAACACGTACCAAACGTCAACAAAAACTTAATTTCTGATTTTTTGTTAAATAAACATGGTTACGAACTTGTGTTTGAGTCTGATAGAGATATAATCTCCATGAACGGTAACTTTATTGGTAAATGCTATGTCTGTGGGAGTTTGTTCTGTGGACATGCCTTGTACCACTTTAAATTCCAGTTTAAATAATATTACCTCTGCTTCAACTTCTGATTCAAATGCACTCCCTTATAATATTGATAGCTGTGATGTTTGACATGGTCGTTTGAGACATGTTAATTTTAATTCTTTAAAAAAAATGTCTATTTTGTAATTGATTCCTAAGATCGACAAGATCAGGAATGAAAAATGTGTGATATGCACACAAGCCAAACAACCTAGAAAACCCTTTCATTCTGTTGAAATGAGTTCTCATCTTTTGGAGCTAATTTACAGCGATGTTTGTGAATTGAATTGTACTCTTACTCGCAGTGGTAAACGTTATTTTATTACTTTTTTTGATTATTATTAGAAATATTGTCGTTTACTTGCTTTGAACTAAAGATGAAGCTTTTAGTATCTTTGTATCTTTTAAAGCTGAAGTTGATAATCATCTTGAAAAGAAAATTAAAATTCTTAGGTCTGATCGTGGGGGTGAATACACCTCTGCTGAATTTGACTTTTTTGTTAATTGCATGGCATAATACATGAAGTAATTGCTCCATATGCTCCTCAACAGAAAGAAAAAAAAAGAACTTTTGTTGATATGATTAATGCTATGTTTGGTACTCTGGTTTATTTGATAATTTATGGGGGGAGCTCTTCTTTCTGCATGTTATATTTAAAATAAAGTTCATTTTAAAAAGACTGATAAGACCCCTTATGAACTATGGAAGGGCATGATGCCATCTTTGCAATATTTCAAAGTGTGGGTGTCAGGCCCGGGCCCAGAATACTGGAGAGAGGGGCCTGACAAAGCTAGCTACGTAAACCAGAGTACACCAGTACCCCGAAATACGGTCACGGCTGTGAATAGACATGGGGGGTTAATGCCACAAGCCATATGTCAACCTAGGTCACACAATCCTAGTGTCTCAATCACAAGTAGGAAATCACAATGTACAAGAAAATATGATCATCAGAAACAAAATAGTAAAGCATACCAAACCATATATACATAGCTGATTATGAAGCAACTAAATACAAAATGAAGAACTAGCAAGAGTGCAAGTCATACATGATCAACTCTAGCTATAGTCTAGAATATGATAGTCATGTCATGCCCAGTAGACGATATAACAAGTCCAAAATACGAGCTAACACGTGTTCGGGGCTAAACGCCACAAAAGAATATGTACAATAAGTGGGAGAACAAGATAGGAACCCACTCAATTGGTCTAGTGCTCCGTGTGATCACCATCCTTGGAAATGTACGAAAGATCCTCTGGCTCTGTTACCGGATCTGGCCAAGCAAAACCAGTAGGGTTAGACTCCAAATAGCAAGTACCACAAAGAAGGACAAACTAATGAACTAAAACTAGCAATACAACAAAGAGCTACAATATCATAAGCAACATGTAACTACCAGGTAATATGTAAAGTGAACTGGGAAATAAGAAAATAAACGGGAAAATATGTAAAGAAAACTGGACGGATAACATGTACGGGATCACGCAAGGTGAACATATACGGGATCATGCAAGGTGAACATATACATATAAATAAACTGGTACATCTAGCATATAAAGTGACTGGGTGGGAAAGTAACGGGAACATAGCTAGTACAGTGTCGGGATCATGGCAAGGAAAACATGTAAGGAATAAAGCATATATAAAGTAAAAGGGCATACAAGACAATAGACTGGTGTGCACCACGACATGTCACTGTCAGGCAAGCAAAGCAATATAAGACAAGTCAATACATGGAATACATCCATCAATCACGGCCATACAAGAAGTACGGCTTGCTACGTTAGCTAACTAGGGTTGTCACAAGTCCTAATTATTAACAAATATAATTTAGAATTTTCGTACGACCGCATGCCTTGCGGACTGTCCAAGCTACCCAAATGTCGGACGACAGTAAAGTAAATACGAGTGGATACACCACCGCCAGGAGAGAAGTGCACCTAAATCCAAGTCACAGAAAAGGTGAACCTAAGTAAGTGTAAACCCCCTGAATTTTTAAAAAATATTAAACTTGGATTTTTCACAATTTTTTGGAATTTTCTGGGAATTTTCTGTACTTAAAATCAGGGTTTTAATTATTAAGTGATTTTTTAATTGATAATAAATAATATTAAAATATTATGAAAATAATATTTTATGGTGTAGAATTAAAAACTGGACTTAGGGTAATTTTTCTGGAATTTATCGGGCCCCGGACCTATTTTAAAACACCTAAAAACTAATATTAATTTATTCATTTATTTATTGGTTAATTATTTATCTATTTATTTATTTATTAATTAAATCCTAAAAACCTAACCCGAGCCGGCCCAAACCCTCGGCCCAGCCCATTGGACTACCGGGTCGGGTCGGGTCCATCCGCACCCGAACCCGCGGTCGCTGACCCGTTCCCCAGCCTCCCCCTGACCCGTTCTTCTCCCGATTCTTCCGCCGCTTCCGCCGCCGGCGCCGCCGCGCCACGCCGGCCACGCTCCCCCGCAGCCCCGCACTCCCCGGCCACGACCCCCCCTCTCCTCCGCCTAGCCCGGCCCCCCTTCCTCAGCTACGCCCTATAAATCCCCCTCTCCGGCAGCTGTCCTGACCCCCGACCACGCTCCACCGCCGCCTCGCCCAGCCCCGCCGTGAGCCGCCTCGCCCAGCCCCGCGAGGTCGCCCAGCCCCAACCTCCTCCTCCTTCTCCCTTCTCCTCCTCCTTCTTCCTCAGCTCCGGCCGGCCCCTGCGCCGCCGTTCCAGCCGCCCCCGGCGCCACCCGCCTCCGCCTCGCCCCGCCAGTGCCGCCCTAGGCCCCGGCCGGCCTCCCCCGCCGCCGTCTCCGGTCGCCAGTACCTCTGAACCCTAACCCTAGGGTTGAACTCGGACACAGGACACAGTGTCCTCGTGTCGTGTCGGACACAGTAAAGCCCCGGTTTTTGAGCCCTGTTCAGGTACTCGTAACTTTCTCCTCGCTGTCCCGTTTTCAATTCCGTAAATTGCAACGTGTAGCCTGCATGACCCCCTCGGTGCCCGGGCAAACCGCTCGGTGCATCGCGTCCTGTGACGATCGCGAACCGCGATCCAAAAACAGAAAAAACGACCCGATTCACCCCGGAACTGGGTACGCCCCGTCAAACGGGACGACTTGGTCGCGCACGGTCTTCACAGATACGTGCGCGTCGTTGATACGGACGTGTGGGATTTCGCAGAAGCCGATTCGGGTGTGCGTGCACACCGGGATCAATGCGTATCCGCGGACAACGTCCAGTATCCGACTTTTCTGAATCACGTCCTACCTTTGTGTACACACGTTGGACCGAGACGAAACTTGCGCCATCGGACTCGTAGCGATACGCTGGTCCTGTGACCCAAGTTTGGTTCGATTCTGAGAACGTTGACGAAATCGCGTGTCGTGGGCCCCACAGGTCCTACTCGACGGACGATTTTGTGATCAGCTCATCGGAATTCAATTCTGGAAGTTTCGTTGGGTTCGTATCATCGTTCCTGACCTGTTGACACTAAGTTTGGTGAATTTGGAGACCTTTGACCCTGACACGTTTTTCGGTGCAAAGCGGGCCCACATGTGGACCCCGTTTTGACCCAAAATTGTCGTTTTTGCCCTTATCTCCAAATTGGACTCAAGGACAGGCGTTTCTAGCTATTTGATATCTTCTGAGCATGATGGTAATGTTTATTTCAGCATCCGGAGACATTTCTGGAAATTTCCCGAGAACAGAACTGTAGTTGGGATCCAAACATCAGGCAAGTACCTGCACTTCAAGTTTAATCTTTATATTGTGATAATTAGTTCCTTGCTCTACTAGTACCATTGGATGATTACACTTAGTGTTAGGATTTGGAGTTCATGTCTTGCTTTTCGTGTCGGGAGGGAGAATACTAGGAGGCATGTAGTTTACCTTTCCCCCTGTCCTGACTAATAGCTGTTGGTACGCGACTGTACCATCAGCCGGATACTCGATTATTCCTGACTAATAGCCATCTATGACGTGCCGGATTAGCCTTATAACCCCCTACATGCCAACTATGTATTCTAAATACACAATTTCTCACACATATAGTTCCTGTTGTCTTGTTGCAGTTCCATTTTCTTGTCTCATTATAATCCTGTTTTACTCATGTCTCTAACTTATAGCATTTAACTCTTAGTTAATTTTACTACTTATTGTGCATATTCTTATCATGATACTTAGTCAGTTTTTACTACTTGTCTTCATTATTTAGCTTAAGCTTTGTTGTGTATTGGTACTTTGCTCCTTTCCTGACTGGATCCGTTGATATTAGGCGATGAAGAGGACTATGCCCCCACCTTTTATGGCCCATATGACGTAGCAGGTGATACCATTGAGGAGCCGGTTCATACTCAGGAGACTACCTTTGAGTAGTAGTCAACCAGTTAGCTAGTATTTCCTTTCAGCATAGTAATCGGGTTTGTCCCCGATTTATCTTCTGGTTCTGTAATAAACTGTGGAGTTGTTGTCACAATTTATCTTATGAAATCTTAGCATTCCTATTTCCTGTTATTATCCTTGCCTATTTATTCTTGTGGATGAGATAGATTTAAATTACCTGTGAATACGGTCTAGACAGCGTACTACCGCCGACACTGCGGCGTAGGCTGGACGTACCCACGTACTCGTGCCCGAATATCCGGGTGCGGGTCGTGACAGTAAGTCAATTCAGTATGTCCTACACGACGGTGAGCTAGAAATGTGCACTACTCGACGACTTGCTACAAGTCCGTCCGTCAATAAAATGTTGTCGGGGCACGGAAATGCATGCAACCAGGAGATCCTCCGCCAATGCTCTAATTATTTAAGCTAGTTATTAACATTATCAGTTTGTTTCAGGATTCAGGGTGTGGCATTCCGCAGAATCCATCCTAGATATGATGCTCCTCGCAGGGATGAACTGTCACGTCCCGGTCCCGCAGGGCCGTTCGTCCTCGCTTTGGTCCCTACGGAACCGATCGTCCTCGCACGGGCGTGATGCCGTGCAAGCCTAAAGTGCGCTTGCACAAGGCCAAAGCTTTGAAACAAGGGCAAGTAAGCTATTCAATATCTGAAGCAGCGGCACATAACATTGCAGAAAAGTGAAGAACACAATGGCATATGAAACTAGGCTCTTTTATTGATATTCACAAATGTTACAAGCGGCACATGGCCGAGGTTACAATTCGCTCAAGCACTCTTCTCTCGATTACAATGATACCGTTCCATACATTATGTCCCTTTATACAAAGCAACTCAAAGCAGGCACAACTCGATGCGGCTCCAGGCATCGACTCCAGATTTCCGGTTCCTTGGGATGAGGCACGGCTATCGCTTCCTCGGACGAACGGGCACCTGAAAACAAGCAGACTGTTGGTGGGTCAGCACTTTATGCAAGTACTGGTGAGATAAAACAACTGAACAGAAGCTACACCCCCTGAAACCCACACTAAGTAATCATGTGGCAAAATATTGCATTACTAGTGATTTTGCTAGTTTTACCTAAGTTCATTTCATGCAGTTCAGAACTATAGTCAGATTACATCTTTGAAAACATAACTTGAAAACAGTTTGCATATCGAAACTATAAGCATACGAATCGGGACAGTGCTCTATCGTGTAGTGCGCAGCATGTATTGTGCAACACAAGTCTAACTCTTAGGGGCAAAGCTTAACTAGCATACGGATCATATCGAATCGAGGCAATGTATCAAGTGGACTATCATTTAATCAAGCACACAAATAGAACTATCAATCAGAGGTCGGTCCCCGAGAAACTCAGGATCGGTAGCGGTAATCCAGCTAACCAATGACTCACATTCTGATCCTATTAGCAGCTGTGACTCGTGGCTGCACATTACTGCCGAAGCAGCCGTAACCAAGGTTCAGCTCTGCACTAATAGTCATTGTCCGACCGATGCGAATGCATGCAACACTATCAGATAAATTCTACGATGCAGACAAAATAAACATGCGTGCTCATGCATAAACTCATATTTCTTACCCCATAGCCGAACGGTTATCCCTGCAGCAGACACACAAGTTAGTCACAATATGCACCTTATGAACAAACTTATGAATCCATCTTCTTCTGGTGTCACAATGATAGGTATGCAAGAAGGTAAACCTAGCATGCGCCCTATCTATATGACGGTCCTGAGAAACTCATTGATGGACAACAACACCCCCCTAGATCCCGAAGGACCGGAACATCAGGGTGCTCTAACAATCCCTTCCGGACCGACCGATTCCCAGTGCCCCAGGAATCGACCGAGAGACTATTACCTTGTGCACAAGTTGTCCGAGACCAATGCAAGACAAGCAACATTCACATTCACATTCACAAGCACATAACAATCTAATAGCCACACCCCCCTGGAACCCGAAGGCACGAAACATCAGGGCGGACTATTAGACTATACTCTTCTTCTTATTCAAGCAAACACATCTTTTCACATATCTAATAGCACACCCCCCTGGAACCCGAAGGCACGGAACATCAGGGTGCACTATTAGTCTATGCATATACGAATCAAAGGCAGCAGTTCGATATAGCAAAACAGACAAGCGAAACATACTTTTTGACAAGCACGATTGATTCTTATTTAACATGCAAAAACTATCTCTTTCTTTCTTAGCATATTCAGGGAACATATTTCAGGCATTTCGTTTACTTATCTTCTTAGCATGGCAAGAGTTCGTTTGAGCTGTGTCGGTGTAACTAAACATGTAACATTTCTATCTTTCTCTTAGCATAGCAGTAGTTCGTTCTCATTTCTGACAAGCATTTATATTCTCTTAGTTAGGCAGCGTATTCGTTTCAATGACAAGCTATGTGAGTTCTCTTATTAGCATGCTGAGTCGATTCTATCATTCTCTTATGAAAACATTCTTTTTAAGCAAACAAGCATTCAAAAACTCAGATTCATTTTTAAGTCGTGCCAGAATCAGCGAATGCAGTTCTGTCCACTCACCTTGATTAATCGGTCGGGAACTCTCCGAGAAGACTTCCGCTCGAGCAAGCAAGTCGATCACACTTGTACATAGCGCCGACGCGGAGCGGGGCACTACATACTTACCCACCAACAAAGAGTTTCGTCCTCGAAACTCAAGGAGAAACTCACGAAAACACAAGCAGCGATAGTCCTCATCCCTCACCATCCCAAATCCAAAACTCAGCAAATCCAGAAATCACATATCATATCTCAACAATGAAAACAAATCCAGAAAACTTTTGTGCGCATCTTTGAGAATATCTATGGACTTATTGTATGGAACGTTCATTGCAGCACAACACAACTCAGAGTCGGAGGCAACGGAATAGGCAAGGAATCGAGTCGCTCTGATACCATTATGTCACGTCCCGGTCCCGCAGGGCCGTTCGTCCTCGCTTTGGTCCCTACGGAACCGATCGTCCTCGCACGGGCGTGATGCCGTGCAAGCCTAAAGTGCGCTTGCACAAGGCCAAAACTTTGAAACAAAGGCAAGTAAGCTATTCAATATCTGAAGCAGCGGCACATAACATTGCAGAAAAGTGAAGAACACAATGGCATATGAAACTAGGCTCTTTTATTGATATTCACAAATGTTACAAGCGGCACATAGCCGAGGTTACAATTCGCTCAAGCACTCTTCTCTCGATTACAATGATACCGTTCCATACATTATGTCCCTTTATACAAAGCAACTCAAAGCAGGCACAACTCGATGCGGCTCCAGGCATCGACTCCAGATTTCCGGTTCCTTGGGATGAGGCACGGCTATCGCTTCCTCGGACGAACGGGCACCTGAAAACAAGCAGACTGTTGGTGGGTCAGCACTTTATGCAAGTACTGGTGAGATAAAACAACTGAACAGAAGCTACACCCCCTGAAACCCACACTAAGTAATCATGTGGCAAAATATTGCATTACTAGTGATCTTGCTAGTTTTACCTAAGTTCATTTCATGCAGTTCAGAACTATAGTCAGATTACATCTTTGAAAACATAACTTGAAAACAGTTTGCATATCGAAACTATAAGCATACGAATCGGGACAGTGCTCTATCGTGTAGTGCGCAACATGTATTGTGCAACACAAGTCTAACTCTTAGGGGCAAAGCTTAACTAGCATACAAATCATATCGAATCGAGGCAACGTATCAAGTGGACTATCATTTAATCAAGCACACAAATAGAACTATCAATCAGAGGTCGGTCCCCGAGAAACTCAGGATCGGTAGCGGTAATCCAGCTAACCAATGACTCACATTCTGATCCTATTAGCAGCTGTGACTCGTGGCTGCACATTACTGCCGAAGCAGCCGTAACCAAGGTTCAGCTCTGCACTAATAGTCATTGTCCGACCGATGCGAATGCATGCAACACTATCAGATAAATTCTACGATGCAGACAAAATGAACATGCGTGCTCATGCATAAACTCATATTTCTTACCCCATAGCCGAACGGTTATCCCTGCAGCAGACACACAAGTTAGTCACAATATGCACCTTATGAACAAACTTATGAATCCATCTTCTTCTGGTGTCACAATGATAGGTATGCAAGAAGGTAAACCTAGCATGCGCCCTATCTATATGACGGTCCTGAGAAACTCATTGATGGACAACAACACCCCCCTAGATCCCGAAGGACCGGAACATCAGGGTGCTCTAACAATCCCTTCCGGACCGACCGATTCCCAGTGCCCCAGGAATCGACCGAGAGACTATTACCTTGTGCACAAGTTGTCCGAGACCAATGCAAGACAAGCAACATTCACATTCACATTCACAAGCACATAACAATCTAATAGCCACACCCCCCTGGAACCCGAAGGCACGAAACATCAGGGCGGACTATTAGACTATACTCTTCTTCTTATTCAAGCAAACACATCTTTTCACATATCTAATAGCACACCCCCCTGGAACCCGAAGGCACGGAACATCAGGGTGCACTATTAGTCTATGCATATACGAATCAAAGGCAGCAGTTCGATATAGCAAAACAGACAAGCGAAACATACTTTTTGACAAGCACGATTGATTCTTATTTAACATGCAAAAACTATCTCTTTCTTTCTTAGCATATTCAGGGAACATATTTCAGGCATTTCGTTTACTTATCTTCTTAGCATGGCAAGAGTTCGTTTGAGCTGTGTCGGTGTAACTAAACATGTAACATTTCTATCTTTCTCTTAGCATAGCAGTAGTTCGTTCTCATTTCTGACAAGCATTTATATTCTCTTAGTTAGGCAGCGTATTCGTTTCAATGACAAGCTATGTGAGTTCTCTTATTAGCATGCTGAGTCGATTCTATCATTCTCTTATGAAAACATTCTTTTTAAGCAAACAAGCATTCAAAAACTCAGATTCATTTTTAAGTCGTGCCAGAATCAGCGAATGCAGTTCTGTCCACTCACCTTGATTAATCGGTCGGGAACTCTCCGAGAAGACTTCCGCTCGAGCAAGCAAGTCGATCACACTTGTACATAGCGCCGACGCGGAGCGGGGCACTACATACTTACCCACCAACAAAGAGTTTCGTCCTCGAAACTCAAGGAGAAACTCACGAAAACACAAGCAGCGATAGTCCTCATCCCTCACCATCCCAAATCCAAAACTCAGCAAATCCAGAAATCACATATCATATCTCAACAATGAAAACAAATCCAGAAAACTTTTGTGCGCATCTTTGAGAATATCTATGGACTTATTGTATGGAACGTTCATTGCAGCACAACACAACTCAGAGTCGGAGGCAACGGAATAGGCAAGGAATCGAGTCGCTCTGATACCATTATGTCACGTCCCGGTCCCGCAGGGCCGTTCGTCCTCGCTTTGGTCCCTACGGAACCGATCGTCCTCGCACGGGCGTGATGCCGTGCAAGCCTAAAGTGCGCTTGCACAAGGCCAAAACTTTGAAACAAAGGCAAGTAAGCTATTCAATATCTGAAGCAGCGGCACATAACATTGCAGAAAAGTGAAGAACACAATGGCATATGAAACTAGGCTCTTTTATTGATATTCACAAATGTTACAAGCGGCACATAGCCGAGGTTACAATTCGCTCAAGCACTCTTCTCTCGATTACAATGATACCGTTCCATACATTATGTCCCTTTATACAAAGCAACTCAAAGCAGGCACAACTCGATGCGGCTCCAGGCATCGACTCCAGATTTCCGGTTCCTTGGGATGAGGCACGGCTATCGCTTCCTCGGACGAACGGGCACCTGAAAACAAGCAGACTGTTGGTGGGTCAGCACTTTATGCAAGTACTGGTGAGATAAAACAACTGAACAGAAGCTACACCCCCTGAAACCCACACTAAGTAATCATGTGGCAAAATATTGCATTACTAGTGATCTTGCTAGTTTTACCTAAGTTCATTTCATGCAGTTCAGAACTATAGTCAGATTACATCTTTGAAAACATAACTTGAAAACAGTTTGCATATCGAAACTATAAGCATACGAATCGGGACAGTGCTCTATCGTGTAGTGCGCAACATGTATTGTGCAACACAAGTCTAACTCTTAGGGGCAAAGCTTAACTAGCATACAAATCATATCGAATCGAGGCAACGTATCAAGTGGACTATCATTTAATCAAGCACACAAATAGAACTATCAATCAGAGGTCGGTCCCCGAGAAACTCAGGATCGGTAGCGGTAATCCAGCTAACCAATGACTCACATTCTGATCCTATTAGCAGCTGTGACTCGTGGCTGCACATTACTGCCGAAGCAGCCGTAACCAAGGTTCAGCTCTGCACTAATAGTCATTGTCCGACCGATGCGAATGCATGCAACACTATCAGATAAATTCTACGATGCAGACAAAATGAACATGCGTGCTCATGCATAAACTCATATTTCTTACCCCATAGCCGAACGGTTATCCCTGCAGCAGACACACAAGTTAGTCACAATATGCACCTTATGAACAAACTTATGAATCCATCTTCTTCTGGTGTCACAATGATAGGTATGCAAGAAGGTAAACCTAGCATGCGCCCTATCTATATGACGGTCCTGAGAAACTCATTGATGGACAACAACACCCCCCTAGATCCCGAAGGACCGGAACATCAGGGTGCTCTAACAATCCCTTCCGGACCGACCGATTCCCAGTGCCCCAGGAATCGACCGAGAGACTATTACCTTGTGCACAAGTTGTCCGAGACCAATGCAAGACAAGCAACATTCACATTCACATTCACAAGCACATAACAATCTAATAGCCACACCCCCCTGGAACCCGAAGGCACGAAACATCAGGGCGGACTATTAGACTATACTCTTCTTCTTATTCAAGCAAACACATCTTTTCACATATCTAATAGCACACCCCCCTGGAACCCGAAGGCACGGAACATCAGGGTGCACTATTAGTCTATGCATATACGAATCAAAGGCAGCAGTTCGATATAGCAAAACAGACAAGCGAAACATACTTTTTGACAAGCACGATTGATTCTTATTTAACATGCAAAAACTATCTCTTTCTTTCTTAGCATATTCAGGGAACATATTTCAGGCATTTCGTTTACTTATCTTCTTAGCATGGCAAGAGTTCGTTTGAGCTGTGTCGGTGTAACTAAACATGTAACATTTCTATCTTTCTCTTAGCATAGCAGTAGTTCGTTCTCATTTCTGACAAGCATTTATATTCTCTTAGTTAGGCAGCGTATTCGTTTCAATGACAAGCTATGTGAGTTCTCTTATTAGCATGCTGAGTCGATTCTATCATTCTCTTATGAAAACATTCTTTTTAAGCAAACAAGCATTCAAAAACTCAGATTCATTTTTAAGTCGTGCCAGAATCAGAGAATGCAGTTCTGTCCACTCACCTTGATTAATCGGTCGGGAACTCTCCGAGAAGACTTCCGTTCGAGCAAGCAAGTCGATCCCACTTGTACATAGCGCCGACGCGGAGCGGGGCACTACATGAACTAGATAAGACAATATTTTGGCAAGCACAAGCACACGATTATACGGGAATACAACCAAACGGTTATAGGCATGACGAGCGTACACTATAACAAGCCACACCAAGTATTATACGGGACAGGTGTATAATGGTTAGGAGGCCCAATCTATACCAGGACTGGTCAAGACAGATATATAATGGGTAGGTTGTCACGCCCCGAGGCGTCCCCCGAGCCGTGACCGCCGTGCGGGCCTGGAGTTGCGCCCGCACAAGGCTTTAATGATTTGCATAGCAAGCACATATTCAGAGTACGCAGATAAATTGAAACACAGATTTGAAACATAGAAAAGTTCTCTTTATTGATAATGAACATCTATTACAAACTCTTGAACGAGTTAGCTAATATGCCGAATGGCTTACAAAAGGGTTGACTCAAAATGAGATAGCAGTCCTGTACATTACATCCTTTTATAAACTCAAAACGATAAAGACCTCCAGGCTGGAGGATCGTTTTGCCACGGAGCTGCATTTGTGTATGAAGAGTTGCAGCTTCTGGCTTCAAAAGGCTTCGAGGCGCGGTGAAGATGCGCCAACAGCTGGACTGGATCGGGAAGACGACTTCGGCTCCTCGCTCGGTTCGCCTTAGTGCGGAGAACCTGTTTCAACGAGGGTCAGCATATCGAAACATGCTGGTGAAGGCGAGCTAGCATGACTATACCAATCAACACGTTGTTTAGTGAAGCAAGCATATTTGTGGGTTTCTATCTTGCCTTAGTTCATTTACAATTAAGCAGCATATTGAATTTACTGAAATGAACGTGCCACCGTTAGGTGGATTTTACCTGACCGTCTGAATTACCTGCACAATACTTACCTTGCCTTCCCTGCCACGAAGACACAAGTTAGTATGCAACAGGTTTAAATATACACGATGATCACTGGCATGGTTGCCATTTGGGACGGTAGTCTTTGACGAGAATGGTTTGCAACGTAAGTACAAGAGGTGCTGCAAGCCATTTCCGCCGAACAAGAGACTAGAACAATATGTCTCGCCCGGACCGGATCGATGCCAGTGCCCCAGCATCGTCCGCGAGACGTTTACCCTGTGCACAAGTTGTCCATGATCGAACAAGATACAAGTAACAAGTTATTGCAGTAGAGGCAACAAGAGTACAAGACAAGCAATTGTACAAGACAAGCACAATTCATGATTTATTCCCTAACGAACAAGCATGCAGTTCAGTATCCGTTCATGAAGTTATTGACAAGCATAATGAACCAAGTCTATTCTCTTTTATCTTGGTTTCTTTTATTATTACTTGGTATCGTTTGATCGGGGCAAAGGAGTGAAGCTGGAAGCAGAGCTAGCTAATCGGGTTGGTAGCCACTCACTTAGATTTTGGAAAGAAGAAGGAAAGAGGCGCTTCACGACTCCGTTCGCAAGCCGCCTACTGCTCGTTCACCTGCACACGAACAGCTCGATTAATACTTCTTCCTCTCTTTCCAATCTCGGAATTGAAGTGCAGTTCAATGAACGAAAACAATGAAAACCATCGAAACCGTTCAAGGAAAACAAGCAAATCCCAAAACCAACTCAAAGCACGAAAGCAACAAGCGACATCGAAAACCGAGGCAATAAAAGATAGCAGCGGAGAGGTCCCTCCTGACTCTGCCGCTAAGCCGATCCCGGGGGCGCAGTCCACTGAATATGGGAATCGATTCCGAAGAAACAAATCCATAACGAGGACGAGTTCTTAATTCAATCTATCCCGATCGAACGATACCGTCTTGTATTTCTTAGCCGCGCTCTCCGCATCGGGAGAACGGGGCGCTACATCCTACCCAACCAATTGGAAGTTTCGTCCCGAAACTTAAGATAGGACCTACCGTTAGGGATTGTTTCGTTGGGGGCGATCATGACTCAAGGAACAAGTACGAACAGAATGGTCTGATCCGCCACAGGCTAGGCATAACCCAAGTTTCATACGACATTTGTCGATTGAATGCCCCGACTTTTTGCAGAATTTACAGTAGGGCATTGTGTTCGCTTTGTGTGAACCGCCGTCGTTTTGACGCTTTGCTGCGTTGTTTCCTCTCTCGTTGCTTTGGCGTTTGTGACTGGATGTATGCACAGCGCCGGCAGGAACGTGAGGATAGTGTGGTTCGAGCGACAGGGCGTGATTCATGACTTCACGCATTGTCCGATACTGAGGAACGGCTACGTGCGAATGGATGACAGGGCGTAGTCCACCTTCAAACCTTCTAGCTCGACTCGATGCATCAGGTAAATAGGCCCTAGCGAATTTGGAGAGTCGGTTGAACTTGGCGGAGTACTCTTTAACTGTCATGCTGCCTTGCCGCAGCTGCACGAACTCGTTCTCCATCTGGCGTTGGACTGGAGGGGGTACATACTCCTCTTCGAACGCGGCACGAAAAGTCGTCCACGAGATCGCCTCCTCTCCGTGATCAAATTGGAGAGATCGTCGATGCACGTCCCACCAATCGTGTGCGTTGAGGCGGAGCTGTAGTTGCGCGCAGGAGACGCGCTTATCTTCGGGGACCTCTAGCAGAGCGAAGTGATCTTCAAGTTCGGCCAACCAATCTAGAGCTACGACTGGGTCCTCAGTCCCGTTGAATGGGGTGTTGCAGACTTTCTTGAAGTGGCCAAAGTCGAAGGCAGTCACGTCCCTCGCTCTTGGAATTTGCGGTGTCTCTACTTCAAGCACGGGCTGCTCCACCGGAGTCGTTGTTGTTGCGGCGGAATGGTTGGCAGCCAAAGTCTGAACGATCTGATGCAGGGTATCTACCTGCTTCTGTTGGACTGAGAATCGTGCTTCTATATTGTCTTGAAACTTGAGCTGACTCTCTTCCGCTCGCTTCTCGGCCCGTTCATGGCGAGCCTCGTCCCTTTGTTGGTTTTCCCCCAACATCCGCAATATTTGCTGAACGGGATCGATGCTTGGCGTGGCTCGCTGGCTTTCTGAACTTCCCGAAGTGCCCGAACTACTTCCTTGGCGTTGCATTTCGTCCGGGACTTGCGCTGCAGATTGCGCAGGTACCATTCCTTCAAAAGAAGGTAAATTACATTAGGATCATAATGTATTATGGACTTATTGCATGAACGTATCTCATTTTGGCCTAGCGAGTTCAAGAGTTCGCACAGGAATTTGATCGTTAAAGGAACTTTTCCAGCACGAAGTCTAAGGAACTTTGAATCTGTGCTCTGATACCACTATGTCACGCCCCGAGGCGTCCCCCGAGCCGTGACCGCCGTGCGGACCTGGAGTTGCGCCCGCACAAGGCTTTAATGATTTGCATAGCAAGCACATATTCAGAGTACGCAGATAAATTGAAACACAGATTTGAAACATAGAAAAGTTCTCTTTATTGATAGTGAACATCTATTACAAACTCTTGAACGAGTTAGCTAATATGCCGAATGGCTTACAAAAGGGTTGACTCAAAATGAGATAGCAGTCCTGTACATTACATCCTTTTATAAACTCAAAACGATAAAGACCTCCAGGCTGGAGGATCGCTTTGCCACGGAGCTGCATTTGTGTATGAAGAGTTGCAGCTTCTGGCTTCAAAAGGCTTCGAGGCGCGGTGAAGATGCGCCAACAGCTGGACTGGATCGGGAAGACGACTTCGGCTCCTCGCTCGGTTCGCCTTAGTGCGGAGAACCTGTTTCAACGAGGGTCAGCATATCGAAACATGCTGGTGAAGGCGAGCTAGCATGACTATACCAATCAACACGTTGTTTAGTGAAGCAAGCATATTTGTGGGTTTCTATCTTGCCTTAGTTCATTTACAATTAAGCAGCATATTGAATTTACTGAAATGAACGTGCCACCGTTAGGTGGATTTTACCTGACCGTCTGAATTACCTGCACAATACTTACCTTGCCTTCCCTGCCACGAAGACACAAGTTAGTATGCAACAGGTTTAAATATACACGATGATCACTGGCATGGTTGCCATTTGGGACGGTAGTCTTTGACGAGAATGGTTTGCAACGTAAGTACAAGAGGTGCTGCAAGCCATTTCCGCCGAACAAGAGACTAGAACAATATGTCTCGCCCGGACCGGATCGATGCCAGTGCCCCAGCATCGTCCGCGAGACGTTTACCCTGTGCACAAGTTGTCCATGATCGAACAAGATACAAGTAACAAGTTATTGCAGTAGAGGCAACAAGAGTACAAGACAAGCAATTGTACAAGACAAGCACAATTCATGATTTATTCCCTAACGAACAAGCATGCAGTTCAGTATCCGTTCATGAAGTTATTGACAAGCATAATGAACCAAGTCTATTCTCTTTTATCTTGGTTTCTTTAATTATTACTTGGTATCGTTTGATCGGGGCAAAGGAGTGAAGCTGGAAGCAGAGCTAGCTAATCGGGTTGGTAGCCACTCACTTAGATTTTGGAAAGAAGAAGGAAAGAGGCGCTTCACGACTCCGTTCGCAAGCCGCCTACTGCTCGTTCACCTGCACACGAACAGCTCGATTAATACTTCTTCCTCTCTTTCCAATCTCGGAATTGAAGTGCAGTTCAATGAACGAAAACAATGAAAACCATCGAAACCGTTCAAGGAAAACAAGCAAATCCCAAAACCAACTCAAAGCACGAAAGCAACAAGCGACATCGAAAACCGAGGCAATAAAAGATAGCAACGGAGAGGTCCCTCCTGACTCTGCCGCTAAGCCGATCCCGGGGGCGCAGTCCACTGAATATGGGAATCGATTCCGAAGAAACAAATCCATAACGAGGACGAGTTCTTAATTCAATCTATCCCGATCGAACGATACCGTTTTGTATTTCTTAGCCGCGCTCTCCGCATCGGAAGAACGGGGCGCTACATAGGTGTCCCCAAAACTATACGCGACAGGCATATATTGGGTAAGTGGCCCCAAAGCTATACATGATGTCAGGACGAGACATGTACAAGGCAATGAACAAGAGTGCACCACGACGGATCACTATCAAGAATGTACTGTTCACGGTATAATGGGTAGGTGTTCCAAACTATACATGGAGCCGGGATTGGGTATAATGGGTAGGTGTCCCCAAAACTCTACCAGGACGGTTGTATAAATGGTAGGTGTCCCCAAAACTATACATAAAGCTGAGCTAAGAAAGTATCACAGTCAAATAAAATATCAGAAAAAGACAAGATAGACAAAATCAGGGTCATTCGGATTATCCGTCGGATCATCCGATCTGTCACAACAAGTAAATAGGCCACAAAACGGATCATCCGTCGTACTGCGGTAGATCACCGTCGGATCATCCGATTGGTCACAGTAAGTTGTGTGCCAGACTTGTAGAAGCAAGAAAAATCTAGCTTTCATGTGCTGAAATAAACATGCGCTCCAAGGCCGACTCAGAAGAAATCAGGCCACAGAATGACCATGCGGCCAAAGAAAAAGCAGCATCTATACGCCCCAATACTAGTCGCATATGGATCTGACGTGGCATCCTCACACAAAGATTATGTCTGACACAAAATCATGACAAAAATAATTTTTTGAACGCCTCGAAAGACGTGAGCACGCTAAACGACATGAAGCTTTCGTCAAACTAATAATGACTTCTGACAGGCGCACAAAACCACGTGTACGAGGCCACATGCTTCCCAGAGTCCATGCGTCCCAGATTTCATGCGTCCCATACGTATCTGGCCGTGCGTTCCAGACTTCATGCGTTCTATGCGTCTCTGGCCTCATGCGTCCTAGACTCCATGCGTTCCATGCGTCTCTGGCCGTCCATTCCATACTCCGTGCGTCTCATGCGTCACTTACTCCATGCGTCACTTACTCCATGCGTCCAACATGGCAAGGTTCCCTGAGACAATTTTTTCTATTATGACTGAAGTGATTCTCTCCGACTGAATGCGGGCCACGTGTCAAGCTGACCAAGTCACGCAAAAAAGAGGCGAGAATCTCCCAGATATTCAGCAACAATAAACCCAACAAATGTCCACGCGGCAGCTCGGCTTGACCCAACAACACGTGGCAACCTGCCCATCATATGCGCCTACAGTTGCAGCCGTATTCTATTGAAGGAGCCTCCTGCGGCCACCAAACAGAAGCATATGTGGCACCTATGGCCCACCAACAAGATAACTATAAATAGGAGCAACTTAGACGTCCCGAGAGGCGAGCGAGATTTTTTCTGCTTCAGAGAGACTATACCCTTCCAGATGAGCTACGTACGTGCACACAAAATAGAGAGAGAGAGAGAGAGAGAGAGAGAGAGAGAGAGAGAGAGAAGAGAGCATTCCTCATTCCTTCATCGGATCGTTAACAGAGTAAATGAGTCGCTGCAGTAATCGATCTCCATCGTCACATTACCCAGATTAAATATTGTACTTAGAGTTTCTGTTTAGGACTTCTTTGTACATTTTTGTTTGTTATTAAACGAAGATTTTCCCAAACTCACTTCAATGGAAAACAAGCTGGCGACTATGTTGGGGACTTTCTTCTCCTCTGATAAGAAGGTCGTGACGCCGTCCGACGTGTCGAAGCTGGGTTCGACATAGAGGATGCTGATTGTACGCTTTGACCAACAAGCCTTCGAGAAAATGCTCTCTGAGGACGGCGCTTCTCCAAGGCTGGTAAAGCCTAAGAAGGCCAGCAGGACATGGGTTGCAAAGGACGCTGTGCCTCACCCAACTGCGGAGTATGCGCTCCCCGTCTCTCTGCCGCAGGGACCGCGCATTATGCGTCCACCTCTCATGCGACAGCCTTTTCTAACAAGAAGAGTGCTCAGCACCTGAAGACCCGCAGGACATGGGTTACAAAGGCCGCTGTGCCTCACCCAACTGCGGAGCATGCTCTTCCCGTCTCTCTCTCTGCCGCAGGGATCGCATATTATGAGTCCACCTCTCATGCAACAGCCTCTTCTGAAAAGAAAAGTGCTCAGCCCTTGAGCTTTGGCAGAGAAAACACTACGATGTCTGGATTTCGAGCGCTAAGATATGTTCTATGCGGCCACGTCAAAACCCGCATAAGGAGGACTATGCGACACCGATCGGCAGCCGCATGAAGATGGCCACATGCGGCCAGGACAACAACATAAGTTTCGTCTTCGACCGAATATCACGCTCCGCTGACTCTATGCGCCATGCTGAGAAGAGAGAAGATGTGAACTTGGACTCTTCATACTACGCACATGCCCGTACTAGGACGAAGAAGTCCAGGGCAACGCGAGCTCGCCAAGCTCAAGCAATTGCTCATGCGACCGGCCGTCAGTAGGTGCCGCTAACTGTGATGCTTGCCCCTGATGGAAAGTTGTACAAAACCGACCCAAGCGTCCTGCCCGCAGTTGTAATTGGACAAGGTCAGTCTAAAAAGGCTTCTGTTAGCAACCTGGGGCAAGTTCATGTACGAACCCCAGGTTAGGAAGGAAAATCAAGACATGTGCACCCGTGTGCTCGATCTACCTAGGATCATAAGGAGGATGCAAAGGTGAATCAGCCATCGCTTGACTTCGCAATGATCAATCACAAGCGTAAAATAAGGAAAACAACTACGGCATATGAAGTGTCCTCACCAGGGCATAATTGTGCCAACATTATCATCAACTGTTGCTGTAAGAAAGCAGCATCACCCACAAAAAGGCAGTCGACATTCCACCGGCTGTAACAAAGGCACCCACCCAAGGCCAACCCAGAGTACAGGTGCAAGCACTTGAGGCAGACGAGCTGCCCCTCGCCTCGTGCTATTCTGCTTGGAAGGCCCTTTCCATGAGGGGAGTTTGGAAGTCCAGCACCTCCAGTCCGTCGCTCTCGGCCAGTGAGTCAAGAAGACGGGTCTAAGGAGGACAGACAGCGAAACCCGTAGAAGGTGTTTTCCTGGGCACCCGCTCAAAAAAGAAGCTGTCAGCCACTAGGGGTAGTTCTTCCTCGGCACCTCACATGGCTACGCAAGCTGGGGGTTGTAATCCCCCAGACATTTATGATAATTCGGCGTTCCGAGAAGACGGTGATTCCCAAGGAACAAATGTCGAGACCCTTGGGGGTGGCTGCCTTCGCCAAGAGGACGCAGCTTCCTATGCTGGGGGAAGAATTTCCTTCGAGTCCGAAGAGGATGCGTCACTACCCACTTTTTCAGATGAATATTCACGGCAAGTGTCTGAGGCAGAAAGTGCGACGTCCACCATCCCATCCATTTCTCCTCATGTGAGGACAACATACATGGCGGGAGACGATTACGAGGGCTCCAGCGATCGACAGTGCCTCGAGACCCTCGAGGCCATGATTCAAACCATGAGCGTATCAATGTTGGCCTTGACTCAAAAAATGCTAGAGATCAAGGCAAATATAGCCTTACAACCAGCAAGGGCCTCTGTCCAAGCAAGCCTGGACCCTGGGACAAATGGGGATTCAAATACAACCGCTCCACCCGCTGGCGGCAATCATGTCCTACCCGGATTATCTGCTCCTTCGGCAGTCGATGAAGCTCGGAAAATAATGCGAAAGATGCGAGAACTCCGGGCCTGCCTAGACTCAATGGAAAATTGGGACTCACTGCACGAGCTCGGGATCCGACAATCGTATCCCCTCTAGTGGAGAGATGTACCGTACTCGCCCAAGTACAAGCTCTTCAACTTGACTCCGTTTGATGGGAAGACATATCCCCGTCAATTCATGAGTTACTTCGAGACTACAACGGGACATCTGCCTCGCAACGATGCCCTTTTAACCAAGCTCTTCGTCGAGTCATTGTCTGGAATAGCCTTCGATTAGTTCTGCAGCCTCCTGGACAATTGTATTTTGTCGTTCGACGACCTCAAAGGTCTTTTCCTTGCTCGATTCTACGACGGAGGAAATGACATGACGATGTCCTCTTTAATGGACATCACACAAAGTAAGAAAGAGTCTGTATGGGAATATATCGAGCGGTACAGGAAAGCGGCGCTGAAGTTACCCTCCGAAAATTCTGAGTCCACACTGATGGACACATGCCGGAGAAATCTCATAACCACAGTTAGGCTCTGGATGGGCGACTCTCAGTTTAAAGACTGGACGACGTTCATCATAAACGTTGTCGGGGCTGATCGTTGTCGGGGCTGAGAAGAAAGTAAAGGATGCATGTCTCTTGGGAATACAGATCCCCGTCGCTGATGATAGGAGAAAATGCCCTTACAATAGCAAAAACAGTGGCAATAGCGTCCAAGATGGCAAAGGGAAGCAGGCTCTTGTGTTCAATATAACCAGGAAGCTCGAGCAAAAGCCCGCAAATGCTCCAAAACCGAAGAAAACTTATTCCTTTGAAGATGATAACGTCATGTCAATCTTTGACGTACTAATGAAGGGAAACAAGATTCGGCTCCCCGACGTCAAGCGTCCTGTTGAGGCAATCGAGGTGAATAATCCAAAGTATTGCTACTTATGTCAACCATTCAACGCGGGATTGCTACACACTGAAGTGGTACATCTAGTGTCTGCTCGACACCAAGGCTCTCACCTTGGACTTCGATGACAAGACAGGTGCTACGAACATGGTATATCTCCAGTTCGACAACTTTCTGGCGACGGATGCCAAAGACGGAGTGATCCCGATCCCCAGGACAATAATGGAGGTTGCCAATCTTCCGCCAGCTCGTGACCAAACAGTCGAGATGATACCTCTCACCACATCACGTGGGAAGGTCATGTGGGTTCATCCGGACCTTGTTTTAGACTTGATGCAGCAGGTAACACCCTCCGCCACCAAATTCAAGGGAAGGAAATTCAAGACCTGCTACACGGTTTCTCTTTCTTCCGAAGAAGCTATAGCGGGAACAACAAGGCCAGGTCTAGCGTACCAACGTGAGTACGACATCCCTGACGATGGTGCACTCCCAATCCGGGTCCATCCCAGTCTCCGGCAGCGGACATGTCCAAGCAGAAAGAAGCCTGCTTTGACAAACCACTGCGCAAAGTGTCACTACCACATTTTCTAGGAAAATATTTTAGTAATTTCATAATTAATTAAATATTGTACATGTTAAATAATTATTTGTTGTATTATTTATTTGTTGTTAGATATTATTTATTTATTTTGGACTTGTGTTAGTGGACCTAATTAGTTTAATTAGACTCGTGGACCAACATGTATTAATTGTTAGAATTGAGTCTAATTAGAAAGCCCATTGATTATGATGATGATTAATTTAATTAAACCATTAGACTGGAAGCTTTTTTCCTTAATTATTTTTTCATGAGAGGTCCCAAGGGGTATAATGGACATTACATAGTAGCTTGAGGAAGGGGTAGAGGGGGCCGGCCTATATAAAAGAGGGGAAAAGTTTCTCTCCTCTTTTCTTTTAAAAACTAGATTTAGAATTTTTTTCAACTAAATTCCTTCATTCCACATCATTTTTTCTACCAAAATTTATCCCAATTTTTTTCCAAATCACCATTGGAGACTAGTGGAGCAAGGATCTATAAGGAGGAAGCAAGGATCTACAAAGAGGAGAAGGATCTACAAGTTGGAGGCCAATTTTATCACATTTGGAGGTTGCATTGGGAATCCATCTCCCAATAGGTACAATTCAGTTTTTTTCTTCTTAATTTAGGTTCTAAATCTGAGATTTAACCATGAAAAATCAACCTATATGCATAGGCTACCCATAGGATTTGATTTTGTATTCATAGGAGGCCTATTGAGAAAGTTATGGTACTTTTTTGTGTCAATTTTGGGGGAATTCCGAGATTGACATTTGTTGTGTGTGTCAATTGGTCCTACAGATCAATTTGGCACGTGCTTGTGTGTTTGGGACTAGTGTCGTGTCCACAATTGGGTACGTGTAGGTCGTATCCCAACAATTTGGTGATACGTGTTAATTTGAGAATTTTTCCTCCGACACGAAATTTTGTGCATGTCACATTTTGACACGGACACGTAGATTTGTGTTTGACTCTTCGTATTGTTCATAAATAATATATAAGACTTGTTCGTGTCCTTCGGGGTACGTTTGGATGTGTGGTGCACTCGTGTCGCAAGGGTATCCTAGATCTAGTGGGATACGGGTGTGATACGCTCCATGTGTTTGTGCAATTTAATTTTAGATCTGTTTCTAAATTTTTCTTAGTCTTGGTGATGTGTAATTATATATATATATATATATATATATATATATATATATATATATATATATATATATATATATTGTTGTGTATATATATTTATGTATTAGTGTGTCATGGATCTATATATCTATGTGTTATATATTTATGTAGCTATTTTCTAAATATGTAAGAGCTATTAATTATTGTAGTATATATATATATATATATATATATATATATATATATATATATATATATTGTTATATATATACTTATATGTTGTATTTATATATTATTGGTATGATTATATATATACGTGTACGTAAATGTTATGATATATATATGTTACTATATGTGTATTAGTGAGGATATATATATATGTATGTGGAGGAGCTTGTATATATATATAAATATATGTAGCAAGTATATATATATATATATATATATATATATATATATATATATATATATATTGTGAGAGAGGGGAGAGCATGGATTTTTGTGACGGATTTAGTGACAACAGCAGCAATAGCAACAACAGCGGTAGCAATAGCGACGGCAGCAGCAACAATCATCAACAGCAGGAACGTTTCAGCAACAGCGGCAGCATCAATAGAACCGTCGCAACAGCAGCAGTAACAATAGCGGTATCAACACCGTATCGGCAGTTTCAGCGACGGCAGCGGGGGCTTTTAGCGACAGTTCTACGGTATTATATATATATTATGTATTTAATTACAATAGATATATATGTATATATATGATATTAGTATATATGTATATAGGGCTGCAAATGAGCCAAGCCGTTCGCAAGTTGCTCGAAGCTCGGTGTAACACCCTGTTCCGCTCAAGCGGACTGCCGTCTCAAACGGCAATCGTGCAGCTGTCCCGACCCGCTTTGCCTCAAACAAGAAGCAAAGGATATCCAGACTTGTCCCTACAGGAATTCGGCTTGGACTTTCAGAGGCTCGCTCAGGCGTATCGCTCTACCGAGGCGAATCATCGCTAAGGTGGGTGGCTACGGTGAACTTGTCTTTGCTTAGCCAGCACACATAAAATCTGGAATATTATGCTAGTCGCTAGGTGATTCACCCCTGCATGCTAATGAATCCAACGCACCTAGCTAAGGGAATAATCCCAACTTGTATTGTTTGCTAGAACATGGAAATTGAAATACTGCTTATATTTAGACACTCGCATGCTAAGTCCCTTAACGGTTTCATCTCTCGGACTACCTTCGGGCCCGAGCAACGTGCCTGCTTATGTTCCTAAAAACGCATGCTTGTCTGCTTGATAGTTACCGTGTTTTCATCCAAACTCCGGGAGACTACTCAGTAGTCGTTCCGTGTATGATTGACCCTGCAAGTATCCAGGACCGTTAGGTCACCAAGGCAGCCCCGAACCAGGGGAATGCATCAAGACAAGTTATTGTACAGAACCAAGATTCAAGTATCCCGTATACTCGTGTACTCGTGTTCCCGTGCACTCGTGTTCTCGTGTTCTCGTGTTCTAGTGCACGCGTGTTCTCGTGTATCTCGTGTAATCGTGTTGCCTGAGATTGGTCTAATTAAATCGTGTTGCCTGAGATTGGTTAAATCGTGTTGCCTGAGATTGGTTAACCCTGACTTGCATGTCGCGGACAACTCGGAAACGAGGCATAGTTCCACGGACGGTCACCGGGGCACTGGGGCCGCTCCGATCCGGATGGAACTTCAAGTGTGGTCCATCGTGTGCAGGCGAGTGGTTTGCAGCATATCGTGTACTCGGTTGCATTCCACTTGGCCTAGGACCACATCATGTGTAGTCTATCGTGTACTGGCGAGATGGTTTGCAACACATCGTGTACTTGGTTGCATTCCATCTTGGCCTTGGACTACATATGCAATCCATCGTGTACGGGCGAGATGGTTCGTAGCGCATCGTGTGCTCTCGTTGCGTTCCACTCTCGTCTGGGATTAGTCCTTTATGGCTTTGCCAGCGACTCATGTTCATATAGATAAGTCATTGTAAACTCCCTCGACCAGATTTCAGTATTTTAATATTTTTTTTAGTTAATTAGAATTAGTGCAACTTTTTTAAAAATTTTTTATTTACTATATATTCTATTGATTGTGCACCTGTTCATTACACAATTAATTAGGGCCTCACACAAGCTGTTAACCCTAAACTAATTTCACATTCCTGTCCTAGGCTTGCTAGACTACATTTTTTGTATTTTTAGCAACTCCCAGAAACCTCGTTTTGTGCTTCGTTTTAGTCGCACAAATATCGTTACAAACGTACGTATTTAATCCCTATTTTATTTTCTGCTCTTTACCCATCTCTGTACCTTAGGGATTTGAGGACCAGTAGGCACCTGTTTTGCCCAAACAAAAATACGATAATATTCTACTCTAATTGTATTACAATTATCGTATTGACACCGTAGAAAAATTATGACCCTAACTGCCCCTAAATAATTAGTGAACACCGTGCGCAGTATTTATTAAATAATAAATACGGTGACCCGTATCACCTGCAGAATCAGACCCTGCATCTGCCCAGGCTCACCCCACACTGTCCAAAGCACTTCCCCAGCTTTCCCTCTCAATTCTGTAAATTTTAGTAATTTTTAGAACCAGGTGATTTTCCAGACAAATTTCATAATTGCGCAATTTACCAATTTTTGGACTTTTATGTAATTTATGAAAAGTCAAGGGTTTTTATGCAAAAATTCCCATGTGAGGTGGCATTACCTCATTGGTTAGTGAATAGGTGGAGTAGGACCCACAAAATATCAGATTATTATCCATAAATATCTGAATTAGATATTTAATTAATGAAATTACTAATCTACCCAAAACAATTAAACTAATACCATTTATATCCTAAACCCTAATCCTATTTAAACCCTACCCAGCCTCATTCCCGACCACACACCACCGCCCCTCCGACCACCCTCCGGCCACCGTACCGCCGCCGACCACTTCGCCACATCCCTCCCCTTCCCTCCGACCACTGCCACCACCCGCCGGCCGCCGCCTCCGCCTCCAGCAACGGCCACAGACCCGACCCCCCAACACTGCCACAGCAGCCTCCGACCACCCGACGTCCTCCTCCGCCACCACCCGCCACCGTGGACCTCCGCCACCACCCCCATCCGCTCCGTCGTGACTCCCTCTATCCAACCATCACCGCCCCGTCCCTCCACGACCACCACAGCCTCCGCCATCACCCCCGCAGCGCCACCACCGCCTCTCCCTGCCCACTGCTCGAGCCACCTCCCGACCTCCCTAGACACCGCCTCCACCGCCTCCGACCACCGCCACCCACCCCGAACTGTTCGCCGGCCCTTCCTCCTCCGCCCTGACCGCCGCCCCCGCCACCGCACGCGGCGCTGCAGCTGCCGCAAGTTGCTGTTGCTGCTGCTGTTGCCGACTGCAGCTGCTGCTGCAGGCGACTTTTCGGCCGGCCGACGACGACTCCGCCGCCGTCCTCCCGCCGTCGACCCGCCGTGGACCCCCTGTCACCCTTCCTCAGGTATAAATACCTGTATATACATGGATTTATGTATATTATTATGTATGTATGTACATATATATATATATATGTATATATATATATGTATAATTATATATATATATATGTTTATATATAATAAAATATATTATATTAATTATACTGTATATATACAGTATACTGTAGATATATTATTATATATATGTATTTAATATATGTATAAATTATGTATATACTTATATCTACATATATTTATATATATGTATTATTATATATATATGTATATATATGTATAATGTATATGATTATTATTGTATAAATTATATGTAAATATGTAAATATACATATCTATGTATATTTATATACTTATATATATGTATATTAAGTATAAATATCTACTATATATATATTTACATATTATGTAAATATATATTTATATATATACATTTATATATAGTATATTATATGCATTTATTTCTGTTTCCTATATATATATATATCTATATATATTATATATAAATATATGTCTACATATATTTATATATAATATATAGTTATATAAAATATGTATACTATATATAATAACATATTATTTATATGTTATATTTATACTATGATTATTATTAATAAATATTGCTGATAATACAACTTATATTTATATGTATATTTCAAATTCTTGCACTGTCTTTAAATTCATTATATATATTATTATATATGACAGTGGTCACATATAGATCCTGACAATAATTATATTATAAATACTGTATATAACAGTGGTCACCTATAGACCCTGGTATTAGTGCTGGATATTACAGCATTTATATTTGTATTTAAATTCCTGCAAATGTCATTTTCTTTTTATATATATATTATCTATATATATATATATACTATACAATACTATACAGTACATAGATATATATGTATTTACTTTTTGCCCTGTCATTTCAATTTATTATATCAGTGGATACACCCTGATAATATTATAGTACTATATATAAACAGTGGATATACCCTGCTATTATATAAATTTACATTCCTGCATTCTCTTTTCTGTATATATATATATGCTATATATATACTACTACTACATACTATATCTATAAGTATATATATATACTATATATATATATATGTGGTGTGTATCCTATATATATATAGGTATATATATATACTTTTACATTATACCCTGATAATTCACGAACCTGTATATTTTAACAGAGAATATCTCCAGCACAACCAGTAACCCCTGTCACAAGCAACTGCAAACCTGACTGTGAGATCAGGTTACCAACACTATCAGGGAGTAGGCAAGTATACCTTGCCAAGTACTGTTTAAATTCTCAATATTGTATATGCTCTTGTTTCTGTATTTCATATACAATGATTACCTGAGACTGCCTTGGGTACAGTCAGTTGATATGTTGACATTTAAAATAATATTACGGACTCACCAACAATTATGAGAGTATTCTAATATTCTCCTAGACCCTATCACGGGAACACGCAACATGGTTGCAATGTATATTGGGATGCGAGCTGCGTATTTGATTTGCTACCAATACGTGTGACCCGCATCACGGATTAGAATAATTTAGGAAATGTACGACTTGACATTTAGTTACATTGGACGGAGAGAACGACTAAAATACGTATGGGACACCCACCTCTTTACCATGTGCCGCACTCGACGGAGTGATACGGATGATATATGTATATATTCATGTGACCATTCTCATCGTAGATGGAAAATTGTATAGTGCCCTTGAACGGGGGCATATGTGGCATATACTAGCCTCTCACTACAGATTGGTGAATTACGTCAGCATATGTCTAGCCACACATTTTCCATACGTACTAGGTTGTCTCAAATTGCATTTCACATAGATGGTTAGCACCCTGTATTTATTTTATTCAGTAATTTCTATTCAGTATTTACATACATGGCATGTTGTTTTCCTGTATCTTGTTACGTCCCTCTGAGGACCTGGTTCCCTGCCAGGTTTAGCTGAGACATTCCACCCCACAGTACCTGGACCTTGACAAGAGTCTGGACATGCCCTTGAGATGGAGTTAGAGGAGATGCCGTCAGAGTCTACCTAAGTACCCCTGGAGTTGGAGCTACATATTTTGAGGATGTTGTGCTAGTTTATCTTATTTCACTTCTGCTTACTTTTTGTAGTGGGATTGTTCCCACCTGACTTTATCTGGGTTGTATATGACATTTCAGATATAGCATCTATATATTCAGCACTTTCCCTGTTATTCTTGTGGATGAGATAGAATTACCTGTAATTAAACTTGTAGAATTTTAGGACAGCGTAGCACATCACTTTGGGTCCATTAAATTGGGTATTCCCTTAGTGACGTGTCAGCTGGCCAATGCCACGTGGCCTAGTTCCGTATATTTTTGGGACTGGGGCGTGACACGGTTTTAGTGGTGGCCCATGCAGGTCGAGTTAATTGCTAGTAACATGATATCATGTTCAGCAAACCTGCAATAGGATAGGAATACTAGGTCTCATCCACACTGACTTCATCCATAAATATTGCATCCTGCTTGATTATCATCTATTAAGTCCTTCGTATTTTTCTAAATTTTTCTATTCTTTTCAGAAATATGGACATACCCGGAGAAAATGCGATTGATGGAACTGACCAAGCAACAGACCTCTCGCCAGATGTCCAAGGGACACCAATCCCGAGAGACCAATCTCTGAGAAGGATGCTGGTCAATCCAACAACCTCGTACCTTCACCAGGATCCTACCCAGGAGACGACATCAGCCCGACAAGAAGGTCAACCTTCTCAGGCACCAACACTGCAGGCGGAGATACCTTTGCCTCCACCTCCAGTTCTCGCAGCCCTGATGCCACAACTTGAGGAACAATCTCAGATGTTCCAAGCCATATTGCATGCTCAGTGGCAACAGAATGAAGTCCTGAGACAATGCCTAATGACGGTTCTGGAGAAGACAGCTGCCCCAGTACCAGCCCCTGTCCAACCAGCTAGCACTGTTCGAAGCTTTAGCCGGATGAGCCCGAGAACCTTTAAAGGCAATGAAACTCCGGAAGAGATCTCAGACTGGATCTCCAATACGGAAATACTGCTAGAAGGTTCCCAGCTTCACCCCGATCTATGGATAACCGCAGTAAGGATCCTACTCCTCGGTAACGCCCATCACTGGTGGCAATCTATCGAGCGCAGCACCGGCAAGAACCATACTTGGGAGCAATTTCTGGAATATTTTAATGCAAAATATTTCCTAGCCACGGTCAGAGATGATCTTTACTCCCAGTCCCTGCATTTGGAACAAGGGAATATGACCGTCGACGCCTATGATGCGAAATTCAGTCGACTAAGTCAATTCGGTACCATCCTGATACCTAACAAGCTGAAGGAGGCCATGAAGTTCCATCACGGCCTTACCTCCGAACTCCAGGGGCATACTACCACACAGTCAAGAATTTCCTACGAAGAAGTTCTTTCAGAGGCAAGAATACAAGAAGCCATTGGTCGAGAAGCAAGATGTTCAAATCCAACCATACTAGCCAGAGACCCGACTGGAGCAGGAGGACCAATCCGTCACCAGGGAAATCAGGCACAACACAAGACGGGGCCATATCAATACAAGAAACTTTCGACTTGTCACCATTGTGGCAGGCAAGGACATTATGCCAAAAACTGTCGAATGAAGTATAGACTATGCCTGATATGTGGAGACAATCAACATAAGGCCAGAGACTGCCCACAACACAGAGAAGCAGCACTCCAGAACAGGCAAGGACCAGCAGCACTAGCCCAGAGAATGCAACCTCCTACTAGAGGTCAGCATCTCGTAGTATCTGGAAAATTTCAGAGGGGACCACCCTTGTCCACCCAAGACACGCAGTACTACCTAGCCAGACAACAAACCGGAAGATGAAACCATTTCAGGTACCATTATAGTCGCATTATTACCAGCAAAACCGCATTAATTGATCCTGACACTACACTGTCTTCACATCTAGTAGTTCGTACCCATGTAAATAGCCAGGTTTACCGGAAGAGGCATTGTTCCAGTTACCAACATTACTAAAGCCTGCTAGTAGTCAGGTATAGTAGAGTAATGAGGACGGAAATCTGGGTACTTTCAATACCAAACTTCGACGTTATCTTAGTCATGGACTGGTTAAGCTAGTCCAAATACTAGACTACGGGAAGAGAAACATCATCCTTAGTCCACCAAGAAATAGATAGTACCTAGGAAAGCAAATCATAGATACCTGATGACTTATAGTATCCAACCTAAATTATTTTCCACCCTTAAATAATGGTCAGGACTAAGCAAAAACAGATACGTAGATTGCTAGACATTGATAGCTAGACAAAACATGTGAATGTAGTAATAGTTGGGTACTAATAGATTTAAGGTATATGACTTATTAGGGTAGTCAGTAACTTCTAGTCTTGTGTTTTAACCAATAGATTAATTACAGCTAGTATTAAGATTAAACAATTAGACTTAAGGAGAGAGGGTAGACAGATGTTAAACTATCAATAATATGCGACCTGTTGTAAACCTGGTGATTGAGTCAACTAGCAACCTAGACAAGGAGTTAGATTAATAACTGTAGAGATTATAGAATCTTGCCTTTTTGGAATTTGAATTGTTTTATACTTCTCACATCATAATCTAGCGTACTTATATTTGCTATATTACCTTAAATTTATGCTCTGCTATTATAGCCTACTTTTGCAAGCTTATTCTTATCAAGCTTGTTCATTAAATTATGTATTATTGGAGTACTACACTAATACATTTCAGAATCAGTGTATGACGGTCTGATCAACCATAATGCACTTGATTCGCCTTCGCATAACTACTTTATGTGGATTAAAATATATAGTGATTAGTAGACATATGTGCTTACCCTCTGCGCATATCGTATCAGCTACATAACTGTGCTAAATACGAATATGTGAATAGGGATTACTAGAATAGCACTTCCATCCACAACTGTCTTGGCAATTCCCATTTGAATTCTTTAAACGCCTTGAATCTCCATACTTCTAATCTATTACCCCCTTGAACTCTTGATTACTGCTTTCAGTCTTCCCTTATTTCGGAAGGAAGAAACCTCGTACTTAGTATAAATACGAAGTGTATTGTTTCTGTAGCCATTTCTATTTGTTTCTTGGGGAATTACCAAACCCTATTATTAGATTAGATTGCAGTTTAAAAGTGTTCTTATTTTTCTTAAAATGACTTTCGTTACCTACCTTACGTTGTATTACGTTCCTCTAGTTCATATTGCATGAAAACATCATGCACCAGGCAAATCAACCTGAGAACGGGAAGAGGATATTCGATAATGTTTCCCCCATCTATTTCCAGATCAGGGTATGTCCAAATATTTCAAATCAAACTTCAGCTATCTATGTCTTGATATTTCGAATCAATCAATCTTTCGTTCTCATTATATGTGTGTTTTTATTTCGAGGACGAAATATTCTAAGGAGGGTAGATTGTAAACTCCCTCGACCAGATTTCAGTATTTTAATATTATTTTTAGTTAATTAGAATTAGTGCAACTTTTTAAATTTTTTTTTATTTACTATATATTCTATTGATTGTGCACCTGTTCATTACACAATTAATTAGGGCCTCACACTAGCTGTTAACCCTAAACTAATTTCACATTCCTGCCCTAGGCTTGCTAGACTACATTTTCTGTATTTTTAGCAACTCCCAGAAACCTCGTTTTGTGCTTCGTTTTAGTCGCACAAATATCGTTACAAACGTACGTATTTAATCCCTATTTTATTTTTTGCTCTTTACCCATCTCTGTACCTTAGGGATTTGAGGACCAGTAGGCACCTGTTTTGCCCAAACAAAAATACGATAATATTCTACTCTAATTGTATTACAATTATCGTATTGACACCGTAGAAAAATTATGACCCTAACTGCCCCTAAATAATTAGTGAACACCGTGCGCAGTATTTATTAAATAATAAATACGGTGACCCATATCACCTGCAGAATCAGACCCTGCATCTGCCCAGGCTCACCCCACACTGTCCAAAACACTTCCCCAGCTTTCCCTCTCAATTCTGTAAATTTTAGTAATTTTTAGAACCAGGTGATTTTCCAGACAAATTTCATAATTGCGCAATTTACCAATTTTTGGACTTTTATGCAATTTATGAAAAGTCAAGGGTTTTTATGCAAAAATTCCCATGTGAGGTGGCATTACCTCATTGGTTAGTGAATAGGTGGAGTAGGACCCACAAAATATCAGATTATTATCCATAAATATCTGAATTAGATATTTAATTAATGAAATTACTAATCTACCATAAACAATTAAACTAATACCATTTATATCCTAAACCCTAATCCTATTTAAACCCTACCCAGCCTCATTCCCGACCACACACCACCGCCCCTCCGACCACCCTCCGGCCACCGTACCGCCGCCGACCACTTCGCCACATCCCTCCCCTTCCCTCCGACCACTGCCACCACCCGCCGGCCGCCGCCTCCGCCTCCAGCAACGGCCACAGACCCGACCCCCCAACACTGCCACAGCAGCCTCCGACCACCCGACGTCCTCCTCCGCCACCACCCGCCACCGTGGACCTCCGCCACCACCCCCATCCGCTCCGCCGTGACAAACTCTATCCAACCATCACCGCCCCGTCCCTCCACGACCACCACAGCCTCCGCCATCACCCCCGCAGCGCCACCACCGCCTCTCCCTGCCCACTGCTCGAGCCACCTCCCGACCTCCCTAGACACCGCCTCCACCGCCTCCGACCACCGCCATCCACTCCGAACTGTTCGCCGGCCCTTCCTCCTCCGCCCTGACCGCCTGCACCGCCGCCCCCGCCACCGCACGCGGCGCTGCAGCTGCCGCAAGTTGCTGTTGCTGCTGCTGTTGCCGACTGCAGCTGCTGCTGCAGGCGACTTTCCGGCCGGCCGACGACGACTCCGCCGCCGTCCTCCCGCCGTCGACCCGCCGTGGACCCCCTGTCACCCTTCCTCAGGTATAAATACCTGTATATACATGGATTTATGTATATTATTATGTATGTATGTACATATATATATATATATATATATGTATATATATATGTGTATAATTACATATATATATATGTTTATATATAATAAAATATATTATATTAATTATACTGTATATATACAGTATACTGTAGATATATTATTATATATATATGTATTTAATATATGTATAAATTATGTATATACTTATATCTACATATATTTATATATATGTATTATTATATATATATGTATATATATGTATAATGTATATGATTATTATTGTATAAATTATATGTAAATATGTAAATATACATATCTATGTATATTTATATACTTATATATATGTATATTAAGTATAAATATCTACTATATATATATATTTACATATTATGTAAATATATATTTATATATATACATTTATATATAGTATATTATATGCATTTATTTCTGTTTCCTATATATATATATATCTATATATAGTATATATAAATATATGTCTACATATATTTATATATAATATATAGTTATATAAAATATGTATACTATATATAATAACATATTATTTATATGTTATATTTATACTATGATTATTATTAATAAATATTGCTGATAATACAGCTTATATTTATATGTATATTTCAAATTCTTGCACTGTCTTTAAATTCATTATATATATTATTATATATGACAGTGGTCACATATAGACCCTAACAATAATTATATTATAAATACTGTATATAACAGTGGTCACCTATAGACCCTGGTATTAGTGCTGGATATTACAGCATTTATATTTGTATTTAAATTCCTGCAAATGTCATTTTCTTTTTATATATATATTATCTATATATATATATACTATACAATACTATACAGTACATAGATATATATGTATTACTTTTTGCCCTGTCATTTCAATTTATTATATCAGTGGATACACCCTGATAATATTATAGTACTATATATAAACAGTGGATATACCCTGCTATTATATAAATTTACATTCCTGCATTCTCTTTTCTGTATATATATATGCTATATATATACTACTACTACATACTATATCTATAAGTATATATATATATACTATATATATATATATATGTGGTGTGTATCCTATATATACATAGGTATATATATATACTTTTCCATTATACCCTGATAATTCACGAACCTGTATATTTTAACAGAGAATATCTCCAGCACAACCAGTAACCCCTGTCACAAGCAACTGCAAACCTGACTGTGAGATCAGGTTACCAACACTATCAGGGAGTAGGCAAGTATACCTTGCCAAGTACTGTTTAAATTCTCAATATTGTATATGCTCTTGTTTCTGTATTTCATATACAATGATTACCTGAGACTGCCTTGGGTACAGTCAGTTGATATGTTGACATTTAAAATAATATTACGGACTCACCAACAATTATGAGAGTATTCTAATATTCTCCTAGACCCTATCACGGGAACACACAACATGGTTGCAATGCATATTGGGATGCGAGCTGCGTATTTGATTTGCTACCAATACGTGTGACCCGCATCACGGATTAGAATAATTTAGGAAATGTACGACTTGACATTTAGTTACATTGGGCGGGGAGAACGACTAAAATACGTATGGGACACCCACCTCTTTACCATGTGCCGCACTCGACGGAGTGATACGGATGATATATGTATATATTCATGTGACCATTCTCATCGTAGATGAAAAATTGTATAGTGCCCTTGAACGGGGGCATATGTGGCATATACTAGCCTCTCACTACAGATTGGTGAATTACGTCAGCATATGTCTAGCCACACATTTTCCATACGTACTAGGTTGTCTTAAATTGCATTTCACATAGATGGTTAGCACCCTGTATTTATTTTATGCAGTAATTTCTATTCAGTATTTACATACATGGCATGTTATTTTTCTGTATCTTGTTACGTCCCTCTGAGGACCTGGTTCCCTGCCAGGTTTAGCTGAGACATTCCACCCCACAGTACCTGGACCTTGACAAGAGTCTGGACATGCCCTTGAGATGGAGTTAGAGGAGATGCCGTCAGAGTCTACCTAAGTACCCCTGGAGTTGGAGCTACATATTTTGAGGATGTTGTGCTAGTTTATCTTATTTCACTTCTGCTTACTTTTTGTAGTGGGATTGTTCCCACCTGACTTTATCTGGGTTGTATATGACATTTCAGATATAGCATCTATATATTCAGCACTTTCCCTGTTATTCTTGTGGATGAGATAGAATTACCTGTAATTAAACTTGTAGAATTTTAGGACAGCGTAGCACATCACTTTGGGTCCATTAAATTGGGTATTTTCTTAGTGACGTGTCAGCTGGCCAATGCCACGTGGCCTAGTTCCGTATATTTTTGGGACTGGGGCGTGACAGTCATCCTCGCTTAGCGGCTATCCGCGTGCGAGTTACTGCATCGCATCAAGTACAACTGAGCACACCAAATACTGTCCCGTTCAATAACTCTCGTGTTGCATGTTGCATATGCTATGCTCCTGAATGCTTATACTTGCCCGTGCTTGAATTAACAATGTTTGCCTTAGACAGGGAAGGAGATGGTAAGTCTTGCCGTGTTTCCTCTAACATTGCACGGCGCACTGCCGACACGTTAGGCTATTCAATATCTGCATGAAACTGATCCTAAGGCCACTAGAAAGACAACTTAATAGTTGTGCACGGAACCTGTACTACGTGTTTGGATTTGTCGAGCGGGCGAGTAGCTTCCCCACCAGTGCATTCAATGTACTGATAATCCACCAGTTTGTATGCAGGGTGCGGGAGAACCTCGTACGGTGCGGACGCCTCCAACGTGCGTGCTAAGGCGTGGACAACACTCCGAAGCAACGGTGCGTCCGGGACTGAAGCACATATACAAGACATAAGTTGTGAACATCGCCTGACCATCGCCTGTACATTCATTCCACAGTTGTAGCCACTTGGCACGCTTTTACTGTTTCAGAGAGAGAGGCTTGAGCGACTTGTAATCTCGGCTATACGCCGCCTGTAATACATGTTTCATATCAATAAAGAGATTACTTTACTTGTTTCAATGCTTCCGCTATATTTGTCAACTCAGTGAACTTGTTACCGAATCGCTATGCGTTCATGACTCCGCTGCACTCGGACAATCTGTGCGACTCTGTGGCTTAGAACTCTTACCGCCAGCCAATGAATCAAGGCCTTGCACGGGCGCGGTTCACGCTCGTGCGGCATCACGCCCGGATGGGTCAAGCGATCGTTCCGCGGGAGCGCTGGCGAGGGTGATTCCCGCCTAGCGGGAACGGCCAAAATTGCCTGCGGGAGATCGGGGCGTGACAGGTTGGTATCAGAGCCTTGCTTCTACGCCTTTGGACTTCGATTCGATATCTCTGTTTCGAAAGCTCGTTCGTGGGTTATGTGCACGCTCTCTCTCAATGCCTCGATGGGATGTTCCAACAATAAGTCTAAATACTTTCAAAATGCGTTTTGAATGATATGCTTGCTTGTCTGGTTGTATGCTGCGAGTGGCCTTTGTGCCAACCTGTGCGAACCCTTCGAGAGTATCGCTAGTAGCTTGTCCGATTTCACTAACTCTAAGTTTGGTTGAATGCATCTATTCGAGGGACGCCTTGAACTAGTGCACCATCCAAGACTTAGAAAAAGGTGAAGCTCGAGTGCTAAGACTTCGCTATCACTGAGCTGGTTGACGTGTTCACGCTAGAGGGTACCTTCGAAAGTGCGCACGATCCAGTCTAAGCGATATGCTGATTTCGAAGCTTGTGCAAGTGAAGATCCAAATGAACAAGTACAAACGACTTGTCTAGGATTGCCTCAACCCTAGATTACTGCTTGCCCTTTGTAAGTCTCGAGGACGAGACTTTTTCTAAGTTGGGTAGGATGTAACACCCTGTTCCGCTCAAGCGGACTGCCGTCTCAAACGGCAATCGTGCAGCTGTCCCGACCCGCTTTGCCTCAAACAAGAAGCAAAGGATATCCAGACTTGTCCCTACAGGAATTCGGCTTGGACTTTCAGAGGCTCGCTCAGGCGTATCGCTCTACCGAGGCGAATCATCGCTAAGGTGGGTGGCTACGGTGAACTTGTCTTTGCTTAGCCAGCACACATAAAATCTGGAATATTATGCTAGTCGCTAGGTGATTCACCCCTGCATGCTAATGAATCCAACGCACCTAGCTAAGGGAATAATCCCAACTTGTATTGCTTGCTAGAACATGGAAATTGAAATACTGCTTATATTTAGACACTCGCATGCTAAGTCCCTTAACGGTTTTATCTCTCGGACTACCTTCGGGCCCGAGCAACGTGCCTGCTTATGTTCCTAGAAACGCATGCTTGTCTGCTTGATAGTTACCGTGTTTTCATCCAAACTCCGGGAGACTACTCAGTAGTCGTTCCGTGTATGATTGACCCTGCAAGTATCCAGGACCGTTAGGTCACCAAGGCAGCCCCGAACCAGGAGAATGCATCAAGACAAGTTATTGTACAGAACCAAGATTCAAGTATCCCGTATACTCGTGTACTCGTGTTCCCGTGCACTCGTGTTCTCGTGTTCTAGTGCACGCGTGTTCTCGTGTATCTCGTGTAATCGTGTTGCCTGAGATTGGTCTAATTAAATCGTGTTGCCTGAGATTGGTTAAATCGTGTTGCCTGAGATTGGTTAACCCTGACTTGCATGTCGCGGACAACTCGGAAACGAGGCATAGTTCCATGGACGGTCACCGGGGCACTGGGGCCGCTCCGATCCGGATGGAACTTCAAGTGTGGTCCATCGTGTGCAGGCGAGTGGTTTGCAGCATATCGTGTACTCGGTTGCATTCCACTTGGCCTAGGACCACATCATGTGTAGTCTATCGTGTGCTGGCGAGATGGTTTGCAACACATCGTGTACTTGGTTGCATTCCATCTTGGCCTTGGACTACATATGCAATCCATCGTGTACGGGCGAGATGGTTCGTAGCGCATCGTGTGCTCTCGTTGCGTTCCACTCTCGTCTGGGATTAGTCCTTTATGGCTTTGCTAGCGACTCATGTTCATATAGATAAGTCATCCTCGCTTAGCGGCTATCCGCGTGCGAGTTATTGCATCGCATCAAGTACAACTGAGCACACCAAATACTGTCCCGTTCAATAACTCTCGTGTTGCATGTTGCATATGCTATGCTCCTGAATGCTTATACTTGCCCGTGCTTGAATTAACAATGTTTACCTTGGACAGGGAAGGAGATGGTAAGTCTTGCCGTGTTTCCTCTAACATCGCACGGCGCACTGCCGACACGTTAGGCTATTCAATATCTGCATGAAACTGATCCTAAGGCCACTAGAAAGACAACTTAATAGTTGTGCACGGAACCTGTACTACGTGTTTGGATTTGTCGAGCGGGCGAGTAGCTTCCCCACCAGTGCATTCAATGTACTGATAATCCACCAGTTTGTATGCAGGGTGCGGGAGAACCTCGTACGGTGCGGACGCCTCCAACGTGCGTGCTAAGGCGTGGACAACACTCCGAAGCAACGGTGCGTCCGGGACTGAAGCACATATACAAGACATAAGTTGTGAACATCGCCTGACCATCGCCTGTACATTCATTCCACAGTTGTAGCCACTTGGCACGCTTTTACTGTTTCAGAGAGAGAGGCTTGAGCGACTTGTAATCTCGGCTATACGCCGCCTGTAATACATGTTTCATATCAATAAAGAGATTACTTTACTTGTTTCAATGCTTCCGCTATATTTGTCAACTCAGTGAACTTGTTACCGAATCGCTATGCGTTCATGACTCCGCTGCACTCGGACAATCTGTGCGACTCTGTGGCTTAGAACTCTTACCGCCAGCCAATGAATCAAGGCCTTGCACGGGCGCGGTTCACGCTCGTGCGGCATCACGCCCGGATGGGTCAAGCGATCGTTCCGCGGGAGCGCTGGCGAGGGTGATTTTCGCCTAGCGGGAACGGCCGAAATTGCCTGTGGGAGATCGGGGCGTGACACTCGGCTTGATAAAAGCTCGTTTGAGCTCGGTTCGTTTTGTAAACAAGCCAAGCTCAAGCTTCATTTTCGAGCTCGTTTAATAAACGAGCCAAGCTCAAGCTTAGAAGTACTCGGCTCGTTTGAGCTCGCGAGCTGGTTCGTTTAGAAGCTTGCGAGCTGACTCGTGAGCTGGCTCGTTTAGAAGCTCGTTTAGGAGCTCGTTGTTGGCAGTCTACAAATTTATTTTATTAATTAAATTTAAATTTGTTCTTTGTTGAATTCTAATTGTATGCATGTTTGTATAACAATATGGTTGTGTGCATTGTATATAATTATATGTCCTTAATAATTGATATTAAGAAACTTTTTAAATTGAATTTTTATAAATAAATTGTTAACATTATAGGTAATTGAATTCAAGCCTAACTAGCTTGAAATCAAGTTCGTTAAGCTCGAAATCAAGCTTAATGAGCTTGAAATAAAGCTGAACAAGCTCAAAATCAAGCTTAACGACCTTGAGTTTGAGCTTATCAAGCTTGTTTATCAAGCTTGAATCAAGCTTGCTTATCAAGCCAAGCTCGAGCTCAAACCAAGCCAAGCTCAAGCTTAATATAAATGAGCTCGAGCCAAGCTCAAGCTCTAAAATAAAAAATTTATCAAGCTCGAGCTCGAGCTCGGTTAATTCTAATCAAGCCAAGCTCAAGCTTATGAAAGCTTGGCTCGGCTTGGCTCGTTTGCACCCCTACTTCCGGTCCTCTTCGGATTTGTCATTGGGCTTCTCGGACGTAAATACTGGAAGATGCAGCTTCTTGACGAACAACAAATCCTTTATCTTGCTACGCCAATAATAATAATTGGTACCGTTCAGGTTTACCATGCGCACCAGCTTCGCATCCATCTCTCCTTCCTGGTTTGCCTGTCAACTCCTGACCTCTCTGAACTCCAAAACCTGGCTCTGATATCACTTTGTTGGGAACAAAAGGGCAAAAATTGTTTCCCAAACCAGAGAGTACCTGCGAGAGAACCGAGCAAAAGCACACAAACCAAAAATGCCAAACATAAATCGCTGACACAGAGATTTTTACGTGAAAAATTCTTGCGAAAAAAAATCACTGGACAATCGCAGTTCAACCCTGAAAAGCATCCACTAATGAAATAAGAAATATACCGACTCCCTACAAACTTTTTATCGATCCAAAAGGATCACCACAACTCTTTGGAATAGAAAATATATCACAGACAAACGAAGAATGGAGACGACGAGAAACGAATTACCCGAAACCGATCTCCACTTCGAAATAGCCTTCAATCTCTTCCTCTTTCCTTCCAATGTTGTAAAAGCACGCTTGTCTCATTTTGTAATATTTTTAAAATATTTTCAGGGCTAGGAGACACCTGATATATATAGCCTCAAACCCTCAACTAGTATTCCTATTATATATAGGAATATCCAATCCAAATCCAAATCCATTGACATATTCCTATTATATGTAGGAATATCCAATTTAAATCTAAATTCATTGACATATTCCTATTATATGTAGGAATACCCATTCCAAATATATTGAGATATTTTTATTATATGTAGGAATACTCAATCCAATTTCAAAATATTTTCTACATAGGTTAGAAACTCCACCAACTCTAACACTTCGTCCATATATCCATGAGGGAGAATGGAGATCAGGTGGGGAGAGAGTGTTTATTGATAACTCAATATATAATCCTATTAAAGAATAATAAATGTAAGCAAAACTCGAATGAGGGAGAATGTGGAGTTTGGCGATCGAGGTTTGACCGGTGCAGTGTCGAGCCTCATCAGGTAATGTATATAGTTCCTAATTGTTATTATACTTTAGTGTATTATATTTATTAGTTGTTAGCATATAATTATTATGGGTAGTTAGTATATATATGTAGTTTGGCATTTACCTTGAGATACCAATGTAAGTATCAAGGTATTTGGGGGTACCCAAGGTATTGGATTTGGGGTATCAAGATTGAGGTTTAGTGTTGCGATACCAAGTTGGTTCGAAACAAAGGTATCCATTTAGCATTTGTAATTAGAATTTTATATATTTAATATTGTTTGATATATGTATATGAGATATTTTATCCTTTGTTTTGCGTATCCCGAGATACGGTATCCTAGTATCCTAAGATATAGCTTGTATGACCTAGATTCATAGTGTTTGAACCCAATATCATTAAGATAGACTCATGCAACATAGAAATAGGTAGTTTGACAGAGTTGACCATAGTTTGACCATAGTTTGACCGATTTGACTTAGAGTTGACATAGTTTGACTTTTTGACTTAGAATTGGCTTGTTAACCTAGAAGTTGACTAGTTTAACTTATTTTTTTTGAAACCTTGTATTGATTTTATATTCCATATCTAGGTCTTCGAGGCACCGTATCAGACATCTGTATGACTATTCTTTGGACTTCAGGCGAATACATTCTCTGATAGTTTCTCATTTATGATATCCTCTATGTTCATTGTATTTAGTCTAGATATCCATGTCATCTTGACACGATGGTTACACGGATTGGTATATCCGGATCTCGTCATGAGATGTTATTCCTTGATATATGGTGTATCTTGTGCAACTATTGTTTCATTGATTATCTTGTACATATACAAACACTGATTCTCGGGAAGACTAGCTATCTTCTTGGGGGATCTCGTGCCATAGCGTACCATGGTTGGATCTACTATACCAATCGGGGGTGAGGAGTATTAGTGTATATATGTGATCATACCTTCCTGTGCAAGTATTGTTTTCCTGTGAGTGTTGGTCATACACCGCACGTATGACTAACCAGGTCATTATTCATGTGCAAGTTCCCAAGCCGATCACATGTTAAAGCTAGTGCTCACTCACTTAGTCATTAATATTTTTGTTCATTGACATATTGTTCATTATTGTATTCATTCCAGTATTCCTTATTGTGTATCTCTTGTATCTATTGTGCATCTTGTATATTTCACATCTATTTACTGTTACATAGTTTTTATCATTGATTAGAATTGCTGTTAGAGATGTACTCTGCTCCTTTCCTGACTGGAAATATTTTTCTCAGATGATACTAAGGAGTGGTATCCTACACATTATGGACCTCAGGATGTAGTGGGTTTAGAGTCAGAGACTCTGGCTCAGGAGGGACTTATCCCAACTGAGACAGATGACCCGGGATTAGTAGCTTCTTAGTGTTCTTTTGTACTGGATTTGTCTCCAGCTTATTTGTTAGTATTCTTTCAGACTCATTGGTGTTATTATTTTAGACTCATGAGTTGTATGTGGCTATTCCATTATTTATCATATTCGTGCTCGTTTCTATCTTAGATCTGTGATTGAGTATATTGATATTGTTGGTGGTTCATTATATTGCTAGATAGATTACCCAGACAACGTTCTACCGCCGATTTTGCGGCGTAGGCTAGACTTTGTTTCCGACTTGCATCCCTACATTGGGTGCGGGTCGTGACACAAAGATACCGCTCAGGGGCTGGAGAAGTCCTACAACTTTGACATCTTGGCACAACTCGCCAATACTTCAGTGAAGTTGTCACTATTCATGCTTCTCTGACTCTCCAAAGACAGTCGGGTTGCTCTGAGTGAGGCATTGCAGAATGCCGACACCTACTTGACGCAGGTCAAGCCGCCAGCTTATAATCCTGTCCTATGTCCCAACTGCAATAATGTGATGGAGGCGATACCCAATATTACGTTCTCGTAACAAGACACGTTGCTAAAGAACAATCGACATGATCATCCTCTGTATTACACAGGTTACATTGGCGTCATCAAGGTGGACTGAATGCACATCAACCTTGGTTCGTCAATCAGCATCTCATCCCGCGGAGTCTGCTTCAGACATTGGGCATCCCGATGCATCGCCTGGCAGCAACCAATACTGCCATCAATGGATTCAATGCAGGGAGGAGCTACCCTCTGCGCAATATTCACTTGAAGTGTCGGACCGACGACTTGAAAACAGAGGTCACCTGCTACGTCATATATGTAGACATATCCTACAACGTCCTATTGGGATGTCTATGGATACTTCAGTATATGATGGTTTCGTCAACCTTGCACCAGTACTTGAAGTACGTGGACAACCACGACGTCATCAAGACAGAATTTGTCGACGTGGATCCATTCAAAGGGGTTGAGGCCTATTACTCTGACTCGATCCTCTACAAGTAAGTCCACCAAGATGAATGTGTCAATGTTGCCGACGATGAGGTAGAGACTGGGACAATATCAGACGAGCCCTTGAGAGTCCATCTCAAAGCATGCGCTCCCGACACAAATCCGTCCATTATGGTAAAACTGCACAAGAAAGCACCTGAACCTCTGGTCATTCTCCTTCGTAGACCGAGTCGACCGCTGAAGGAAGATCCGGCGCTTGCTACGACTTTCGAATCTTTAGTGGTGAAGCTGCGCAGGAATCCTCCGAAGCCGTCACTCGCACTGGGGGTAGATCTCGGGAAGGATGAACTGGAGGAGTACGTAGCCGCTCATGCTAACGTCCCTTCTTCGACGATGTAATTTCTGAGGATGAGATCCCTTATTTTATCAATAAAGGGCTATCTTTGAACTACTCGGATGTCGCACATCTTAACACATTATATCTCATTGAGCACGGTCTAGGCTTGAACCTACATACACAGGTGACTATACCTATGCAGTCAACCGGATTCTCGCTAGTCAGAACTCCTACTTTATAGTTCCAGCAAGGGAGAAGGGAGATAAACTCATCATCTTTGGCAGAGTGGAAAGTCCCCAATCACCCGTCCTAGATAAATTAGAGCCATAACCAAATACCGGCGAAATGCCACTTCATCGGTATAGCTCTCAAGCCAAGCACCTCATCCAGAAGATGAGATACGATCTGAAAGTCGTTAGGGGCTTAAACTACGGCAAATGTCGATGGATGTCCCTGTGTCCGCAGGCTCCTGCAGGCAAGCCAGAGAATTACTTCCATAAGACCATGCATAGTTTAGGGTACGTTACGCCTCCCACATCCCCTAAGGCTCGGATGAAGGAGATGAGTTACACCCTCATTCTTTAGAATCTTCCTCTTGGGACTCCGACATCAGTATCGGGGATATGCTCAAACAAACGTTGCCTGCCAATATGGTGTCAACTGACCCTGAGGAAGACGACGAGGATCCACCTGAACTCTTTGAAGTAGAACTGTGGTCACAACGCCTAGACGCACAATGAGATATGTGATTCAAACAACGAGAACCTTCCACCGAGGACGAAGTCGTAAAATCAATCTGGGGGGACGAATCCTCCCCTAAACCTATCTTCATCAGCAAAAGTCTGTCCTATGAGGATCGGAATCCCTGCTACAGCTCATCAGGGAGTACATCGATGTCTTTGCCTGGAGTTATGAAGACATGCCAGGGCTGGACCCCCAAATTATGGTTCACAAGCTCGATATCTTGCCGAACGCTAAGCCGGTCAAGCAACCGTAACGACGGTTTCGGCCGGACATCATGAACGCCATCGTAGCTGAAGTCAACAAACTGATAGCCAGTGGATTCATCCGCGAGAAACAACATCCGGATTGGGTGGCCAACATCGTACCCATCGTCAAAAAGAACAAAAAGTTCCAGATCTGCATTGACTTCAGTGATCTAAACGCGACCTTCCCTAAGGACGAGTTTTTCCTTCCGATCACAGACATAATGATCGATAATACTCGTGGCTTCGAGCGCATGTCCTTCATGGACGGGTTCTCAGGATACAATCAAATCAAGATATTTTCTGACGACGAGCATACGTCATTCCGAATGTCGATAGGAGTATACTGCTACACAGTCATGTCCTTTGGTCTGGAGAACGCAGGTGCTATATACCAGCGAGCTATGAGCACTGTCTTCCGTGAACATCTCTGCAAGACAGTGGAGTGTTACGTTGATGACATTGCTGTCAAGAGTCACTCCAAAGATGATCACCTCCGGGACTTGAAGACTGTGTTCGACCTCATGCATGTGCACCAGCTCAAGATGAATCCCACCAAATCCTTCATAGGAGTCTCCAGCGACAAGTTCCTGGGTTTTGTCATAACTTCGAAGGGTATCCATGTAGACCCCGACAAGACTAAAGTGATCCTTGAAATGCACCCACCGAAGAATCTCAGAGAACTTCGTGGTCTTCAAGAAAGACTGGCATACATCAGGAGGTTTATATCAAACCTCTCTGGACGTTTTCAGTCGTTCACTTAGCTTATGAAGAAGGGAGTCTCCTTTGTCTGGAACGAAGAATGCCAGCGCGCCTTCTACGATATCAAGGAGTATCTCTTGAATCCTTCAGTATTGGTAGCCTCCGTGGTGGGAAGACCCTTCTTGCTATATGTGCGGGCACTGGATCACTCCCTCGGATCTCTACTAGCCCAAAAAAGTGATGCATGTCACGAACATGCCATCTACTATCTCAGTAGAATGATGGCCGGCGTATAGCACAAGTAAAACCCCATCGAGAAGGATTGCCTCGCTCTGGTTTCGCCATTCAGAAGACCCGACATTACGTGACATGACAAACCATCCATGTAATCTCGTGAGTTAATCCTCTCAGGGTCCTTATGACTAAACCCGGAGAGCTAAACTGTAACACCCTATTCCGTTCAAGCGGACTGCCATCTCAATCGGCAATAGTGCAACTGTCCCGACCCGCTTTGCCTCGATCAAGAAGCAAAGGATATCCAGACTTGTCCCTACAGGAATCCGGCTTGGACTTTCAGAGGCTCGCTCAGACGTATCGCTCTACCGAGGCGAATCATCGCTAAGGTGGGTGGCTACGGTGAACTTGTCTTTGCTTAGCCAGCACACATAAAATCTGGAATATTCATGCTAGTCGCTAGGTGAATCACCCCTGCATGCTAATAAATCCAACGCACCTAGCTAAGGGAATAATCCCGACTTGTATTGCTTGCTAGAACATGGAAATGAAATACTGCTTATGTACAGACCCTCGCATGCTAAGTCCCTTAACGGTTTCATTTCTCGGCTTACCTTCGGGTCCGAGCAAACGTGCCTGTTTATGTTCCTTAGAAACGCATGCTTGTCTGCTTAAATGTTACCGTGTTTTCATGCAAACCCCGGAAGACTACTACGTAGTCGATCCGTGCCTGAACGAACCTGCAAGTATCCGGGACCGTTAGGTCACCAAGGCAATTCCCGAACCAGGGAATTTGCACCCTGACTGAATAAATCACTGAATCACAGCTCGCGGAGCAAACTACTGAATCAACTGGCCTGGCAAGCCCTACTGAATCACTGAATCCTGCCTCAACAAGTTCTGTATATATACTACATCGAACTTGTTCCATACCGGACTTGTTCAATATATACATATACTGCATCGAACTTGTTCCTGTACCAGACCGAGACCCTGACCTGCATGTCGCGGACAACTCGAAAACGAGGTATAGTTCCATGGGCGGTCACCGGGGCACTGGGACCGTTCCGATCCGGATGGAACTGCACGATAGTCTACTGCATCTGGATAGGATGGTCTGCAACCACCACTGCATCTTTGTTGCTTACCATCCTCGTTCAAGACTATAACGAACTGCACGATAGTCTACTGCATCTGGACAGGATGGTCTGCAACCACCACTGCATCTTTGTTGCTTTCCTTCCTTGTTCAAGACTATAACTGGTCCTTTATGGCTAAGCCAGCGACTCATGTTCATGTAGATAGGTTATCCTCGCTTAGCGGCTATCCGCGTGCGAGTCACTGCATCGCATAAATGAACAACTAAACACCTGAACGATTATGTTAAAATGACCCTCCTGTTTGCATATGCTTGCCTCCTGAATGTTTATACATGCCTCTGCTCGAATTTATACTGTTTGCCTCAATGTTTGCCTTGGACTGGGAAGGAGATGGTAAGTTGGTAAGTCTCGCCGTGTTTCCTCTAACATCGCACGGTGCACTGCCCGACACGTTAGGCTATTCAATATCTGCATGAAACTGATCCTAAGGCAACTAGAAAGACAACTTAATAGTTGTGCACGGAACCTGTATTACGTGTTTGGATTTGTCGAGCGGGCGAGTAGCTTCCCCACCAGTGCATTCAATGTACTGATAATCCACCAGTTTGATATGCAGGGTGCGGGAGAACCTCGTGCGGTACGGACGCCTCCTTCGTGCGTGCTAAGGCCAAGAGTTCCCTCTGAAGCCTTGCAACGGTGCGTCCGGGACTGAAACACATATACAAGACATAATGTTGGAGCGTCGCCTGAACATCGCCTGTACAATCATTCCACAGTTGTAGCCATTTGGCACGCTTTTACTGTTTCAGAGAGAGAGGCTTGAGCGACTTGTAATCTCGGCTATACGCCGCCTGTAACACATGTTTATATCAATAAAAGACTTGCTTTACTTCAACCTGTGTTTCTATGCTTCTGCTATATTTGCCGACTCAGTGAACCTGTTACCGATCGCCTATGCGTTCATGACTCCGCTGCACTCGGACAATCTGTGCGACTCTGTGGCTTAGAACTCTAACCGTCAGCCAATGAACCATGGCCTTGCACGGGCGTGGCTCACGCTCGTGCGGCATCACGCCCGGATGGGTTAAGCGATCGTTCCGCGGGAGCGCTGGCGAGGGTGATTCCCGCCTAGCAGGAACGGCCGATTGCCTGCGGGAGATCGGGGCATGACAGGTTGGTATCAGAGCCTGGCTTCTACGCCTTTGGACTTCGATTCGATATCTCTGTTTCGAAAGCTCGTTCGTGGGTTATGTGCGCGCTCTCTCTCAATACCTCGATGGGATGTTCCAACAATAAGTCTAAATACTTTCAAAATACGTTTTGAATGATATGCTTGCTTGTCTGGTTGTATGCTGCGAGTGGCCTTTGTGCCAACCTGTGCGAACCCTTGAGAGTACCGCTAGTAGCTTGTCCGATTTTCACTAACCCTAAGTTTGGTTGAATGCATCTATTCGAGGGACGCCTTGAACTAGTGCACCATCCAAGACTTAAGAAAAGGTGAAACTCGAGTGCTAAGACTTCGCTATCACTGAGCTGGTTGACGTGTTCACGCTAGAGGGTACCTTCGAAAGTGCGCACGATCCAGTCTAAGCGATATGCTGATTTTGACGCTTGTGCAAGTGAAGATCCAAATGAACAAGTACAAACGACTTGTCTAGGATTGCCTCAACCCTAGATTACTGCTTGTCCCTAGTAAGTCTCGAGGACGAGACTTTTTCTAAGTTGGGTAGGATGTAACCCCCCATTCCGTTCAAGCGGACTGCCGTCTCAATCGGCAATAGTGCAACTGTCCCGACCCGCTTTGCCTCGATCAAGAAGCAAAGGATATCCAGACTTGTCCCTACAGGAATCCGGCTTGGACTTTCAGAGGCTCGCTCAGACGTATCGCTCTACCGAGGCGAATCATCGCTAAGGTGGGTGGCTACGGTGAACTTGTCTTTGCTTAGCCAGCACACATAAAATCTGGAATATTCATGCTAGTCGCTAGGTGAATCACCCCTGCATGCTAATAAATCCAACGCACCTAGCTAAGGGAATAATCCCGACTTGTATTGCTTGCTAGAACATGGAAATGAAATACTGCTTATGTACAGACCCTCGCATGCTAAGTCCCTTAACGGTTTCATTTCTCGGCTTACCTTCGGGTCCGAGCAAACGTGCCTGTTTATGTTCCTTAGAAACGCATGCTTGTCTGCTTAAATGTTATCGTGTTTTCATGCAAACCCCGGAAGACTACTACGTAGTCGATCCGTGCCTGAACGAACCCGCAAGTATCCGGGACCGTTAGGTCACCAAGGCAATTCCCGAACCAGGGAATTTGTACCCTGACTGAATAAATCACCGAATCACAGCTCGCGGAGCAAACTACTGAATCAACTGGCCTGGCAAGCCCTACTGAATCACTGAATCCTGCCTCAACAAGTTCTGTATATATACTGCATCGAACTTGTTCCATACCGGACTTGTTCAATATATACATATACTGCATCGAACTTGTTCCTGTACCAGACCGAGACCCTGACCTGCATGTCGCGGACAACTCGGAAACGAGGTATAGTTCCACGGGCGGTCACCGGGGCACTGGGACCGTTCCGATCCGGATGGAACTGCACGATAGTCTACTGCATCTGGACAGGATGGTCTACAACCACCACTGCATCTTTGTTGCTTACCATCCTCGTTCAAGACTATAACGAACTGCACGATAGTCTACTGCATCTGGACAGGATGGTCTGCAACCACCACTGCATCTTTGTTACTTTCCTTCCTTGTTCAAGACTATAACTGGTCCTTTATGGCTAAGCCAGCGACTCATGTTCATGTAGATAGGTTATCCTCGCTTAGCGGCTATCCGCGTGCGAGTCACTGCATCGCATAAATGAACAACTAAACACCTGAACGATCATGTTAAAATGACCCTCCTGTTTGCATATGCTTGCCTCCTGAATGTTTATACATGCCTCTGCTCGAATTTATACTGTTTGCCTCAATGTTTGCCTTGGACAGGGAAGGAGATGGTAAGTTGGTAAGTCTCGCCGTGTTTCCTCTAACATCGCACGGTGCACTGCCCGACACGTTAGGCTATTCAATATCTGCATGAAACTGATCCTAAGGCAACTAGAAAGACAACTTAATAGTTGTGCACGGAACCTGTATTACGTGTTTGGATTTGTCGAGCGGGCGAGTAGCTTCCCCACCAGTGCATTCAATGTACTGATAATCCACCAGTTTGATATGCAGGGTGCGGGAGAACCTCGTGCGGTACGGACGCCTCCTTCGTGCGTGCTAAGGCCAGGAGTTCCCTCTGAAGCCTTGCAACGGTGCGTCCGGGACTGAAACACATATACAAGACATAATGTTGGAGCGTCGCCTGAACATCGTCTGTACAATCATTCCACAGTTGTAGCCATTTGGCACGCTTTTACTGTTTCAGAGAGAGAGGCTTGAGCGACTTGTAATCTCGGCTATACGCCGCCTGTAACACATGTTTATATCAATAAAAGACTTGCTTTACTTCAACCTGTGTTTCTATGCTTCCGCTATATTTGCCGACTCAGTGAACCTGTTACCGATCGCCTATGCGTTCATGACTCTGCTGCACTCGGACAATCTGTGCGACTCTGTGGCTTAGAACTCTAACCGCCAGCCAATGAACCATGGCCTTGCACGGGCGTGGCTCACGCTCGTGCGGCATCACGCCCGGATGGGTTAAGCGATCGTTCCGCGGGAGCGCTGGCGAGGGTGATTCCCGCCTAGCGGGAACGGCCGATTGTCTGCGGGAGATCGGGGCGTGACATAAACTCTCGCCTAGCCACATAGGCAATACTGTTGTCACCATACGACATGATATTTATCCCACAAAAGGTGGTCAAAGGCCAAGCATTGGCAGATTTTTTGGCATCCCACTATGTACAGGAAACCTTGAAGCTCTTCAAGGAGATCCCAAATGAAGTAACGGGCTCAAACATGACCATAAGCGCAGAAGTCGTTTGGCGAATGTTCTTCGACGGTGCTTCAAGAACAGGGCCCAAAGACGATATTGTCGCTGGCATCGGGATAGTACTAATTTTCTCACACAATCTGGTCATAAACCGTACTTAGTCCCTCATAGAGCCATGCTCCAACAATATGGCAGAGTACAACACTCTCGTCATTGGGATTCAACTCGCTAAACAAGTGGGAGTAGACTACCTAGAAGCCTACGGCGATTCCAAGCTGATAGTTAGTCAGGTCCGGAACGAATACGAGGTCCGTCACGATGACTTAATTCCATACCACCAAGCCATACTTGGAATAATCTCCACATTCGAGGGGTTCTTCATAGAGCATGTCCCTCGATTGTAAGACATCGAGGCTGATGCCCTGGCCGGCCTCACAAACTCTTTAGTTGTTCCAGTCAATACTCATGAACTGATCACCATGGTCGGTCAAGAGCTGATCTTCCCGAAAAATAGTCTCTGTCTGTGCCTGAGCTACTCATGAGAGACAAACACCGACTTCCAAGACTAGAGGCTCCCATTCATCGACTACGCAGTCTATGGAATTCTCCCTGGAAACCCAAAGGAAGTCACTTCCATCAGAAGACGTTCCCTCTAGTTCTATTACGATACGGCTACCAAAATGCTGTATCGTCGTTCCTACGACGTCCTTCTGCTACGATGACTATCAAATGCAGAAGCGAAGCAGGCTCTCTGCGAGGCTCACGACGGGGTATGCGGTGCCCATCAGCCGAACCCAAGCTACAAGACCGTCTCCGGAGAATGGGTTACTATTGGCCGACAATAGTAGCAGAGGCTGTTGACTATGCAAGAAAGTGCCAAGCATATCAGATCTACACAGACTTTATCCACTAGCCCTCAGAATTTCTACACCCAACGGTAGCATCTTGGTCGTTTGAAGCGTGGAAAATGGACATTATCGGGCCAATTAATCCACATTCTTCTAAGGGACATCAGTTCATCTTGGCTATCACCGACTACTTCTTCAAATAGGTGGAAGTTGTTCCACTCGTTGAAGTCAATACCTCAAACGTGATCAGCTTTCTCAAGCATCACGTCATATACCGCTTCGGCTTGCCACGGAGGATCATCCAAGACAATGGTTCACAGTTTGCAAGTCATACTTTTTAACGGTTTTGTGACAAACTGAATCCAGAATGTAGCCTCGATGGCCTACAACCCAGCAGAAAATGGTCTGACGGAAGCATTCAACAAGACCATCATAAAGCTACTGAAGAAGTTCTTGTCATCCAATAAGTGCGACTGGAATGAGAAGCTGGGTGAATGTCTCTGGACCTACCGCACATGGTTCGGACACCTACTGGCAGCACGCCATTCTCCTTGGTTTAAGGAAGCGAAGCTGTCCTCCCACTTGAGATCCAAATTCCGTCACTCTAAGTGGCCCTCTCCAACCAATTGACCGTTGATAAAAATTATCGCCGACGGCTACAAGAGTTAGAAGCACTCGACAAAAAATATATCTTGGCTCAACAGCGTATTGAGTTGTACCAAGCACGCCTCTCAGGAGCCTTCAACAAAAGGGTCAAAAATAGGACTTACCACATGGGTGACATCGTATTGACAGTAAGAAGACCGATGGTCATGACCCACAAGACGACCGGTAAAATCTAACCTAAATGGGAGGGTCCGTTCATCGTGGAGTCTGTATTCTCCAACGACACCAACCGGCTCACAAAACCCAATGGCGACTTGCTCATGATGCCCATAAACGATAAGTTCCTCAAGAAGTACTATGTCTAAGCCAGACTTGTACTACCCCTGGTTCATCCCCAACAAATGTAAGCACAATATGCACTTCTTGGATAAAAGTCATTATCTGTATTCAGGAATCCTGAATATGCAACAGGAAGTGGATCCTTAAAATCTCCCCAGTGGAGCAATTCTCAGGTCTATCCACACTTTCGGGTAGAACACTCATAATCAGTTCATTTGGGCATTAGTTCACGTCCACATCACCTCTGAACTACTGTCCTAACCGATTATCCCCAGCAGGGTTTGCCATGTCCATATTACCTATGAGAAGACATCTTTGTATGATTATCGATCGCCACGTCTATATTACCTCTGACATCGGTCGTCATCTAAACTTATCACCTGTACTTAACTCTAAGTATGTCAGCGGTGTTAAGTCCACAAACATGCTACACCCATATCATCTTTGACAGGGCTTGTCTCGAACCTATTACTTGTACTCAGGTGCGCAAGAAGTAATGGGTCAACAAAACCTATCACGCCATATCACCTCTGATAGGGTTCCATTTTGAACTTATTACTTGCACTCTTGTGCGCAAGAAGTAATAGGTCTACTAGAGATCCCCCGGTGGGATGTCCTCAATGGAAGTAAACAGTTTACGTCCATATTACCTCTGAACTATGAGCTGCCCATGTTCTAAAAAAAACAACCATGTCCATATTACCTCTGGCTCATTTTTTTTCTGCCACAAAAATACCAGGATCGTACCTAACCTCTCGGTATGACTATCGATTAGCTCACGTCCATGTTACCTCTGAGCTATCGTTCTTACATCCTCCCCAGTAGAGTTTGCCATGTCCTTCTTACCTCTGAGAAAATCTCCCTACTTGACTATCGATTATCACGTCCATATTACCTGTGATATCGGTCTTCATCTAAACTTATCACCCATACTTAACTCTAAATACGCCAACGGTAGTAAGTTCACAAAACCTATCACGTTCATATCACCTCTGATAGGCTTCTTTTGCTTCGAATATATTACTTGCACTCCAAGTGCGCAAGAAATAATAGGTCCACCAAATTTTCCAATGTGATGTCCTTATTCGATTACGGTGTTGTGCTATGTCCATATTACCTCTAGTACAATATCCAAAGTCCACAACATGCAACATGTCAGATACAAGAAAGAAACTCTGAAAAAGGAGAGACTTTATTGATTAATATTCAAGATCATGAGTACATATGATGAAAATCTATTACATTCAAGATTTTTTATTAATATTCAAGGTCATGAGTACATATGATGGAAACCCATTTTAAGGGTTTCCATGAAGTCTCGCTGATGCATACCTTTTTCATTAAAGGTGCCACTCCGTGATGCCGTTGCTACTGACACAAGTCGAGCCCATAGCATAACTCAATGCTTTTTGGATAATCCCTCCATAGTGCAAATCTCAGTATATGAAAAAGGCCCCATACCGATGGATAGCAAAGGAGGAGCAGGACCAGGCGCTCTTCAACCATGCGGAGAGAACGAAGATATGAATGGAAATTAATCCAAATCCTGTCATCTAGCACACTGCATAAACATGGGAGCAACGCAGCTAGCACGCTGCATAAGCAGGGATAGTTCCACGCATGACGCGGGATGTTCACCCTAGTCTCCTGGATTAGTTATTGGCAAAAAAATATCGCATAAGGTTGGCATTCTCTTCGAACGACGGGTTCTATGATATTCTTTTATGCTCCATCTTGGCCACTGTGAAATATGGTAATACCTCCATAAAGAGAACACACATTAGTCTCAAACGAAGATTGTACAAGTATACAACAGTTGCATGCCGTTTTTAGGCTGTAGTCGCACGAATGAGCAAGAAGGCGTCGTCTATGCGGCCAAGCCACAGACAGGCTCTACGCACATGCTACAAAGGGGACCGAGTTGCCATCCTAGCGGCCAAGCCACAGATAGGCCCTACGCGCATGTTGCAGATGATTGATCATCCATGCGGCATAACTTTATAGGAGGCTGCGCGGGTTCTAGATAATTTCTCATCCACGCTGCGAGGTCGTGTACTTGTGTGTGTGTGTGTGCGTGTGTGTGCCTGCCACCTTGACACACCCCTACCTCTAGAGAGAAGGCCAATATCAAGGGGCTACGGATCGACACCACTTCGGACGAACCCCTTGACGAGATAGACAGTAGCCCTCGGTATTTTCTTTCGGATTGACCTTTGATGAATCTATGGATGGTTTTGTAAAAAGGAGGAAACCGAGAGACAAGAGTTCTCTCTCCCCCTAGCCCGTCTATTTGTAGGCTCCTGAGGCGCGTGAGAAGATCGATGCGATAAACTAGACAGTTATGAGGATGAACCTATGTAAACCCTCTCGACTAAAATTTAGGTATCCTTAGCTTAGAGAGAGATTATGGTTAGTTTGGAGACATTTAGAATTAGAACATGGTGTTTTAATTAACTGTACAAAATTTGTATCACTTGGTGCACCTTGCAGTTGCTTCGATATTTGGAGCGCTACTCTAGATTTTGCCTTCAAACAAATTTTACACCTTTGACCTAGACGTGTCAGCATTCCATTCCGACCTCTATGTCACTCATAAATACCCTCTCTTATGCTTTATTTTAATCGTCAAACAATATCTAATTTTTTTAAACCTAAACTTTGTACCTATGTCCGTTCTAATCGAAATTGGAGACACAATATTGATCCGTTTCTTAAAACCCAATATATGACGATAATCTATTCCGAGTCTACTACGTCCATGATACTTGTGTCACACCCAATTGAGATCCCATGCACTTCCAATTTATTAATGAACACCGAGGAAACGATTTATATTTATTTTGGGGCAACTGACTCAACTTAACCCAAAACTAGACCAAACACCAATCCAAACTCACACTCACACCTTTATGGCTCATACAATATCACACACCAATTTTCTCCACTATAATACACCAAACATAGCTTCTACCCTCACCAAATCCTCAATTTCATTTATTTGTAAACACCCAACCAATTAGGGACCTAAATACAAATATAATGCTAGGTGAAAATCTCTTATAGGAGCAAACCAAATAAAGAAAACCCCTTGGTCATGCTTGACTGGTCATACACTTCTCTCTCCCCCCCCCTTTGTTTGCATGTGACTACTCTACATAAATCTACAATCCATCATAACCCTTCATTCAAACTCAAACCCATCTTCACCACTCTTTCTCTCACAACAACCAATGCACATCCTCCTAGAAGTATAGGGCAGCCGACCCTAATACCAATACCTCTTCCTCTTTCATTAAATACAATACTCTCCTCCTTCATTTATTCCATTCTTCCTTTCCTCTTCTCCAATCGAAACCTCACCACCATCACCATCCTGACCTCCACCTCCTCCCTCTTCAGCCGACACCACCACCATCCACCACTACAACCGCCACCATCATTACCTACACCTCTCCTGCCTCCTCTCAAAACCGACACCACCACCATCAACCACTAAAGCAGCCGACACTACCACCATCAACCACCACGACCGCCACCATCATCACCTTCACCTCTCCTCCCTCCTCTAAAAACTGACACCACCACCATCAACCACTACGACCGCCACCATCATCACCTTTACCTCTCCTTCCTCCTCTCAAAACCGACACCACCACCATCAACCACCACAACAGCCGGCACTACCGCCATCAACCACCATGACCGCCACCATCATCACCTTCACCTTCACTTCACCTCCCTCCTCTCAAAACCGACCTCATCCTCATCACCTCCTCGACCTCCTTTACTACTCCGACCACCACCATCAACCCCCACGACCTCCACTACTCCCTCCACCGTGCTACGACTGCTGTTGTAGTTGCTGCTACCACTGTTGACGCTGCTGCCATTACTGCTCTTGTTGTTGTTCCTCACCTGTTCTCCCTTCCCTCGACCGAGTACCACCCCCTCCAGGCCACCCCCTAGGCCGAGCACCACTGCAAACCGAGTTCATTCCCCCTCTCCTCTAGGTATACCTTCTCCTTCACCTTCTTTTTCTTTATCTTCATCTTCTTCTTTAACTTGTCAAAGAGCCCCATGAATACATACTACATGTACATGTATTTAATTACCCTTAAACCCATTGTTTAACTTTAATAAAAAACCTTTGATGTTGTCATGTATAGAGTATGTTCAGATTTGGGTATAAATGTTGAGCACTTGTGTGTAGGTATTTCAAGTTGTTAACATGATAAATTTATGATGGATTAGTTGATCTTGAAGTGATGATATATATGGGTTGGTATTATATGTGGTAGTTAGAATACCCTACATGTGAACTGTAATTGTTCATTGGTTAAGAAATCTGCTAAGATTGGCGCATTTGCACTCGCAGATTAACCAAGCCAACAGGAATGTCTTTATTCCATCCTAAAGAACAGGAGAATCTTCTTTCCAACCTCGAGCAGGACTTAGTTATCACTTAGGAAGTGGCTCTCTCCAATCATCCTTAAGCTCGTTGAGTAGAGGGTGGGTGGGTCCTACTATTAGGGCTCTTTCTGTTCTAACTGGCCGCCGGGACTTTTCCCTATTTGGCAGTCAAAGAATTAAGATGAAGCAAAGAATCCACACATAATGATAGGAGTGAAACCTCCATTGCATCAAATTCCTCTAAAGCTGCCTTGTTGGATGGGGAAGAACATCTTTTCGTTGATAAAAAATTATGCATTGGCTGGAGACAGATATATGAGGTGTGCTGTGAAGCATCTTTATAGGTAGCCAGTTTTTACTTCATAAGCGATAAAGTCTTGATTGGTCGCAGCTACTTTACAGGGTCAAGTGCTGGCAAAAAAGTCCTACGTGCCATAAGCTAGTCTTTGTTTTGGCAAAGATAGGCCTTTAAGTTAAGAAAAAAGCCTTTACTTTAGGCAAGACAGAGAGAGTTTTGCAGGGACAAATAAGCTAGAGCTAAAAAAGAGAAGTTTTGAGCTTTCAACCCTAGACAATTTACACATTTACAGAGCTAACCCCTATCCAGTGTCTGGCAGAATGTTGGTTATTCCTTACTCCTTATCCCCATCTCATCCCAGGCTAACGGAGCCTTACTTATTCAGGGGAGAGAGCGGAGCCTATAAAAGGACTATTGAGAGGGCATAGCAAGCGCCTTATGTGACGATGGAGATTGAGTATTGTAGTGACTCCTTTACTCTATTGGCGGTCCGATGAGGGAATGAGTATGTTCTCTTCTTCTTTTTTTCTCTCTCTCTTGAGCTTGTGTGTACGTATGTAGCTCGTCTGGGGGGGGGGGGGGGGTATGGTCTCTGAAAAGAGGACCCTGGGAACGTCAATTTTTTTTGTATTTATAGTCATTATGTTGATGGGCTATAGGTGCCGTATATGCCTCTGTTTGGTGGCCGCATATGGCTCCTTCAACATAATAAGGTTGCAACTGTAGCCGTATACCACGGGCATGCTGTCATGTGGCCTCGGTTGGAATATGATGTTGATAAGATCTCGGGGTCATTCTCAACTTTGTTGTGTGCATGACTCGCTCAGCTGAACATGTGGTTTGCACTGATTGTATAAGGATCCCTTCGGTTACAACAGAAAGATCTTGCATAACATCTTGGCTGCATAACGTCTTGGTCGTATATGTGCTCTCCTTTGGCCTTGGTCTAATGGACACTTCGGTCGCATGGCGTTGTGACCGCATGCGGGCTCTGGTCTGGCCTTTGTCGGATGGACACTTTGGCCGCGTAATGATGAGGCCGCATAGGGCCATAGTCGCATATAAGAAAACACCTAGCATGGCACATCTGACGAAGTTATTAATGCACTGATGTAATTTTCGTCTTTTTATGAGTCGCCTCCTCTCTCACGATTATCGAAGCGCTCTGGGTGATGAGTAGTGTGTCAGAACTTTTGGCAGGCATTGAATGTCATGTCAGGAGATCTTATGTGCCCCTTACTTCGTGGTTATTCAGGCCGCATGGATTCTTCTTATGCGACTTCCAACTCCTTAGTTGTTCGGGCCGCATGGGCTCTATGTGGTCCCTCTGCCGCCTGCTTTCACTTTGAGGGGCATAAGCTCTATGTGGCATGTATGATTTTTATGCTTCTATAAGATCTCCTTCAAAGTTTCTAAACTTTGTAAGTTTTTTAAGTTCAGAATACTTTGAACATAAGCATGGAGAAGATAACAGCAGGAACTGCAACTGCGCATTTGTGAAGTATCCTTCCGCTTGGCGTATGTGAATGCTTGAAGGAGTACTGACGTACGGTATTGTTGGCGCATGAGGACACTAGTTACTTAGTGGCGCATGACACTGTTGGCGCATGGGAACACTAGTTACTTAGCAGCGCATGGCACTGCTGGCACATGGAAATACTAGTTATGAAACGGTCGGTGCATGACACTGGATCATTATGGCGCAGAGGGCTTGATCACTGCGACGCATGGCCTTTGATTACTGTTGGCTCATGGTAGAAATTTTTTATGCTTCTACATGTATAGCTTTAGGGACATCTGCCCATTATACATCTGTCTTGTACCGGTCCCAGTATAGTTTGGGCCTCCTACCCATTATACACATGTCTCGTATATTACTTGTTGTGGCTTGTTATAGTGCACGCTCGTCATGCCTATAACCGTTTGATTGTATTTTCGTATAGTCTTGTGCTTGTACTTGCCAAAATATTGTCTTGTCTAGTTCACCCCTGCGAGGAGCATCATAAATATGATGGATTATGCAGAATTTCACACCCGGAATCCTCAAACAAACTGTTAAGGTTAATAACTAGCTTAAATGATTAGAGTATTGGAGGAGGATCTCCTGGTTGCATGCAGTCCCGTGCCGCGACAAAATTTTACTAATAAATGGACCTGTAGCATACCGTCGAGTAGTGCACATTTTTAGCTCACCGTCGTGTGGGGCAGACTGGATTGAGTTACTCAGGTTCACATTTGTGTGACTTGGATTTAGGTGCACATCTCTCATGGGGGTGGTGTATCTACTATTATTTACTTACTGTCGTTCGACGTTTGGGTAGTTTGAACAGTCTACAGGGCATACGACGGTATAAAAATCTTAAATTATATTTTTTAGTAATTAGGACTTTTAATAATGTCACCCTCACTTTTCCAATTATGGGTAAGTTTGGTAATTTGGCATGGATATTTAATTTTAGGAATAAATATTAATATTAGTGTGCTATAAATATTTAATTGATGCTTGTATTAATTATTTATTTATTAGTATGCTATATAATTATTTATGACTTGTATTATTTATTTATAGTTAGGAGGCTAGCCCAATAGTTAGACTTGACACTGGTGAACCAATTAGACTTGTCATGACAATTAGTGAGCCCAACATGGACCCAAGACCAATAGCCCATTCCCACTAATTTATTAGGAGGTTTAGACTTAATTTGACTTAATTAGAGACCTTCCAAAATTGTCCATCCTTAATCCTACTCATAATTGGATGGAGAGGGACAATTTGGACTATGCACATGACTTGGAGAAGGGGAAAGGGGGCCGGCCATGATAAAAGCCTCTTTTCTCTCTCTCCCTCTTTCCTCATTTGCATTTTAATTTGATCCCCAATTTATAGATCCCTAGTTCACTTCTTTTGCTTCTTCATTTCAACCCAAATTCCTTCATTCCCTCTCATTTCCACCATTAGAAGAGCTTGGAGCTTGGATAGGCAATGAGCACTTGGAGAAGGAGCTTTGGCAAGAAGATCGTGTCTGGATCGTGTCCATTATGCTTCTCTTTGGGAATCCA